>ML686214.1:1227899-1327514 GCA_007922175.1 Pelusios castaneus
GGGACATGAGTGGTCCCGGTGAGAAGGGAGCCCTGAGGTCCCTTCTTGCTGGGATCCCCGCTCCAGCTGCTCAGCAGCGGGCAGCTGGAGCGCGGAGCTCCAGCTCTTCCTCCTGGCCCGGACCACTCGGTCGGGGAAGTTGTCCCCGGACTCCAGTGGTCCAGGCTAGGAGGATTCCCTTCTGCCCGGGACGTGGGAAGTCCGAGCAGAAGGGAGCCAAGTGGTCCGAGGCAGAATGGAGCTCCTCGCTCCCTTCTCCCCCGGACCGCTCAGGGGCTTGCTGCCCTGGGGAGCACTCATGTCCCGGCGAGAAGGAAGCCCCGTGGTCCCTTGTCCCAACAAGTCGACTTAGATAGTCCAGTGAGGACTCTCTAAGTCGACTTAATAAGGTCAACTTAAAGTCTACTTATTAAAGTCGACCTTAATTCCCTAGTGTAGACATAGCCCCAGTGCCCACACCAGCTTTGGTGTGGCCATCGCCAGGTCCCCAGTCACCCTCCTATGGCCAGCCTCCTGCCATGGCCCTTCCACAGCTGCAGCTTTGGGGCCCCTCTCAGGGTCCTGGGCAGTTTCCCCACCTGCCCACCCACTAAGATTGCTTATGGTGATGGAGACCCTCCAGTGACTAGTTAAGTAATTCCTCTCTCTATTAAACATTTCCATGATATTTCTAGTTTGAGTTTACCTTGCTTCAGCTTCAGGGCACTGAATCTTGTTCTGTCCTTTTCTGCTAAAAATATCAAACATCTTCCTGAGGAGGTACTTCTAGGCTGTGATCTACTCAGCTCTTAACCTTCTTTCAATAAGACAAATGGCTGAAGCTGTTAAATGTAACTCAAAGGCAGGTTTTCCACACCTAGGTTCATTCTTATTGCTCTTTTCTGAACCCTTTCAAATGTCTCAACATCCTTTTTGCAGGGTGGATACCAGAATTGGACACAGTATCCAGTAATGGTTTCATCAGTGTTTAACGGCACCTCCTTACTCCTACTTCAGACTCCTGATTTATGCATCCAAGAATTTCATAATTCCTCCTAACCGCTGGGAGCTCACATTCAGCAGCCGTGATCATGGCCTCCACGTTAATTTCAGAATCACTGCTTCCCAGGGTACAGATCCCCATCCTGTGTACTCTGTGTTCTTTGTTCCTAAAAACCCACAAAGGTGTGAGGACTTAGAAAGGAGGTGCAATGGGATTGGCAATGGAAAGAAATCTGAGCTGATTTCCAATGAGGCAGGGACAAAAATTCTCATTAGCACCATACTGAGCCTCCCCAGTCTCTCTGCAGCACAGCACTCCCCTAGTTCTGTACTGGGCACTGAGGTTGGCACGGACTATGAATGGAGACTGCTGCCAGCTACTGAGTGACCCACAGTGTTGTTGGAGCCTTGCTTGTGCTACCCCCGTATCAATAGCAGCATGGACATTGTCACTCCAATGGAGCACTGGGGTGGGTAGGACTGAGCTTGGGTGGCCACCGGCTAATCTGAGCCTCTGCCAGTGCTTCAGCCCTGCTATTTGCCATAGACTAGCTCCAGCCAAGCTCTGTGGGTTTGCCTATCAGGCTGGAGGTTCACTCACAGCTCCAGTGTAGATGTCCCCTAAGAGGCAGAAACTGTATTTTTCTCTTTGCCGGTCTCCTCTCTCCCCTATTGTGTGTTTGGCTTATTTTGTCTTCGAGAGAACAAGATTTGCCTTTAAAAACTCCGGACCATCTCTACTAACTTTTTCTCTCCCCCCATCCCCAAAAAGACAGTCACAGCCGTCTTTTACACCATCTAAAAGGCTTTTGGAATGGGGGTTTCTTTCTAAAAACTCCCTGCAGTGAAAGGGAATAAGGGAGAGTGTTAAAATTAAAGCTTTTCACATTTTCCATTTCAAGTGTTCTAACTGCTTTTCCTTCTGCTCCTGTGTCTTTAATGGAAGGTGATAAAGATTGTGGACCTTGCCATAGGACTGAGTAGACTGAGATCTGTACTTGAAACAGTGAACCATGTTCAACTGGGTAGTGGTGAGCAGTGACAGGGTCATGGAAACACCTTGGGAATCTCAGAGCCCATTTATTACAATAAACTTCAACACAATACATCCTCTCTCTGAGTTGTGGGTGTCATGTCAGGCCACTTGAGCCTCAGGCCATGGTGTCTCTGGGCTCTGACAATATGCCAGGCTATCCTGGAAACAGCCCAGCCAGCTCACTGAAAGTGCCTGGCCCCCAGGAACAAAGCATGTCTTCATCCAATTGACTGTCTCCAGACTGACCAAACCTCTTTGGTCAAGGATGTCCCTGCCTGTCAGAGAGGGTGCTGGCTTCAGCTTGCAGTGAACGCACTACACCCTCCATCTCCCCTGCCATCTGATGGAGAAAGGGCACCATTCTCTCCTTTACCAGTCTCTCTTCAGGCTGCCTGGCTGCAGGTGGCGTTGGTTGGAATGACTGCCGTGATTTCACAGTGCACACATAACCATAGGACTATTGCCATCATGAGCTCTCAAAGGTACTGGAGCTTGGGGGCATGGTTCTGCATTTCAGCTGAATTAGGTTCCCTGTTCTGTGGATGAGAGAGATCCCAAACCTGTAGCCTGTGGGAAAGTGCTCTGAGCTGGGACCCAGGAGAATGGGATTCCTGATCATGTAGTAACCTCTGCTGATTGCTGTTTGTACTTCCATGCACTTCATAGCTCTTCTGTTCCTCGTCTCCTTCAGCAAGTCCCCCTGCCTCTGAACCTTTGGTCCAATCTCTGAAATGGGGCTGTGACAAATGGGAGATCTTGGAAACTTAGAAACATCAGACTATTCTAGCGAGATGTGCCAGATGCTATGGTCACATGGGATATTCAAGGACCAGCAAACTGTTTTCTCTGTAGTGCTTTTTGTCCTAAACAAAACTGTAGGTGCTGAAGTAGAGTCAGGCCTGCTGAGAGAAGCACAGTGAGGTTCAGGTAGACTGCAGCCACAAAGATCTGGTCTGGAGGGAGAGGAATGTGGGTTCCCACCCCAAGAAAGTTGATGGCTGGAAGCCTGAGACCAAAAGGGGTGCCCTTGAGGAGGCTATGAAGGGGCAGAGATGAAGTTACCTTGGGAACTTTGACAAGTAAAACTCTAGCCTCCTGTTCAATAAAGTTCTCCTATCTTGAAAACTTCTATGTGAATTGTTCACCAATATCTTCTGTATTCTTCAATTAACTGACTATCCTCTATATATGTAACCCTTTCACCTAGAAAGAAGTTAGTTGGCAAGGAATACACTGTTAACACTCTCCCTTAGTATAAAAATGCATCACAATGTTTTTAGAAGAGAAACATTATCTCACAATCTTGTTAGCTACCTATCATTATGTTGTACCTTTTGCTAAAATTGTTCTTTGTTAACTTGCTCTGTTTCATCATTTGTGTATGAATGAGAAATGTGTTCATGTAAAAACATCCGATAAGGGCAAAGTATACAGTAACTTCCTGATACCAGTCTGGTCCAGTGATGAATCAAAGAGCAGAATGACAACCGTGGAGCGAAGGGAGACACCTCTCCAGGAAAACATCCTGAAATGATGAAAACTATGTTAAAACCTGCAAGACAAATCCTGGGACCACCTGCTGTGAAGGTCATTATCGAGTGGTTGATTGTGCTTACATGTCTCAGGGCTTGTACACACTACAGCCTTGTCGCGCAGTAAGGAACTTTACCACACGATAACGCTGTGAGCACACACATTACAATCTTGCTTGTTGCGCAGCAACAGCCCTCTTGCTGCGCAATAGGTAAACCACCTAAACGAGCGTGATTAGGCTTACCATGGAACAGCTGTTCTGTGGTAGAGCCAGTGTGTATGCTCTTTGCACTTTTGACAGCCTCCAGAGATGTCCCAGAGTGCCAATCAAGGCACCTGAGCAGTCATACTTGTCAATTTCACTGCTAAGTAGCAGAGCTCCATACTTGTCAATTTCACTGCTCTACTTTTAAATAAATAAATCTGTTAGTCTTTAAAAGTGCCACAGGACTCTGTTGTTTATAACATCATAGCAGGATTCTGTGGCTATGTCTACACTTGTTCAAATAAATCGACTTTGCTAAGTCGACTTAATAAAGTCGACTTTAAGTCAAACTTGTTAAGTCGACTTAGCATGTCTACACTGTAAATTTAGGTCAGCTTAAAGTTGACCTTGCTAAATCAACTTAGAGCGTTTACACTGGATGCCTAAGTCGACTTGCAGGGGCCAGGTGGACCTGGGAAGGTGCATGGTTGTAAGGGGGCACCTCTTGGGCACCCCTCTAAAAGTGTCAGGGAGCTCAGCATCTTCCCCATTGTACTTGGGTACATGGGGGCTGAACAGGACAGGGACAGGGGCAGGGTACTGGAGCAGGGTGGGCAGGGCTGTGTTCTGTCCTGTGGGTGGACACGCCAGGCTCTGGATGTGCCAGGCATTCTGGGAGGGAGATCAGTGGGGGAGCCCTGGGAGGCCTTTAAGTTGACTTAGGGCTACTCTGCGTCTACACTGGCTTAAGTCAACTTAAAACTAGGTCTTATAAAGTCGACTTAATTTTTCCTTAAGTCGACCTAAGGAGCAGCTTAAGTGGATTTAAGGAAACTCTAGTGTAGATGCAGAGTAAATTAAGTCGACTTAAGCCTGCTTAAGTCGACTTAATTTACTAGTGTAGATGCACCCTGTGTGTGTATGTGTGTGTACGCGGCTTTGTTAATTCGACCTAACTTGCCAGTGTAGACGCACCCAAGGATCCATGCCTTTGTCCAACTCTAGATGCCAAGCATATTATGCAAGGACTTGGAAACGATTCCCTCCTTTGACAGAGCAAGAGTAGTAGGAGAGTTTGGCTTCTCTTAGTGATGAACACATTTTCTCTCCCATTGCAGGATAAACTGCAAACCATTATTGCCAGTAGAACACATTGTTTTGATTAGGTTGATAAAAACTACTCTCATGTCGGGAAGCCAATTATTTTAGTCATTTTGTTTTTCTCTACCAGTCACATTCCTGCTGCTCTATGTCACTATTTAGAACTATCAGTCTCAAGAACACAGCTGGGCAAATACTGGATTTTTTTGGTTTACTGGCAATTCTGAGCAAAAAAAATCTGTTGCAGGTTGAACCAAAACCAATTTTTTAAACATTTGCAGCAAATTTAAAAGTCAAAATGTCTCAAGGTGAGTTAAAATGAAATACTGTGTTTTTCAACCCAACTCAAACCCCTTCACTTTGATTTTAGGCATTTTGACCAAAGCTAAGGAGGACCCAGAGTCACAAAATGGCCAGGAGATTTGATGTAACTACTCAGTCTTTTGTCCAACGGTTAGGGAACTCATCTAGGCTATAAGGCTATGTCTACACTTGTAAATTTAATTCAACTTAGCATGTCCACACTTAAATTTTAAGTCGACTTTGAGGGGACCCTACAAAATCGACCTAGAGCATCCACACTGGATGTCTAGGTCAACTTGTAGGGGTTAGGTGGACCTGGGACAGGTCCACGGTGGCAGGGGGCACCCCTTGCCAAGTGCCAGGGGGCTCAGCCTTCGCCCCATTGTACCTTGGTACAATGGGGCAAAGGGGGACAGGGACCCTGGCAGGGCATAGGGGCAGGGTGGGCAGGGCTCTGCCCTGCCCTTTGGGGGGGCATGCCAAGCTGTCCCTGTACCAGCCACCCTGGCAGGGAGGGCAGTGGGGAAGCCCTGGAGGCTCCTAAGTCAACTTAAGAGTCGACTTAGGGTTACTCCACATCTACACTGGCTTAAGTCGACTTTAGAAAGTCAACGTAAGCAGAAAGTTGACTTCAAAGGAGGTTTTAGAAAGTCAACTTAATTTTTCCTTAAGTTGACTTAAGCAGCTGCTTAAGTCGACGTAAGGAAAGTGTAGTGTAGATGCAGAGTAAATTAAGTCGACTTAAGCAAGCTTAGGTTGACTTAATTTACAAGCGTAGACACACCCTAAGAGACTCGTGTCTCTTAAAGGGGGTAACTGAACCAAAATCTCATTTCCTTGGTGAGTTCCTTAACCACTGGGCTAAAGGTTTTGAGGGAGCCCTCCTACTCATCTCAAAACAATTTCTTTTAACTATTTGTTGAAGGCAACGCAAATATTTTTGGGTTGACCAAAAGTCCGTTTTGATCAAGAACATGGTTATCTGATTTAGTGCTAGCAAACGGTGGGTGGCAACCTCACTGGGATGAGTACATATGATAAACATGATTTTGATACTTTTGAAATCTGCTCTTGCATCTACTTTCCTCAAATTTTATTGTGTGTGTGTAATCATAGATGAGAAACATAAGAATGTTTATATTGGGCCAGACCAATGGTCCATCTAGCTCAGTATCCACTCTTTCAGCAATGGCCAATGCCAGATGCTTCAGGGGAATGAACAGAACAGAGCAATTATTCAGTGATCCATTCCCGTCAACCAACTCCAGTTTCTGACAGTCATAAGTTTAGGAACACCCAAAGCATGTAGTTGTATCACTGACTATCTTGGCTAAAAGCTATTGATGGACTGATCCTCTATGAACTTATCTAATTCTTTTTTGAACCCTGTTATAATTTTGGACATGAAGACATCCCCTGGAAAAGAGTTCCACAGGTTGACTGTGCATTGCCTGAAGAAGTATTTCCTTTGGTTTGTTTTAAACCTACCACCTATTAATTTTATTGGATGACCCCTGGTTCTTGTATTAGATGAAGGGATAAATAACACTTCCCTATTCACTTTCTCCACCCCATTCATGATTTTATAGATCTCTATCATACCCTGCCCCTCCTTAGTCCTCTCTGTACCAAGTTGAACAGTCCCTGGCTTTTTAGTCTCTCCTCATATGGAAGTTGTTCCATCCTGCTCATCATTTTTGTTGCCATTCTATCAATTTTTCCCAATTCTAATTTTTTGTTTTGAGATGGGAAGAACAGAACTTTGTGCAGTATTCAAGGTGTGGGAATAGCATGGAGTTATATGCTGGCCTTATGATATTTACTGTCTCATTATCTATCCTTTTCTAATGGTTCCTAATATTCTGTTGGCTCTCCTTCCACATGGACTCCAAGGCTATGTCTACACTTGTAATTTTAAGTCGACTTAGTGCGTCTACACTTAAAATTAAAGTCGACTTAAAGGGGAACTTACAAAGTCGACCTAGAGCATCCACACTGGATGCCTAGGTCAACTTCTAGGGGCTAAGGGGACCTTGGGCAGGTCCATGGTGGCAGGGGGGGCACCCTTTGTGTACAATGGCGCAAAGGGGGATAGGGACCCTGGCAGGGCATGTGGGCAGGGTGTGACACTGTCTGGATTTAGGGACGCATTTATGATATTATTTTCTATGAATATCTCATAAATGCTATAATCCATAGGAACTATGTCATGTTTGGTATCAATAGAAAGGTAGTAATTTGCTGGGAATGATTATATAGTTTATGTATAGGAATTCTTTTTGTATTAGAAGTTAGGAATTTGGTGTTATTCCTATACTTTAACTTGTGTGATTCTGTGAAAACGCCCCAGACAGGAGGCTGTCTACAACCATTGTCTCCTTAATGGCTCATCAGATTTCTCCATGAGCCCATTGTAGTTGGGAGCTTCCTTAACATTAAGGACACAATGGTTGTAGAGGCTCCAAACTAAAATGGGCCCAGGGAGAAACCTGATGAGCCATTAAGGAGACAATGGTTGTAGACAGCCTCCTGTCTGGGGCGTTTTCACAGAATCACACAAGTTAAAGTATACATATAACACCAAATTCCTAACTTCTAATACAAATACAATTCCTATACATAAACTATATAATCATTCCCAGCAAATTACTACCTTTCTATTGATACCAAATATGACATAGTTCCTATGGATTATAGCATTTATGAGATATTCATAGAAAATAATATCATAAATGCTTCCCTAAATCCAGCCAGCGTCAAACAGGGCTCTGCCCTGACCTTTGAGGGGCATGCCAGGCTCCCCCGTGCCACCCTCCCGGCAGGGAGGGCATTGTTGTAGTCCTGGGGTAGCCCTAACTCGACTTATGGCTACCCCACATCTACACTGGCTTAATTCGACTTTAAAAAGTCGAATTAAGCCTTAAATCTAATTAAATCTAGGTTTAATAAAGTCAATTTAATTTTCATTAAGTCCACTTTATTTTCCTTAAGTCGACTTAAGAAAACTGTAGTGTAGACGCAGGGTAAATTAAGTCGACTTAAGCAAGCTTAAGTCGACTTAATTTACAAGTGTAGACGCAGCCCAAGATCTCTTTCTTGAGGGGGTAACAGATAATTTAAACTATATAATTTCATATGCACTGTTGGGATTGAGCAGTGTTTTCCCCAGGAATTGAAACAGAGAGTGGTTTTAATTGAGAGGGTGAGGTTACATGAGGAGTGTGACCATGAGGGTCAAGGTGGGATGTTAAATTGAATAACACAGTAAAAATGTTTCACGATCATTTGATTAGATTTAACTCATATTTTAAAATAATCACAGAAATTAAAATTGGTTGCTCAAACCTACTATGAAGCACTACATCTATCTACATCAGTGGTTCCCAACCTGTGGCCAGGGGGCCAAAAGTGGCCCACAGCTCCCCTCCTGCTAGCTGCAGAATAGAGCCACTGCCTAAGGACCCAGGCTCCTTGCTGCAGCCAAAGGGGATGACTGATCAGAGCTCCCCTCCTGTCTGTAGCAGGGTGCATGTCAAAGTGTTCTGCCTAGGTCCATAGGCTCTGGGGTCCCTGCTAAAGATAGAGGGAAGGGAGCACTGATCTTCTATCCCCATGGTTATGGAAGGAACCCACGGCCTAAGGACCCAGCTGGAGCACACTGGGTTAGAGGACACAAGTGGTTTCCCTGCTGCAGCTAGGAAGACAGGAGATCAGCGAGGAGGCAGCCTGCTGGCCTTTCAGGGTTGTAAAAATGGTACCTGTGGCCCTTGAGCCAAGAAGGTTGGGAACCCCTAATCTACATCATTCTGGTTTCTTGTTGTAATTTTGCACAACTGTTAATGAACTTCTCAAATTCATCTTTGGTGGCTTATTGTGTGTCCAGTACTTTTAGTCCTTCATGATATGCTCATGAGCAGGCAGAAGGCAATTTCTTACAGAACACAAAATTCTACTCAATGAGGAAAAAGAATGCTCAGCTGTGAGTGGGAGCAGCAAGAGCTGAATTCCTACTTCTTTCATCCCAAGAAGCATAATACAATGATTGTGTCAAATCACTAGTGATGATAAAGAAGTTGAAGTAAAATCTTAATTCGTTCATCATATGATATTCCACTCTGTCTTCAAATTCTCTATTCCGCCTTGATCACATAGCAGCCCCCTTGCTGGTTGTGCCTCATTCCACTCAATTGGTGGTGGTTTATAGCAGTACTGGGTCACAGACCCTCAAGCACTGGGTCATGGCGCCCCCTGCTGCCACTGCCAAAAGACTGGAATGCATTGCTCAAAGATGTGATTGTTGGGTCTCTGGCATAAATGATTTTTTTCAACTGGGTCCTGAGAAAAAAAGGTTGAAAACCACTGTTTTATAGAAAAACAACAGAGTCCCGTGGCACTTTTGAAGACTAACATTACACTGTTTTATAGGACAGGCATCTGTAAAAGCTACATAGAGGTTAAGTAGAATCCAGAAGTCGCTGTTGTAGATTTGTAAGAAACAATTCTGTGTACTTTTTTATCTGGCTTAACAAACTTCTTGTTCTCTTCACTTAAGGATTCAATATAAGTGCCTTCATTAGTCAGTTTCTGGACTGAAGTCTGCTTCTTCCAGTATGTGTTCAATGGATATCTGATTCTAGTGTAGCTTCTATTGCTGGACAATGATCTACTGTTGTAGCAGATACCTAGATGGCATTGTTTAATGATCTAAGTCAGGGGGTCGGCAACCCCCAGCACACATGCCTATTCTGAGCGGTATACAGGGCTCCCAGCCCTGCGGCGCCGCTCAGCACTGTTATTGCTCCCCCTGCTGGCCCCTTCCCACAGCAGGGCCTGAGGAGCCGCTGTGCATATGGTGGCTCTTTTCCCTGCTGGTTGAGCAGTCCCTATGGGAGGGTGAACAGGGTGACCGCTCCTGACCCCATGGTTCAGTGGGCCCCGCACTGCCCCCCCCCCCCCAGTCGCCAGTGGCAAACCTACCCAAGGGAGGGACAGGATAGCAGAGCCCAGCCTCTGGGCTGGCCTGTCCCACCCCCAGGGCTGGATTAGAAGGCCCCTGGTGGCCCAGGCTGCCCTGTTTGAGGCACCACAGGTGCCTCCACTTTGCCATTGAACACGCCAGAGTGGTGAGGAGTGGCTGTGGCTCCCAGTGCTGAAGGGAGCCATTTGAGGTTGTGGCGGCAGAGGTCGTCCTATGCTACTCTGCATTATTCCGGCCCGTCCTGCCACTCAGCCGGCTGGTCCGCCCCAGGGGCAGAGCAGGGTGGTGTGTGGCCGTGGTGCTGCTCTCCGTGGCAGGGCTGGCTGGTGTGCAGAGGCTGTCCCACCCCAACCCCCAGGCCGTGGAGAGCAATGTTCATGTGCCAGCCCACCCTGCCCCCTGGGGAGGACCAGCTGGCTGAGGGGTGGGGCAGGCCAGAATGCTGCAGAGTAGCAGAGGGTGGTCTCTGCCCCCCCCCCCCGGCCCCAAATGGCTTCTCCAGCACCAGGGACTGCCTCCCACCAATCTGGCCAGACTGGTGTCAAGGTGGGGGCATCCACGGTGCCCCAAAACTGGGTAGCCCAGGCTACCAGGGCCTCTGTAATTCCCACAGCCCAATTGGCCCAGCCCCCCCAGGGATGGCCCTGCCTGCTGTCCCCATCCCCAGCACTTGCTGAACCCTGCCCACTGTTGAAGGTTCGGAGGTGGGGCTGGCATGGGGGCCAGCAAAGGTTGCCGACCTCATATCTAAGTGGTAGACTTACAAGAGAGAGACTGGCGGTTGTCTTCTCTGAACTCAGTAGCAAAATAGTCCACCAGCCGCACTATTTAGATCCAAGATATGGAAAAAATTCCATATGAGGTGAAAACAATGAGAGTCCTGTGGCACCTCAAAGATTAACAAATTTTTTCAGGCATACACTTTCAAGCCACTTCGTTAGATGCAGGACTCTTGTTGGTTTTGCTGTATACAGACTAACACAGCTACCCCTCTGGAACTTATCATATGAGGTGACATTAACAAGACTGGAACTTTTCAGCTTGGAAAAGAGATGATGAAGAGGGGATATGATAAAACTCTATAAAGTCTTGACTGGTGCGGAGAAAGTGAATAAGGAAATGTTATTTACCTGTTGAAGAAAACCTACTAGTCAAGTAAGATCAGGTTCCAGCAAGACACCTCTTTTATTCCAAGCAATTGCAGGAAGAGACTGTTAACGGACAGAGTATCCCCGTCCGTTAAGTGAGCTCTGATCACTTGCAGATTTCCCAAGTATTTGTAAGAGAAAGCAGAATCAGTACAACTAGTACAACCCAGACAGAAACAGCACGACCATAAGATAAGACTAACACACCAGGTGGAGGAAACTCATCTTTTGCAACATCTTTCTTTTACATACATGCTGTCATTGGGCAAGTTTGAGGCCCACTGAGTTTTGTTTCAACACTCCCCCCTTTAGTGCTTTAAGCACTATTATGCCTCAAACTTGAAATTTTCTGATTTATTCTTTACCCTTATAAATTATGATTGTTTGCTGGTTCTGAGTTTTGGAGACCATCTATCCTCCAAAATAAGTAAAAGATCTTAAAAGATTAAAAGGCATGGGACATTACAATTTTTATAACAACCTATTTTAAACTACAAACTCTAATTTATCATTACACATACCTAAAATTTAAATCAAAGATTAAAACATGTTAATTAAGCAGCTTCAGCGTCAGAGGTGGCAAATACTTTGTCCTATGATTCTCATGAACCATAGGTAAAGCCTTATATTTCAGGAACCATTTGAATGCTAAATGCTGTCCCTTTAATATTCTCTCACAAATTGAAATAGGTAGCAAAAGAGAACTCCAGCCAGTTCCTTTTAGATCATCACTATCTCCACCCAGTATACCCCCCTGGGCCTGGCAGGGTAATGGGCACTGCTGTGTGGTTCAGACAAAGGACTGATCCTGGCCTATAAATGTTTTAGTGATTGAGAATATATTTGGGTACAGTTTTAGGGTTACAAGCCATGGTTGCAATGACCTGATCCCAAAGTTTTATTAGTCTATTGGGACCTTGGAGTCTCTATGTTATTTCTTCTTTCTCAGATTGTAATGATGTGTTTGTGGTAAATCCTCTTTGCTCTGGAGGGGCAAATCCTCTTCAACAACAGGGGAGAGCTTACTAGCACATACACCCTGTGTTCCTAATTTTTTTTCTTCTGGGGTTGCACTTTTTTTACAGTGAGAGGCGTGGATCCACGTGGAAGGTCCCTGACACTTGACCGCTGTATTGGTGGTGAGCAAAACTTTCCCCCGTGGTTCAAGTGCAGATTTCTGCTGGAAAACCTTTACATAAACCCAGTCTTCTGGCTAAAGGTTATGACACACTTCCACTGGAACTTGAGACTGAGCCTCCTTTACCTATGAATGAAAGGTCTTAATACATCTTGTCAGTGCCTGACAGTAAGACAGGAGCTGATCATCTAACAAGTGGAGGTTCTGATTTTTGCAAATACTCTGGTACCACACTAGGTAGGTCAGCCTCTCAGAATTTCATGGGGAGACAACCTTGTTTTTGGGTTCCTGTTGAGCGCATGCTCATAAGAGCCAGAGGCAATGCATCAGGCCATTTCAAATTAGTTTCTGCACAAATTTTGGCTATTTTATTTTTCAGAGTAGCATTATCTTTCCACTTTTCCAGCTGACTGGGGGTGATGAGGACAATGTAAATGTTGATGGATGTGTAAGGCCTGTAAAATGTGTCCCTTGATCACTGTTAAGAGATAATGGAATTCCAAACCTTGGGATGAATACTTTCAGGAGTTTTTTACTGACAGTAACAGCGTTTGCCTTCAAGCAAGGATAGGCCTCTATCCATCCTGAGAAGGTACATACAACAACCAATACAAACTTGTAAGAGGCACATTTTGGCATTTGGATAAAATCAATTTGTAGGTTTATAAATGGTCCCCATGGTGGGGGATGCACTGCCCTTTTCATTTTTATGGGCTTGCCTATGTTATAGGCTTGACAGATTGGGCAGGCATGACAATATTGATCAGCCACAGTGGGAAATTTTGGAGCATACCAATCTGCTGACACTGCAGCAATCATCCCCCCTTTGCTCAGGTGGGCCAAGCCATGGTGCATGCGAGCCAGGTAGGGGAGTAAGACCATAGGCGCAATGAGGCAGCCATCAGGGGAACACCATAAATGGTCAGGATGCAACAGGCATCCAGCCAACCTTCAGGTTTTCTTTTCATCCTTTGGGTCCTGATCTTGTAAAAGGGCGAGATCATGGAGAGTCGCCATTGGAGGTTGGTTTGTTTGTAAAAGTAACAGAGATGTGGCCTGAGGTGCAGAAAGAGCCACAGCTTTGACAGCAGAGTCTGCCAGAGCATTTCCATGGGTAACTTCATCATAAGGAGCTTGATGAGCTTGACATTTAACAAAAGCAATAGCACTAGGTAATTGCAAAGCATTCAATAAGGCAGCAACATAGGAACCATTCTTAATGGGAGAACCAATAGAAGTAAGAAACCCTGTTGATTTCATAATTGGCCATAATTATGAACAATCCCAAAGGCATACCGTAAATCAATCAAAATAGTAACAGTTTTCCCTTTAGCTAAAATACAAGAACGAGTAAGAGCAAACAATTCAGCAATTTGAGCAGAATAAACATTGGGAAGGGGATTACTTTCAAGAACTTCATGTTGTGAACAGACAGCATATCCAGCCACAAGCTTGCCTTGTGAATTTCTTTGACAAGATCCATCTATATACAAAACAAGGTCAGAGTTCGGCAAGGGTACATCTACAAGATCTACTCAAGGCATAGTTAAATGAGCAGAAACAAACAAGCAATCATGGGGTTCCCCATCAAGAGGAGTTGGAAACAAGGAGGCTGGATTTAGAACACAACAACGAGTAAGAGTAATATTGCTTGCAGACCACAAAGTTATTTCATATTTGGTTAGCCTAGCCTGAGAAAATGTTGTGTTTAGGTTCTTAAAAGGAGAGTCGCAACAGAGTGTGGGACGGCGACCTCTAGTGGATTTCCTAGGACAAGATTCTCAGAGGCTTCGACAATTATAGAAGTTGCAGCTACAGCCCTTAGGCATGGAGGGAAACTGGTAGCCACTGAATCTAAGACAGCACTATAATATGCCAGGGGCCAGTGTTTATCCCCATGTTTCTGAGTAAGGACACCTAAGGCAAATCCTTCCTTTTCATGATAGAAGAGGGCAAAAGACCCACTGTAATTAGGCAGACCCAAACCTGGATCTTGTACAAAACAATAGGTATTCTTTCCAGGTTTCTTAACAGGCAAAATAGGAGTGTTACAAGGACTTTTTATGGGAACAATGATACCCTGCTTTAGTAGAGCGATTATGACAAGGCGGATCCCTTCTTCGGCCTCCGGTCACAAAGGGTACTGAGGTACTTGAGGCAGCGGCCGAGAGGGGTTAAGCCAAATCTTAACAGGTTGAGCGGCGCGTATTTATCCTACCTCTTTAGTGTGCTGGGACCACAAAGTAGGTGGGACAGCAGCCAATATCTCTTGTTGAATTTCTGGTAACTTTTCACTCTGTGAATTGGTATCAGGAACCTCAGGTAAAGTAGCTAATGTACAGCAAGTTCATTGTTACAGGAAACATCCAAGTAAACCCCATCCGGAGTACAATAAATGATGCATCCTAATTTAATGAAAACTTCTTCCTAACACACTAACAGGGGATGAAGGACTAAGCAAGAAGGCATACTGATCAGAGATAGGCTCCAATGAAACAGTAAGGGGTTCAGAGACAGAATGGGGAACTACCTGATTTAAGATTCCAACAACATTTACAACTTATTTAGATAAAGGAACAGAAGGAAAATCTTGACCCTTTAATGTAGAGCGACTAGTTCCAGTATCAATTAGGAATGTGGTTGGGGTATTGTTGACAGAGCATGATACAAAAGGTCCATCTTGATTTACAGACAAAAAAAAGTGCATTGATGAAGTCACCTATCCCCAGGCTGTCCTAATGAGAAGGAAATTGAGGGTCGAGGGAATGAGGCATGGGTGGTGGAGGTATTGTAGGGTCGAGTGTCCCACCCTGCTGGCCAGGCCGGCAGGGACACTCTGCTTTCCAATGGCCTAATTGCCCACAATACTGGCATGTGGTGTTTAGGGGTTGCTGGAATCCTCCACGTCCCATACCGCGTCCCCTTCCCCGAGCCTTCATACTTCCCCTTAGGGGGACTCTCCTACGACCTTTGTCAAAATGTTGAAGTTGCAAAGCCATAAGTTTTGTTTTATAGTTATCTTTCTTCTTTTCTTGACAAGCAGTGCAGTGGCTGGCTATAGTAATCAATTCATTAAGAGTTTTTGTTTGCAGCCAACACTAATGGTGCAAAGTTGCTCCTGCACTTTAGGGAGAAGTCCCTGAACAAAAGCAGCTGCGACAGCTTCAGTAGCGTTATTAGCAGCATCATTTATACCCAAATGTCTATCGAATGCAATTTTAAAATGGTCCATATAATTCGCTGGGGATTCTCCTTTATTTTGTTTATAGTTATTTATTTTTGTTCAATCATTTTTCCTGGGGCAGACTATGGAAATGGCATTTAAAAGCCTTTCTCTGGTGGTTCCCAGATCAACCCAGTTATCTGGCTCGGCTCCAGGCCACCTACTTTCTGCTTCAAGTTGCTGTCTGACTTCGGCGGGCATGATGGCTCTGAGAAGTTGATTTAAGTCTGCCCAATTGGGGTTGTAACAATTAATACAGTTTGAAGCTCTTTCCTGAATTTATTTATTTATTTTTTTTTTTGGTTTTTCATGTATGTTAGGAAACTCCTTGACTAGATTTCTTAAATCAGTGGGGGACCAAGGGGCATGAACTATTTTAATACTCTCTGGGCTGGGCAGCTGTCAGAGGGGAAAAAGCTGCAATGGAGCAGAAGTAACAGGTAGTACTGGGATCTCCTTTGATCCTCTCCCTCCCATTTCTCTAGTCCTCAGTTTGTACAGGCTTTCACACTTAGGAAAGACAGGTTGGGAAATCCTTCCCAGACCTTTAAGGGAGGCTTGGCCAGGAAAGAAACACTAGCTAACATACAGGAAAAGACTCTGTTGCTCTGCAATTGAGGAGAGCAGCAGCTAATTTCCTGTACGAGACTCCAGCGTTCAAGATCCATAAACCTTAGCCAATCCTTTTTAGTCCTTCAGGCTCATGAACTGCCGAGGCAGAGAGAAGGGGAAGGGACAGTAATAAAGTGTCTCCTAGACTCTGGTGAGTCTGACACAAACCTCAATTCACACTGGTCCCAAAGGACAAATACTCAATTCACACACAAGCATTTGCTGACACCAGCCTTTCTCCTGCCACTTTATAATGTGCACAATTTTAAACCTCAATTCACACTGGTCCAGAGGACAAATACTAAATTCATACAGGAACACAACAGGAAAGAAAGGACAGGAGGGAATACTCAAGGCAGCTGAGCTAACAGTCCGCCGAGCCCGTGGAGGGAGGGACGAAAGTTTAGGGTGGAATCATTCACCCCTGCTGAGCTCCCTTGCTTTCAAAACTGCCACACAGGACAGTCTTGGGGCAGCTAGACTCAGCTTAAGTCTCTGGCTTGGGCAGCAGCTATAACTCAATTCACACAACAACATCTCCTTAACTCAATTCATACCAAAAATATAGAGATCTCTTTCTTACCTAAATCGATGTGTTGCTTAAACCTGATTTCACAGTTCTGGATTGCGCTGGCTGCAAAAACAGAGGCCCACCACCATGAACAGCCCTCTTCAAACTCTGATAGAGATTTCAAAAGGTCTCTTACCTCTGTGTGTGGCACCTGGAGTCAGAGAGAGGGAGCAGCCCGCGGGGACGGCACCCCCACCCTGCAGCATCTGGTGATCTGAGTCTAGGCACCAAACTGTTGAAGAAAAACTACTAGTCAAGTGAGATCAGGTTCCAGCAAGACACCTCTTTTATTCCAAGCAATTGCAGGGGGAGACAGCTAACGGACAGAGGATCCCCGTCCGTTAAGTGAGCTCTGATCACTTGCAGATTTCCAGAGTATTTATAAGAGAAAGCAGAGTCAATTTAACTAATACAACTAGTACAAACCAGATAGAAACAGCATGACCATAAGATAAGACTGATGCACCGGGTGGAGAAAACTCATCTTTTGAAATATTCTGTCCTTATCTTGAACAACTCACAGTTTCTGCTGACTGTTAGCGATTGCAACATCTTTCTTTTACATACATGCTGTCATTGGGCAAGTTTGATGCCCACTGATTTTTGTTTCAACACTCCTTCACTTAACACAAGAACTAGGGACCACTCAATGAAATTAACAGAGAGTGCATTTTAAACTTTTTGCCAAGCGATGTTGTGAATCCCAAAACTATAACTGGATTCAAAAGAAATAGACAAATTCATGGAGGATAGGTTCATTAATGGCTATTAGCCCATATACAACACCATGCTCCGAGTGTCCCTAGCTCCTGTTTGCCAGAAACTGAAAGTTGAGGAGAGTGAGAGAGGATAGGTTCACTCAAGGATGCCTGTTCTGTACATTCTCTTTGAAGCAATGGGCAATGGCCACTGTCAGAAGACAGGATGCTGAACTAAATGGACCATTAGTCCGACCATGTATAGCCATTCTTATGTAAGTTAATTACAATAATAAAAATGTTTAATATATAAACTCTCTAAGATAATGAGACATAGCAATGATGTGAGATAATGACCTTGGCAACTAATGCATTTTAGAAATCCTGGCCTGCTGGAAATGTATATTTATATAAGTTTCCCAGGCACAAATCTAGCATTACGGAGCAAAGTGATCAAAACATAGTTCAACAAACAAACATTCCTTTAATACGCCCCTCCCTTCCTCCATCACACCCCACTCATAGTTGTTGTCCTTGGGCAGTAGAGACCCAAGAGTTCAGAGGTGCTTGCATGTGGGAGGTATTGCCAAATAAGAGGATACAGGAAGGTCTGGATGACCTTGTAAACTGGAGTATTAGGAATAGGATGAAATTTAATAATGGAAAGTGCAAGGTCATGCATTTCACCTATGTCTACACTTAAAAAGTTAAATCGACTTTATTAAGTTGACTTTAATGTTGTGTCCAGAGGTGGTAAGGCAACGCAGCTGTCACAGAGATCACACGTTACACAGGAGGCTGAGCTGGTGCGTTTATTGTCGTGGTGGGCTCTGCAGCGCGAGCGTGGAGAGGCCCGAGGTTCCCCGGTAAGGGGCGGCAGTTAGGCCCGAGTCGCCTTCTTGCTTACAACCACGGTCCGAGACACCCCGATTGGCCCCGACTAGCTAGCTCCCTGGCTTGGCTAGTCCTGAGACTAAGGCCCCTGTAGTGTGTGTGCGTGGTAAGTGACAGTCCCCCCCAGGGAGCTCCTCTGTGGCTTTCCTGGTAAGGGCAGCCCATCCCAGGTAGCTCCTCTGCAGCTTTCCTGAGTTTGGTGTACGGATTGCCCCTGGTGCGTGTGGGGTAAGTGGCAGTCCATCCCAGGTAGCTCCTCTGTGGCTTTCCTAGGTTTGGTGTACGGATTGCCCCAGGTAGCTCCTCTGCGGCTTTCCTGAGTTTGGCATACGGACTATGACTTGACCCTGTCCCAGGCCTAGTTATATACCCCATGGACTCGTACTGTTGCCCCTGACAACAGGTGCCTTGGTCTGGGGCATTATCTTATCTGGTATGGCCAGCCTGAGCACAATTTTTTATCATTACAGTAACACAGGCAGTTGGCCTAGATGTTCCTCGGGTGTCCGCCCTTGTCCAGCACAATGAAGCTGAATCATTATTATAACCCCAAAACAAAAAGATACATAGAATAAGCCCCCCAATGTGTCCATTGCTATTTCGGCGGCATGTCCTGGCGTTGCTTGATTGGCAGGAGAGGTCACATTCCCGAGTTCCAAAGCTGCCACTGCTGTGGTAGGCCCAGCAGGATCCAACTTCTCAGGTTGAGACAATGTGAATGACTCAGGACTCATTGCTGGCCACTTCTGCTTCCATTCCTGCGAAGCATGCTCAAATTTACTTAGCAGTGTTCATTACCATCTGGACCCATCATTTAAGTCGACCTTATTAAGTCGACTTAGAGAGTCTACACTAGACTCTCAAGTCAACTGGGGGGGGGGGGGGGGTGGGGGGGTGCATTGTGGGAAGTGTGGCAGCATGGCAGCAGAGAAGGTCTTCCCTCCCCCGGCCACACCTTCAAAAGAGGAAATGAGCTCAGCCCCTTCCCATTGCACCTGGCAACTTGGAGCCTGAGCAGGTCATGGACCAGCCTCTTCTGCATTTTGCCAGGCAGCTGCACGACACCTGCCAGCTAGTGGTAAGGCTTCTTCGGCTGTGGAGCAGGCCTGTCTGGCAACCCACCAGTGCGGAAAAAGATGACAGCCTGCTCCCCAACTTGATGCCTCCGCAAGCTGCCACGCTCATAGCAGTGTGCTCTGTGCCTTGTCGCTTCTGGGCACATGAGGCTGGCAGCAAGTGACGGGAGCAGATCGTCCTCACCACCTGGGATGATGACCTGTGGCTGCAGAGCTTTAGGATGAGCAAGCGGACTTTCCTTGAGCTGGTCTGCGAGTCACCCCGGTTCTGCAGCGCATGGACACCTGACTTCGACCTGCCCTGCCTGTAGACAAGTGAGTGGCCTTTGCCGTGTGGAAGCTGGCAACCCCACTCCATGGCCCAGCAGTTTGGGATCAGGAAGGCCACCGTGGGGACAGCCATCATTCAGGTGTGCAGGGCAATCAACCATTTCCTGCTAGCCTTGCGTCGTCACTCCGGGCAACCTGCACGAACTCCTCGCCGTCCTCAGCTTCCTCAACTGTGGGGGCATTGTGGATGCCACCCACATCCCCATCCGAGCCCCAGAATACCGCACCAGGGACTATGTCAACCACAAAGGGTACTAGTCTGTGGTCCTGCGGGCCCTTGTGGACCACCACGGAATCTTCCAGAACATCTATGTGGGCTGGCCAGGGAAGGCGCATGACACATGAATCCTGCACAACTCCACCCTGTACAAGCGCATGCAGGCAAGCACCTTCTTCCCCGACCATACCATCACCATCGGGGATGTGCAGGTGCCAGTCCTGATCCTCGGGGATGCTGCCTACTCCTTTCTCCCCTGGCTGATGAAGCCATGCACGGGCCACATGGATCACAGCAAGGACCTCTTCAATTGGAGGCTCAACTAGTGCCACAGCATCATTGAGCGAGCCTTCGGAGCCTGAAGAGTCACTGGAGGGCCCTCCTGATCTGCCTGCAGCTCAGTGAGAGCAACCTCCAGGAGGTTATCAGTGCATGCTGTTGCCTGCACCACCTCTTCAAGCTGCAGGGGGAAAGGGTCCCCCGTGTCTGGGAGGGCGTGGCTCACTGTACAGTACAAGTAGCCTGACGACACTCTGCCCTGGAGTCAGCGGGTCCAGCGGCAAGCACAGTTCCTCTGGGATGCTCTGAGGGCCCACTTCAACAGTGAAGAGCACTGAGAGGTGGGCCTGCTACCAGGCCCCGTCACCTCCACCACCCGCCCATGCCTGCCCACCCCCATGCACCCGTCTCCCCCATCCCTACACCAATAAAAAGCACAACACACTGTATAACAGTGTTCAGGGTTTTTATTCAGAGGGCAAAATGGGGGTTGGGAGCTGTGGGGAGAGTGAAGAGGGTGAGGGGAGTGAGGGGAGTCGGGGGGAATGAAGAGGGTCAGGGGGAGGGGCCGGTGTTAATGGCCTCCAGAAGGCAGGTCCTGGGCTTGCAGATGTCTGCCCCGGGTCCTGGCTTGCCGGTGAGGAGGGCTGCCTCTGGGGCATAGGGCGGCGCCCTGAGGGAACAGGCACTCTTCCAGGCACTCCAGGGACTTTGTTTGCCACTTCATGCGGTTGAGAATGAGCTCGAGCAGCCTCTGCTCGCCTCTCCGCAGCCCCTGCTAAATCCTGCAGTGGGCATCCTCCTGCTCCTGCTTCACCGCCAAGCGTGCCTCGGTCCGCTGGCTGATGCATACCAGGTCTTTGAGAAGCTTGTCCTGTGAGCGACGCACCTTCCTTCTCCTTGTGATCAGGCCTGGTGGGGTGCCAGGAGTACCACGTCAAGGGTGCAGGGGCTGCTGGGGAGAAGCAAAGAAGAGAGTCCCTCCCATTAACTGGTGAGATGTGCAGCCTGATGTGCTGCTGTCTCCTGACCATCCCGTCCTTTGGGACAGGGACTCCTTGGTACACGCTGGCATGCTGTGTTGCCCAGCTTGGGTGCAGTGCCTATGATGGTGAGCTGCAGGCACCCGGGCCTCAGGGGTCTCTCCTGAGGCCATGTGCCACTGGTGTTGGGCGCATGCTGTCTGGCCTTGGTGCTCCCACCTATGGTCCCCCCATCCCAATCCCAGACACGCCACTGCACTGCTCACCTCCGGGTTCCCCTCTACCCCTGCCACGCAGCCCCTCTGCCTCTGTGGGAGCGCCTTCCCCCCCAACCCTGCCTGTCCCTGGGCCATGTCCCTCTGCAGTCCCTGTCCCACAGGCATACCCAGCCCTGCCCGCAGGGAGGGAGCACTCACCAGCAGGTGTCTGGTGCTATGTCCCCTCGCCTGAGTCTTCTTCGGCAGGGGGAACCTGCTTCTCCTCCTCTTTGGTGGCAGTGTCCACTGTTGGGGCAGGGATCAGCTCTGGGCTGGCAGCTAGCTCCAGGGCTGTTGAGGTGCCCTCCTGCTCTTGCTGGGCACTGGCCTCCTGCTGCTCCAGCACCTCAGTCTTGTCCTCCGAGACCTCCTCCTGGTCATCGTCAAGGGAGGGGGACTCAGCAGAGTTGATGGTGTGGGCTGGCAGGCTGCCGCTTTCCTAGCCCAGAAAGGCATCCAGCTGCTGATAATACTGGCAGCTGATGCAGGCTGCCCTTGTCAGGAACATCTCCTTCCAGGCCTTTTGGTAGCCCTTCCGGAGGTCCTTGATCTTGACCTGGACCTGCTGGGTGTCCCAGGTGTGGCCCTTGGCAGCCAGGGCCTAGGAGATGGAGGCATACACCTCCCAGTTGCGTTGGCTGCCCTGCAACTGGGAAGTGACTGGCTCATCCCCCCAAATGGCCAGCAGGTCCAGGATTTCCTGGTGGCTCCAGGATGGGGCCCGCCAGCAGCGCTGGCTCTGCTCTGCCATGCTCCAAAGCAGCAGATCTGGCCAGCTCTGGGGAACAGGGTGGTCAGGAATGAGTCCTGCCCTGTGGTTGGCCAGGGCAGGCTCTTCCTGTGCCAGGAACTCTGGGAGGGAGGTCAGGGAGGAAGGTTTGGAGGCCATGGAGGTTGACTTAGGGCTACTCTGCGTCTACACTGGCTTAAGTCAATTTAATAAGGTCAACTTAAGTGTTAAGTCGACCTAAAAGGAGGTGTTATTAAGTCGATTTAACTTTTCCTTAAGTCTACTTAACAAAGGGGCTATAGGGGCTTGAGCCCAGGCCCTGGCCTGAAAGGGGGCTCTAGGCTCCAGCCCCTATGGCCTCTGCTGTATCTGGCCCCCTGCTGTGGGCACCCTGCATAGTCCCCATCGCGTGATGGGTGGAGGAGCAGGAAGGAAGACAGCAGAGAGAACCTACAGTGCCAGCGCTGGAGGGGCAGGGCCCTGGGCTGGAGCCATTCCCCATGCTTTGTTAGTCTTTAAGGTGCTACAGGACTCTTGTTTTTGCTGTACACAGACTAACAAGGCGACGGTGACCGGTGCTTGCTTTGTTATGAAAGAGTTGCCAGGGCTCAAGCAATTAGGTGCTGGGGCTCAAACAATTATGTGATGCAATAAGCCCAAAAGCGCCAGGGCTATGAACTGGCAAGCCTAGAGACAGCAGGGCTATGAACTGGCAAGCTCTGGCACAAATTAAGCACTGAGGTTGACCCCCTCAATCAGCACAGGCTACGTACAATTTTGCTGCCCTTTTCTTTCATTTCACTGAAGAGTACTACGTGGGCCTGCCCTGAGACGCACCTTGTAAAATAAAATCTAAGTGCAGAATAAAAACTCCCCCTAGTGGGACTGATTTCCTCCAGGCCCTGCACACCCCCAGAGAGGAAAACGCTGAACCTGGCAAGGCAAATGAGGTGCCTGGCCACATAATATTCATAGATTCACGGAGCTTAAAGCCAGAAAGGACAATTAGATCATCTACTCCAATCTACTGAGTCAAGTTCCAAAGGGGTAGCCGTGTTAGTCTACTGCAGAAAAACAGAGTCCTGTGGCACTTTTAAGAACTATAAATAAATCGGTTAGTCTTTAAAAGTGCCACAGGACTCTGTTGTTTTTCCGACCTACTGAGTGTCACAGGTCTTAAATTTCATCCAGTTACCCTGATGTTGAGCCTAGTAAGTCGCAGAAAGGCAGCCAGCCTGGATCTGAAGATCTTCAGAGATGTAAAATCTACCATTTTCCTTGAGAGTTTGTTTTAATGGCTAATCATCCTATTATAAATTTGCAGCTTATATCCATTCTGACTTTGTCTGGCTTGGCTTCAACTTTCAGGCATTGGTTCTTGCTCTTTTTTATGTTGGATGAAAAAACCCTTTCTCACCCACTAATTACTCCAGGATAGTACTTATGCACTGTAATCAAGTCACCTCTGTCTGCTTTCTGATAAGCTTAACAAATTGAGCTCCTAACACACTCACTGTGAGGCCATGTACACACTACAGGAATAATCCCGCAACAAGCCCATCGCGCTTTAAAAGTCACGTGGTTTTTGTAACGCAGTATCGCGTCCACACTGAGCCACTTGTGACGAAACAGAGTCCCCCCTCCCCCCGCAATTCGTGATTTCACAAGAAACCCAATTGAATTGTGGGAACCTATCCCACAGTTCCCTCCATCCTGATTTGGCGCTAAGAATCCTGGGTAGAAGAGTAGCGCTGAGCACCATGGGTAAAGTCTTGGTTTCCCATGGTTCATTCTGTTCCCCTTGCATCATGCGAGTTGCTACTAGCAACTTGCACCCATTTTCAACAGTAGTGCATTGCTTCCCAGAACTCCCTTTTGCAGCAACATGGATCCAGCTCTGATCTCGACTGTCGCCTTCAGCATAATGAATACATCTCAGCTGGTGGCACAGTATGCGTTCAGCTCTGAATCAGACCAGGATTCGGATGACCCTGGGCTGGTGACTGCCATGCAGAACAACAGCACCGCATTGCTGAGCTCCTTCAGAGAGCATTTGCACACGGTGCACCGCCCATTCTGGTCACGAGAGACAAGCACTGAGTGGTGGGACCGCATCATTTTGCAGGTGTGGGATGATGAGCACTGGCTACAGAACTTTCAAATGCAGAAAGCCACATTCATGGAACTGTGTGAGAAGCTAGCCCCTGCCCTTTGACGCAAGGACACCAAAATGAGAGCCGCCCTCACCCTGGAGAAGTGTGTCGCAATCGCACTGTGGAAAATGGCGACTCCAGACTGCTACCGTTCGGTCGCGAATCAGTTTGGAGTCAGCAGGTTGACCGTCGGGTTAGCACTTTCACAAGTGTGCAGAGCCATTAATCGTGTTCTGCTCTGGAGGACAGTGACATTGGGCAACGTGCAGGAGATCGTCGATGGATTCGCAGCCATGTGATTCCCAAACTGTGGAGGGCAAGAGACGGCACCCACATCCCTATTCTGGCTCCAGAGCATCTTGCAACTGGGTATATTAATAGGAAGGGCTACTTCTCCCTGGTGCTTCAGGCACTTGTGGATCACAGGGGGCGTTTCACACACATCAGTGCAGGGGGGTCGGGTAAGGTGCATGATGCTCGCATTTTCCGGAACACAGGCCTGTACCGGAAGTTGCAGGCAGGGACCTTCTTCCCCGATGATAAAATTACTGTTGGGGATGTGGAGATGCCCATAATCATCATAGGAGACCCAGCCTACCCCGATGCCTTGGTTCATGAAGCCCTATACTGGAAATTTGGATCCCAACAAGAAGCACTTCAATTACCGGTTAAGCCGATGCCAAATGACCGTAGAGTGCGCCTTTGGGCGCTTAAAAGGCCGCTGGCGCTGTTTGCATAGGAGGGTGGACTTGAATGAGGACAAGATTCCAGCCGTCATTGTGGCATGCTGTCCTGCATAACCTCTGTGAAAATAGGGGAGAGAAATCTCCCCCTGCATGGGACATGGAGGCTCAGCAGCTAGAGTTTGCCTTCCAGCAGCCAGCCACTAGGAGCATCAGGGGGGCACAGCTGAGAGCTGTCCCCATAAGGGAGACACTTAGGGAGCATTTTAGTGATGGGGACTCATAAGACACATCGTATCATTGTGCAGTAGTGTTTCTATGCACTACTGGGTGCTGAGTGGGGTCGGTGCCAGTGGGTGTGTACTGTACTATGCTCGAATGAGTGAATACTAAGCATGCAACAACTAATTTTATTGTGTATCAATAAAGACACTGTGCACAGTTCAAGTGATTCAATTTTATTATTATAAAACATTAAATATTTACAGCAAGCAGTGCCTGCAAAAGGGGCTATAGATGCATGTAGGTGCGTGGCTCAATGCCATAGCTTGGTGAAGGAGTGGATGTAACATTGTATCAGAAGGGTCCCTGGGCTTCAAAGAACAACTTTGAGGGAGAATGGAGCATGGGGGACAGAAAGTGTTGCTGTGGCTGCAGGGGGTGGGGGGCGAGCCTGGAGCAGCTGGGTCTGCAGACCAACCATGGTCTTAAGCATCCTACAGGAGCAGACCCAACTGCTGATGAGGGCATCCTTCTGCCTCCTCAAATTGTTTTCTTTGCGCTCCTGCTGGCACTCCTGCCTCTATTGTCTAGTCTCCCTTGCTGATGCCTTGTTGGACTGCATCAGCTCCTGGAAGATATCCTCCTTGCTTCTGCGAGGCATCCTCCTTATCTGTCTCAGCCAGTCAGCTGGCACAGACCACTGACCGGCAAAGGTTGTTTCTAAGGAAAAATGAAACATTATAAGTAGTGCTATTGTTCTCACTTTGGTTAAGGAGCCGGTAATATGCTCTGCCGCCACATTCCTCAGTGCCCATGGTACAGGTCATTGCCGGGGACTGAAAGGGCTTTTGCAAAGGGAGGTTCGGGTTGCCGAGACAAGACACACAGCTCCGTGAACTATTTGCAGTGCTTTGGGTGGTAAGTTCACATACGGCACTGCAATGGAAGCCGGTATCTCACTGCTTAGAGTGCCCCTGCAAGCCAGAATGCATATCCTGCATGTCACTGGTTTTAAGCCAGGACCGTACACAGCAGGCTTGTGCACAGCCATGGTTCCCACTGCTGTGCTTTACAACTGGCGAGGGGAAACAGTTGCTCTCCCATCGAATTGAACTAGGAGGCTGTGGAAGTACATTGAGGACACCTTCAGTGAGCTCAATGGAGAGGATTTCTTGACAATTACAGCATGCGTTGATGCATTGCTCGTGTAATGGGGGGTAGACCCCCCCATCCAAAAAAAAAAAAAAAAAAAAAGGATGAAACTCAAAACACCCATCTCCCATCCGCTCTTCATTTGCCCGCAAAGCTTATCCAGCAAGCACAGAAACCACTTCTGATGAAACTTACCAGAGCTCCCCTCTGCTGCATCTGAAGACAGTATGGAGGAGGAATCTGGGCAGCCTGCATCAGGTGGCGTGGAGAATATCTCCTGGCTCCTTAGGTTGGCTGCACCACTTTCACTCTCCAGGTCATCCTCCACCTCCACTTCCTCATCGACGAATTGCTTGTCACCGTCTGCTCCGGTATCCTTTTCATGGGGGGGTGCCAACGTGTCCACAAGAGCTTTTGGGGTGGTTGTGGGATCCCCGCTCAGGATTGCTTCCAGCTCCTTGTAAAATCGGCATGTAGCTAGTGCTGAGCCGGAGCGCCGGTTTGCCTCTCTGGCTCTGTGGTACGTAATCTGCAACTCCTTCACCTTCGACCTGCACTGAAGAGCGTCTCTCTCATACCCCTTCTCTGCCATGGCCCGAGAAATCTGGCCAAAAATATCGAAATTCCACCAGCTGCCACGTAACTGTGCCTGCACAGCAGACTCTCCCCAGATGCCTATGAGATCAAGCACCTCGGCTGTGGTCCACACTGGAGCACGTTTGCTGCGTTGAGTTGCCATTGCTCTTGGAGAACACAGCTGCACTCCATGCTGAGCAAACAGGAAGAGTGAAGAATTCAAAAATTCCCAGGAATGATGGGAGGGCGGGTACAGTCACACCACAGCCACAGAGTGCAAAAGGAAGTGCAGAAGGGATGGAATTGGAATTCTGGGACATTTCCAGAGGCTTCATGTTGCGCGGCAACCGTACACACACGAACTATAGCGGAACAGCTGTTCCACGGTAGCTGCTACCACCCTCGTTTTGGTGCTTTTCATGTTGTGTGGTAAGACAGCTGTTACCAGGCAACAACATGGATTTGTGTGTTGACACTGTGCCTGTTATTGCGTGAGAATGAGTGTTATCAAGTGTATACAACGCCTCAGGTTTTTTTTCCAGACCTTTTTAAAACGTGGACACTAATTCAGGACTGATCTTCCCCAAGACTGCATACAGGGTAAACTCACCTCTCTGCTTCTACTCGTCTGATTTATACAGTTAAGGACTGCATTAGCCCTTTTTGGCCACAGCATCACTCTGGAAGCTTTGTTGAGTTGTTAGTGCACTATAACGCCTAAATCCTTCTGTCAGTGCTTTCCAGCTGATGGAAGCTCTTATATACTTACTGCATCTTGTCCATAACTTTCTCAACAAAATTATATTGCAAATACATATCTAACTCACTACAAAAGAACTACATTAAGGTTGCCACACCAAGCAGTCAAAAGACAGCCCTTAACTTGGCCCCTTTGTGCACTTGCATTATGATCAGAGCTGGGTGGATTTTTTGGACAAAGTATTAATTGCCCTAAAAATGCAGTTTTGGTTGATTCGAAACTATCTGCCAATTTGACTGATTAATTTTCAGTGTTGTTCTAGTCATGTTGGTCCTAGGATATCAGACAGAGAAGGCAGGTGAGGTAATATCTTTGATTGAACCCACTTCTGTTGGTGAGAGAGACAAACTTTTGAAACTAGCAAGCGCTGTGTGTAAGGAATGCCCTGCTGGGTGTGGAGCATCAACAGAGTTGTGTAGGGAGCCCACGGCAGATTGAGAGGCACCAGCAGAGCTCTTGTGTGCTGAGGAAGCCCAGGGCTGGGATAACAGAGGTCTGTGGCTGGGACTGAGCAGCAGTAGGGCTGGAGTGAGATGTGTGTAAAAAGAGCTGAGGTAGGGGATGGCAAGGACATGATTTGAGAGGCACCAGTGAAGCTGTACATGCACTAGCCCATCCAGCACTAGAAATGGAAGCAGAAGCCGCCCAGCCTGGTAACAGGATCCAGTTAGAAAAAGCATTCTTGTGACTCAAACAGTTCAGTTGAGGGAGACAGCAACACATTCAGGAGAAAGGTTGCTTCCCCTAGCCTGTGACCCGACTCCCAGCAAGAGCTGAGCATCCAGCCGGGAGAGAATCACAAGCCTTCAGAGTGCTTGGGGCTTGCACTACAGATTAGCAAGAGGGGATGGGTACATGTGGGGTAGTGATGGCTCATCTATAGATTAAGGATCTCACCCAGCAATCACTGACTCAATTCCCTGGTGCAGAGCATTTGGTTATTGTGAGCCACTGACCAGCCCCTGTCTTCAAGCAGACTGTTCCTTGGCCACCTAGACCTCGACACAGGCAAATAGAACCAAGTCCACCTGACAAAGGGCAGTGCCATTCCATTTTAACCTGCCCTATTGCACTCAGGAGATGCCTTGAGGCCTGGGCCAACTGCAGAGCTTGCTCTTGCTTTGGGCCTGCTTTTGCTATAGCAGAGCTTGGTAACAAACAGTGGCTGGGATTTTCCACACAGCCTGCTCCTGCTCTTCTCACTTGGCTCCATGTATCACCTGCTGGAGCTAGCCCATCTTCTGCTTCTCCACACCACAAGACCTGCCCAACAAGTGCTAGATTAAGACCAGAACGGACTATCAGATCATGTGGCCTGAACGCCAGTATATCATATGCCACCACTGCCACCTATCCCATAAACCCAACAACTGAGACCAATAGCCACTAGACAGACTATTATGTGCCACAGGCAGAGAACTGCAGGAAGCAAGGTGCACCACTGGTCAAGACCTCGATGACAGCAAGGAAAGAATTAAACGAGATGTATCCAAATATTCCTGGGAAGTGACCTGCACCCTATGCTGTAAAGGAACATGAACTCCTTCCCACCCCCAGTCATCGCCCTCAGGGAAAATGCCTTCCTAATCCCATACACAACGATCAGTTAGGTCCTGAACACATAAGCAAGAACCAACCAGCCAAGAACCTGGAAGAAAGAATGTTCCGTACCACCTCCGAGCCCTGGTCCACCTCTGTCACATCTCTGACCATGGCCATCATTGATGCTTTTCAGGAAGGAGATGAAAAAACCATCTCAGAATACATTGGGGGAAAAAATCCTTTCCTGATATCTGGCAGTGGCCAACTGGAATTGTGAGGCACAAGGCTTAGGAATGTAAAACCAGCTGGAAATGAGCCCCTGAGCTACCAACCTATGCCTTCCGCCATCACATACGACTCATCATAAATTTGTCCAGCTCTCTCAAAACTAATTAAGTTGTTTGCCCTCATGACATCTATAGGGAGGCCGTTCCAGTACCTCATCCCTCTGATGGTTAAAAGCCACCTTCTGATTTCTATATTCCTTTGTGCCAACATTGTCCTTCAGCTTAAAGACCCCTTTCACCCCATGGTGTTTTATGTCCTGATGTATTTAGAGAGAGCATTAAGACACCCCCCCCCCCCCCAGCTCTCTTTCTGCAAGACTAAGCAAGAGAACAGCATATTAGAGACACTTTCCTAAAGGCTGCTAAGACAGTGGGATGGCAGGAGAGCCTTGGGTCTACCGAAACAGCAAGATTCTCCCCTCCATCCCCCACTCATAAGCACCTAGCCTCTCCCTTACCTTTCCATTGCTCAGGCTGAGTACCAGAAACAACCATCAGTCTGAAATGGCCCAGTTTCTGGAGTCCTGGAGTCACCCAGTTTTCATTAAAAACCCATCCGTTCCCAGCTGTTTGTTGAGGCAACCGGAGTCAGCTCAAGGGTTCAAATCAGAAGGCAGAAGATGCCCCTAGCTCACCTAGAATGTCGTGACTTTCCGATGGGATCCACAGAGCTACTGCAGCGCAGCAGCCTGTGTTTGCAGACAGCCTGACAGTGACTCAATGGGGCAAGCATCCCATTAATAGGATTGGCATGTGAACACTCCAACTTGCAACATTAACTAATTCAGCTGCACAGATATTAAGAAATCCATTTGCACTGGAAAAATGCACAATTTGAATTTTAACAGAGAATCTTCAGTTTTTACTTCAGCCATTCAGCTCTGAAGGCAGAGTGGCAGCTGCCAGTCAGATGCCAAGCTCTAAAGGCAGCCCCACTAGTAGCGGTGCAGAAAGAAGAGTGCATACTATGATATTACCTCCCTTACTTCTCTGCTCCTACAACAGGCAATAGTGCCTTCAGAGTTGGGTATCAGGCCAGGAACAAATTTCATGTTGCTGGTAATGTCTGTTATGTATTGTACACTAAATATATTGTGGGTGGGGAAACAGAATTTAGCATTTCATTTTCATGGCAGAAAAAAAATGAATTTTTATGGGGTTTTTTGGGGATGGGGAGCAGAGGTGATTTTTGGTTTTTTAATCACAGAAAACTAGCAACCCTGTTCATCACTATAATCATTTTAAACGAATTAAAGGGAGTAGGAGCTAAACTCCCTGGGTCGGGAATTGGTGGAGGAGGTTAGAAGATAAGACTAGCAAGAGGCACATTACACCAACACACCACTGTGATCTTTTTGGTCATTTGCACTCACTCCAAGAGCCTGCTCCGACCACCGCATGCCAGCAACGCAGACAACACACTCCAGCTACAGACCAGCTCAGATCCAGTCAGCAGAAGTGGTTTATTATGAAACACAAATAGAAGACAACCCCATGTGACACTACAGCATACAAAAACATAGAAAACTCTAACATCTACCCTGCCCAGAGTTCATCTTGGCACACTGCCTATTCCCCTGCCGCCCTCTCCCTCTGCACATCCACTGCTCTGCTCGCAGACTGGAAGGATGGGTATACTTGATATTTTGCTCCTAAGAGATATTAGTTGCAATGTTCACTGAAGGACCCATGGAGGGGCCCACAACCAGCAGAGACGCCCGCTTCCTCAGCTGGTCCGCTCCCAAAAGAAATTTTCTTTGCATAAAATGACTTTTGGAGAGAGAGATTCTGCAGCTGCAAAGCATAGGAGCTCTACATTCACAGCTAGGAATGGAAGAGGGATTAAGGGGTATGTCTTATGCGGTTGCATGAATCTGCCTGTTTAAAAAAAAAAAAAAAAAAAAATCACTGAATTCAACATGTTCATTTTCATTTGATCAGTTTCCTCTGGAGTCACCTCAGAGCCATGCTCTGAAAGCAGATGTGCTGCGTCCCAGGGGCAAACACAACAAGTCCTGTCAACAGTAAGAAGTAATGAAGAAATCAGAGGCCTGACAGTCAGGTCTGGCACAGCTGCACCATCCTCTTCAGGTCTGCTCCCGACAGCCAGCAGCCACTATGTCAGAGTTTCCCCCTTGGTTACCTGCCAAAGGAGAGCACAGCTTGCTCAGTGAGGGACAATCCCTGGCGGGGGTGGGGGGTGTGTGCCATTCTCCCAATCAGAAAACAGAAATGAGTGCCCATATGCAGGGAGATGGGTAAAAGTCATCCTTTGCAGCATGACTGGGTGGGGCAGGAGCCCTCCCCAGGCTGTGTCACTGAGTCACCAGTATCTCTGTTCCCTCCAGCCCTGTGGGCCAAACCAACCTACACCCCAACTATGCCCAAGTGTATGCACTGCTGGGATGCACACAGAGACTGGCAGAGGGCAGAAGAAGGCACTCGGGGGCCTACGCTGCAGCCCAGGGGTGACCACTGCTGCAGCAGGGCTCTGTATGCGAGAGCAGCCACCCCTACCCCACTGAGTGTATTGGGCAAAGCGTCTAGGGGTGGTGCCGGCGTGGCATGGCTGGGGACGGAGGCCACAGTGGGGCAGGACCCACTAGAGCCGGGTGACAGCGGCAGAGGAATTCGCGCAGCAGGACCTGGCCGAGTCCTCTCCGGGCCCCGCGCTGGTCGGTGCGGGCTAAGCCCTGGCCCAACTGCCAGCAGGGCAGAACCTCCCCATCCTGCACAGGGCTCCTCGCCCACCCCAGCCGCCCCTCACCCTGGCCTCGATGTACTCGATCCGTCGCTCCAGCGCCGTCAGCTTCTCGTTGAGGGTGGCAAGGCGGGAGCGGCAAGACATGTCTGCGGGAGAAGGGGGGGGGGGGGGAGTCAGAGCTCGCCGGGCTGGGCCCGAAGTACCCGCCGCCACCAGGGGCCCCAGGCCGGAACGTGCCTCGCCCAAAGGGAGCGCAACCGGTACGGGGGGAAGGGCTGAGTAGGGCGCGGGGGAGGGGAAGGGCGGATCAGCCCGGGAAAGAGAGAGCGCTGTGCTAGGAGTCAAGCCCGGGGCTTGGCGAGGCGGTCAGGAAGTCGGTGGGGGCGGGGCCAAGGACAAGAGACGGAGGAAGGAGGCCGGGCGAGGGAGGGCGGAGGCCGCCCGCACTGACCGAAGGAGTTGAGGAAGTCCGCGATCTTCTTAATGGAACTGGTGATCACCTCGATATACTCGCGATTGGCCCAGTCCTGGTGGATCTCGCGCTGCACCGGATCCTCCTGCCCCGACATGGCAGCGGACCCCCCCCCCGCACCTGCGCATGCGCAAAATTCAACCAGGTGGCGGGCGGCGGGTGATCACAGGACTGCGCATGTGCGAGTTGAGGCTCATATAGAGGTCCATAGGGCGGTGTGGAGAGCGACTTCCGGTAAGGGCGGGAGTTCCGCCCTTAGGAGCCCGAGTTTCGCCCGTAGTCCTTGCGGCTCTTTCCTGTTGCTAGGATACCTCGCGGCGCCCCGCCTAGCACAGGATCATGACTCTAGTCCCCGCCCTCGCGTTAGCCTCGACTCTCCCCAGCCAGCAGAACCGGATGCGCAGCTGCGAGATGAGAAGCATACGCAGAGGCGTAAATAGCTCCCGGGCTTTTATAGCGCCGCTTTTTGGGCGGGCCTTGCGCCGATTTTGCTGATTGGTTCTGGGGGCGGCGGCGCGCACGTGTTTTGTTGTCTGGTGAGCGCGCACGTTCTCCTGCCCCGCCTGGTGCCGTTGGCGGCTGCTGCGGCTCCGGGGGCCTGTGGAGCAGGAAGCGGCGCCGTCGGCGAGGCTAGAGCGCGAGGAGCACGCAGGTAACGGCTCGGCCCGCTTCCCCTTGTGCTTCCGGGCGGGCTCTTGTCTGGCTCAGCGACCTGCGGCCGCCTCCCCGCGCGCCCCTCCCCCGCCGCGGGCGGCTGCTGCGGCGCCAGGGGGGGCTGGGGTCCCTCCAAGGGGGTGTGGGGCCGGGCCGTTTCCCTGCGGGGGCGATGTGCAGGGGGGGCAGGGCTCGTCCCCTTCGGCTTTGGGGTCAGAGCTGGGCGGCGGTGTTTGTCCCTTCCTCCTCCGGACAGCCTTGCCCAAAGCCGCTCCCCCCTCCTCGCGCGGGGCAGGGACCGCGCAGCCTTCGCTGTGTGGCCTTGCAAAGGGCTTGTCCCGTGCCCGGATCCCGCCTTTCGGCACCGCCGGGAATGAACTGCTGGAAAGCGGGGCTCTGGGCACATCTGGGGGGGATCAGCCGTAATATTTGCCGTGATTACACAGTGAGTTAATTGTGAAAATGGCTATTTTAGGGTGCAGCAGGTCTGTGGTTTCTTGTGTTGGTGCTGGCTTTGCTAGATCTACTCTAGTCTTAGTGTGCTTTAGAGCATCTGACTTGTTTACTACACGGTAATTTTATTTTATGGTGTGTATGTAATTGGCATGTGTTGTAGGTTTCTGTAGCAGCAGCTAAGCACATAACCATAAATGCCCATGTAACTGTCTCCATCAGAGTTCAATTTCAAGTAAAGTTGAATTTTAAAGGTGGGGGAAAGTACTCTCAACTGCAAATAGTGTAACAGTCTTGTACTATAGCTGAAAATTGGTTGCTGCCCAATGTTTTCTCTGATTGTTAGTGTTACTTCTAGCTAAAGCTGGAAGACAGTCAGAAATTTAAGATTGTAATCCAGTGGCTAGAGCAATGAGATTTATCATAGAAGGTATTTGACAATGTTATTGCTGAGTCAAAGTATTTTTTTATTAAAAGGGATCAAATATATAAACATTTAACATATTTAGAATGGCTTAACAAAGTTTTTTTCAGCCTATTCCAGCTCTTTTTTTTTCCCCTTCCAGGGCATCTCTTATCAGACACCCCCACAATAAACGGCTAGATATGGGGGAGGCACCTTCAAACACTTTAAGCTTCACTTTATGTTGCAAGTCACAGAGGCCTCAAGAAAAACGAGATCAGTCATAAAGATTTAGCTGTGGCATGAAAGATTTATATATAGAACAGAATATCTACAGACAAAGTTCAGGACCTATGAAACCAGCACCACCCTACAGGTCTGGATCCTGCTCTCTCTGACAAGCAGTGTTAGAGGAGCTAGAGACTTCCCATATGCACTATTAGTTCCAAACCCTGAGCATTAAGCTGCTTGAGAGACAAGGTGGGTAAGGTAGTGTCTTTTATGGGATCAACCCACCAACCAGGGGTTAAAGTAACGCAGTTCCAGGGCCCACAAATTTGAGGGGCCAGAGTTCCAGGGCCCCTAAAAATAGAAAAATCTGGCAGAACACATGCTCCACCCTGCCCTGGCTGCTGGCAGGTCCTATGCCCCACCGTTATTAATCACAATACTTATTGTGTTATGCAGTGTTTGCTAGTTTGTGACAATAATTGCTGTAGATGTAAATGCCGTATAAAATTATAAATATTTTTATGGAGCGATAACCGATGCGTATGGTACTGAGAAGTGGTTGCAAATGCCTATCTGGGCTGGGGCCCACACATGCGTGAAGGGGGCCCAGACAATACGGGAAGGGGGCCCGGAGATTAGGAGGGTTCCGGGGCCCATGAAATTATACTTTAACCACTGCCACCAACCAAAGTTGGTCAAATAAATATTACTTGATCCTCCTTGTCTCTTGAATAGCTTGGGACCAGCACAGCTATAACAATGCTTCATCTGTAAAGTGGTTTGATTTTTCTGCCAAATGTCACATTCTTGCAAAGATCTGGCTGTACTGAAAAGTGGCATTGCCTGTTCTTTGGCCATATCTCCAGGATGGATAAAAACCCTCAATACATCATGCTCTCAAACTCTCCATTGATATGTGACACTACTTCTCACTGCCCGAGGGGTTGCCCCAGGGATTAGTGGATTCTCAGGACGTGGTTAATCAACGCCTGATGTGACACTAATCACGGTTACACTGGCTGGCACAATGGTCCTTATAGTCTATATGTTTTTGATGAACATCTTCACTGGTCCATCAGACTTCTCCTTCAAACTCTCCAAAATGTAGTCACAAAAAATTGACTTTGCATACTGCTCTGCCCACAGTAAATCTCTCTTCAAATCTTTCCTTTACCTTCCATGTTAAGCTGCAGCATCTTGTTCTCTGCAAAGCCTTATAAGGACTTGGATGCTCCTATCTTTCCCATCCACTTGGCCTGAGCCATGCCTGCCTGACTTCTTGGAGGCTTGTCTACACTTAACTTTTTTTTTTATCTCTACTTCATTATCAGATTATTTGAGGTAGTTAACATGTCTGTAAAGGTTAACATATAGCCCCGTGGAACCTTAGTTTCAAGGTTCACACATCTGTGGCTAGCTCTAGTCTGGAGGTATGTCTGTACTGTGATGAGGATGTGCAGCTGCAACCTTTGCATCTCTGAGCTATCCAGCTTGTTGCAAATAGCAGGGTAACTGTGGAGGCACAAGCTCTTAAGAATGTCTTCCCCCACTATTTTAGGTTATTTAGATTTATAAGTAAGTTGCTCTTTAACCAAAATGTAAGTCCAGTGCAACTTTGTCAGATCAGCTTTTAATGTCCTTTCATGCTAGTCTCTAAGCCACTTGACCTGCTGTCTCTTATTCCTAAACACCTCCCCTTTTTAAAGTCAGCCTGCCATGCCTTCTTGCTCCTCCTCTGAGTCCTGCCTTAAAATACTCTTCTTCAAAAAGTGTTTTAACCTGTGATTCTTTTAACAAAGTAGATAATCTGAAAATCTCTAGCAAAAAGATGAAAAAATAAATCTCAGAACCAGTGGCATATTTGAAACTTTTCTTCTCAACAATGCTCTTTTCCATTCAGTCATGTTCTGAATCCCACTTTCTGCATTTGTACTTTTTTTTTTTTTTTTTTTTTTTTTTAAAGTAAGGCCTAGTTTACACACAGGTTTTATACCAATGTAGTTATTTTGTTTGTGGGGTGGTTGATAGTGCGGATGCAGTTGTATTAATATAAAGGTGCTTGACACCCATACAGCTTATTACCCTTCTCATATTGATAAACTGTCAATACAATCACTTCTGCATCCACACTCAGTGGGGTGGGAAATGGGGACTCTCAAAGCTTTAACTACACAAGTGCCACAGGGTTCCTTGTTTGTTATACCAGTACATTGGTACAATTGTCACATGTAGAAAATAGTGCAGGATTGAGAGCTCTTGTTTTCATGCTCTTCTGTGAATCATAGAATATTAGGGCTCGAAGGGACCTCATGAGGTCATCTAGCCCAACCCCCTGCTAAAAGCAGGACTACTCCCACTAAATCATCCCAGCTAGGTAACCCGTTTCAGTGCTTCACCATCCTCCTAGGGAGAGTTTTTTTTCTAATATCCAACCTCCACCTCCCCAGCTGCAACTTGAAACCATTGTTTCTTGTTCTGTCCTTTGTCACCACTGAGAACAGCCTAGATTCCCTCCTCTTTGGAGCACCCTTTCAAGTAGCTGAAGATTGCTATCAAATCCCCCCTCAGTCATCTCTTCTGTAGACTAAATAACCCTAGTTCCTCCAGTCTCTCCTTGTAAGTCATATGACCCAGCTCCCTAATCATTTTTGTTGTCCTCTGCTGGACTCTTTCTAATTTATCCATATCCTTTCTGTAGTGGGGAGCCCAAAACTAGACACAATATTCCAGATGCAGCCTCATCAGTGTTGTATAGAGGGGAATAATCACATCCCTCAATTTGCTGGCAACGCTCCAGCCCAATATGCTGTTGGCTTTTTTGGCAACACGGGCACACTTTTAACTCGTATCCAGTTTCCCATCCACCATAACTCCCAGGTCCTTTTCTACAGAGCTGCTACTTAATTGATTGGACCCCGGTCTGTAGCAGGACATTGGATTTTTCCATCTTAAGTGCAATATTTTGCACATGTCCTTGTTGAACCTCATGAGATTTCTTTTGGCCCAATGCTCCAATTTGTCTAGGTCTCCCTGAGTCCTATCCCTACCCTCCAGCATGTCTACCATTTCTTCCCAGCTTGGTGTCATCCGCAAACTTATTGAGTGTGTAATCTATCCCATCATCCAAATGATTAATGAAGATGTTGAAGAAAACCGGCTCCAGAACCAACGTCACAACAGTCCCTGGTATGTTTGCGTCCTGTCAGGAAATAAGTAATTGAAATAGGGTTGTAATGACAAAAATTTTGGGAGCCCCTCGGATAAGACATAAAACTACAATTGATTTTAGTGGAAATGAGGCATACTCTTTACATAATGGTGCTGACACCCCTTCGTATCACATCAGTCTTATCTGGGTTAAATTGTAGCCTGTTTACTTAAATCTAGACATCTTTCACAATCCGAAGTCGAGTAATGACATCGACAGAATCTGAGTTCAGTGAAAAGAAAACAGACCTACTGATGACTGTCGTCCAACAGGTCATTTTCTAGCACTTGCATGTACAAATTGAAAAGAATGAGATGTTGCAGGGCCACACATGTTAAAATGCTTATGAGATGATCAGTTGCCATAACAAATGCTTCACACATAAAAAGGATACACTAGCTGAAATAATGAACGTTGCAATGGAGAATCCATCATGATTCCGTCAGTTTTTAAATCAATGTTGGATTTTTTTTTTTTTTTTTTTTTTTTTAAAAGAGAGATCCTTGAAATTATTTTTGGAAAGGCCAATGGCTTGTGTTTACAGGAGGTCAGTATTTGTCAACCTTTAGTGGACAAGAGAGCACAGAAAGGTATTAATTACTTTACGCAGAACACTTGATGAAAACTTTCTTCAAAAAGCTGGTCTGTATTGCTGTCATGTTTGTAATACCTGTGTACTACGCATTCCTGTGAAAACGATTCAAGAAACCTGATTAAATACAATTTTATGAATATAATGTGTTTATTTCTTTTTAAAAAAAATCCCCAACAATTATGCATACAACTTAAAACTGAAAATATTGCTCAAGTTTTAAGGGGTATTTTGGGCCTGTGTGTTCTAACAAAGTTCATCTATTCTGGGAGTTTGTCAAAGAAAGTATTACCATGAAAGTTATGTCCAAGCGGCTTTGATGCTGGCGGTAATATCGGTGGGAAACTTTAAAATGCCCCACCTGTAGGAAAGGAGCAAGGCGATGGCGGGTGCCAACACCGTGCACTTGGAAGCTTTGCTGCAGCTGGGGCATTTTAAATCTCCCAGGTGCACATCGGCTTGATGCGTTGCTACTTCCCGCCTCTCCTTGCTGCCCGCCTCGTTCCCCACAGTGAGGGGTTGGGGTCAGTTGTGAAATACCTTCACTATGTCTGCAGAGCACCAGTGGAGAGAAACTGGACTAGATATCACAATGGCCCTTTCTGGCCTTGAAATTTATCACTCAGTTCCTAATACTGCCATCTGGGAATTCTCTGAAGGGAAAGTGCAAACTCATTGAAAGGCTGTTCAGGGTGCCCTAGCTGAGTTGTTGATATATCTCAAAAGCTGCTGATTTCAAAGCATTACACACTATAAGTAAGATTCTAGTACCACTGTTAGGTGGTCAACCACCTTTGCCTCGGATGTAGTCTGTATTCCACTCTCGGGTTTGAAATCAGACTGAAAAGGATGAACGAAATCCCTAGAATATGGGTTACATCATTTAGCTTTTATCCAGATAGAGAACAGAAATATTTATTAAATATTTCACAGCTCTCCTCTTGGAGGATGCTTGGCTATCATCTGTTAGAGGATTCCTCAAAGGATAGTGAATGATTTTTTCATAGATTAGAACGGTTGCCTTGCTTTGGGATGTGTGTGGTGCTGGCAAAGTTGATTGTTTTATTTTTGAACTTCTGATTGAGGACTCTTTCTCTACCTGTTGCTAAAGAGAACTTGTAATTGCATTTATATATTTTTGTGAGAAAAGTGAGTGAGTAATAGCCTTTCGCAACTGATCCTTCTTTCACTGTACTTGGGTTAAAGTTAGAAAGGTAAGGTGGATGAGGTAATATCTTTTATTGGACCAATTCCTGTTTGGTGAGAGAGACAAGCTTTTGAGCTGCACAGAGCTCTTTTAATTCAGTGTCAGTCGAAAGTTTGTCTCTTTGACCAACAGAAGTTAGTTAAATAAAAGATATTATCTCCCTCACCGTATCTCTTTAATATCCTTGGACCAATGCATCTACAACACCACTAAATGCAGCAGTGAAAGGTGGAGGGATAAAATACTCTTGCATTGTCATCCAAAATTTTTACCTAAAGTAATCCTAGTATTTTGCCTAAATCAGACAGCTAATTTCCTGGCTCATGGAGTGTCTTCTGCATAGACCCACTTGTTGGTTGCTCCAGCCAATATATTTTGGTCAGTGGATCTTAACAAGCAATGCCCAGTGTGGCACTCTTGTTCCCCCCTGTTTGAGCACACACTAAGGACAGGATATAATAGAGGCCATGGTGCTCTGTATATCTCAGTTCTTCTCCCTGCAGCATAGGTCCCAAGACGTGGACAGGGATTGTGACTGTGGAGTCCATTTCAAAGAACTCTAGTTATGGGTAAATAACCTTGACTTTTTCCCCCAAAACCTCTCAGTGAGGAAGAAACGAGGCTCCATACCAAGGGTGGGCAAACTGCAGCCCGCTTGAGCCTTTCATATGGCCTGCCAGCTGCCACTCCCCCTCCTGGACCCACCCCTTCCTCTTATGGACCCAGTGGCACCCTGGCGGAAGCATAGTGGCCACTCCCCCCCCCCCCCCCCCCCCAGAGCCCAGCTGCATTGGAATTTTATTTTCCCTTTATTTCATTTCATATTCTATTTTATTTAAAAAAAAATACTCTGCTACTGCTGCATATGGCCCACTATACTGGGGGTGTGGCCCTTGGGCCAAAAATGTAACTATGAAGGACACGCATCACATAGGACTTTCAACACCAGCTTGCTGAATGGTAGTATCGTTAACGTGATACACACATAGTATATGGCACTATGCAAGGCATGTAAAGGCACAAATCTTGGGGTCTAGCAGTCTTAAATTGCTGCTTCTAGCATTTGTCGTGCTTGCTGAACCACCTCTCAGCTTCATCAGCACAATTCTGGGGCCAGCATGATGCTCATCTACAACATGCACCATCAGCTGATAGAGGCTACAGTGGCATGGTTGCTGTGCGGACCACATGTTTAAAAATTGGCAGCACATATTCCTTGGCTAGTCCAGACCCTGTTCAGCAGAGTCCAGAGGTGATGTGGCAGGTCTGATCTAGGCAGTTAAAGAGTTGGATTAATGACAAGGAAACTATTTCAAATGTCTTTAGCTGACTAGTCACTGCACTAGGTTTGCTGCTGATGGATACTGATCTGGCAGTTGAGATGGACATCTCGATGTAAGTTGTGCTCTGGGATAACAGAAAATGTATATGTAGAGTCGGAGACCTGGATTTACATGTAGCTTTTCCACTGACCTGGCTGTAGACTGTCTGCGACCAACGTGCTTTGCTTCTCATGATTGAGATAGGAGCAGGAATCAGAGTGCCTGTGTTGATACATGGTTAAGTTCAATTTAACATCAGTGAGTTCAGTGCGAGACAGATGACACCACATGGGTACAGTCTTCTGTAGCGCAGAGCCAGAGCCAATGTGCAAAGTGTCTGTGTGCCTGCGCCCCATGTCAGACCAGCTAATTTGTTTAGATTATTCCCGATCCTACCTTTTTAGTAGCTGCTTTTTTTAGATGATGCTGGAAAATCAAAGAACAGTCCAGTGTGACAACAAGGTAGACCAGTTTTGCATTGTGTACGTCTTTTTCTGTTGCGGAAGATATCTATCTGACAGTTCGTGCTTGTGTTGCGAAGTTGCAAGATGTTTGGAACTGTCTTAAGCCATGTCTATGCTAGCAAGCTAACAGCAGCATCGATACAACTGTAAGGCTGGTTGTGTAGCCGGGCTATGCTGACAGGAGAAAGCTTGCCCATTGACAGAATAAAACCACCTAAATGAGCTGTGGTAACTATGTTGGCAGGAAAGTGTCTCCCACATGACACACACATGAGCGTTTACCATGGCAAAACGTATCTCACTCCAGAGTGTGTGTATTGTCATACCTCAGAGTGACCTAAGTATAGACGTGGCTTTAGTTACGCTTGGTTGAAGTCTCCAACTACTATAGTCGTCTGCCATCTTGACCAGATGGGCATCCAAGTTGTTCTCCAGTTTGATGGAAATATACAACTGGGCACTGCAGCAGACATCATCTGTCTAAATAAGCTTGTATGACTGAATCAGTGCCAAGTCATTTGAGTCAAATTGAAGAGGGTGGGTGCAAGCATAGAGCCTTATATTAAACAATTGGATTGCTTTCGCCATGCACTTATTCTGTCTCCCATATATACTGAAAACTCTCATGAAATAGTTCAGTAATGTCCACCCCCACATGCTGGGAGAGTGCTTGACAGTTTTACTAAGAGACCAGTGCACCTTACTATATTGTTGGCTGCTGTGAGGTCCAAGAAAACAGCTCCTGTCTTCAAGTTCTTTTAAAACCTGTTTTCTTAAATTGGGAGAGCTAGATAAGATGGTTTAAACTAGACTTTTGTAATGAGTTAGTACCATGCAACATTCTGGTGGGGTTTTTTTTAAACAGTAGTACTATACAGTATCAATAAAGCACACATTAAACAGATAATCACCTGGCTAACTGATGCGTCTCAAAAAGTCAATGGGGAAGTATCACTGAAAAGGAAGCTAGTGGGGATCCACAGGGATCAGTTCTTGTACAGCTGTACTATTCAATATTGTATCAATTACAAGTACATATAAAATCACTGCTGATAATTTTTATGGATGGTACAAAAACTGGAGTGGTAAGCAGGCTATCCTTACAAGAATGGAGCAGCAACTCCCAAACTCTATTGGTTCACCTATGGCCTTGTTAAAAAGTTGTTGTGAAGTGAGTGGACGGAACATCAAACGTACGTTCCAACAGAGATACACGTACTGCAGTTTGGGAACTCCTGAAGCTGAGGACTGTATCCTGAACCAAAGGGATTCCCTGACACCCAGGATTTTGCCTCTGATGGTGTGCCCCGCTCCTTCTCCCCCCCTCCCCCCCCAGTCAAAAGTGCCTCCCAGTCAAAAGTGCCACCTGCAATGGCTTTTTTTGGAGCTGTCTTTTGTGTGCTGCTGTCACTGAAAGTATCAGAGGCCTCGGTGGTTTTTCAGTGGCAGGGGACCCTGTGCTCTCCACCCTCTTGAGAAGGGGGGGGGGAAGAGCGGGGAGACTCTTCAGTGCCTCATACCTAGGAGTGCCTCAGTTTCTGGGCTGGCTCCTAGGTGTGCAGCAGATTTGTTAAGGCCTGATTTAGGGGATCCTAATGAACAGTCATCTCCACATGGGCTCCCAATGTAATGCTGTGGTAGAAATGGCTAAGGTGGTATTGGATATATAAACAGTAATGAGCAAGAGCTGGGAGATGATTTTACCTCCATATGAGCAATGGTGAGAATGATACTGTGATTATGCATTCTCTTTGGGTGTCAACATTTTTGAAAGGGTGTTGAAAAACTCAAGAGGGTGCAAAGAAGAGCCGGGGTGTGTGTGTGTGGTCTTTTTTTCAGTGAGAGGCTTAAATCTGTTTAACTTACTGGAAAGTGGATTAAGAGGTGATTTGATTAGCAAGTAGGTAGAAAATATTGAGAATTTGTGAGTTCTTTAACAAAATGGCAAAGGGCCGATAAGAACCACTGGCTGGAAATTTAAGACAGGCAAATTGATATTACAAATAAGCCAAACCTTTACCAGTGAGTGTGATTAGCCATGGAACAAACACCCAAAGTGAGTGGTGGATCTGCCGTCTCCTGAAATCTTCAGATGAAGACTGGAAGCCTTTGTGGAAGAGATGCTATAGTAACACAAGTAGGCTCTATACATGGGTAATGGGTTGCAATTCAATGCTGGTAGTCTGATACCGTATATCATACTGATGATCTCAGTTTTTTGTGGCTGAAAAACATCTGAATGACACTTGGCGGAGATGGAACTGAAGTCCAGTGCAGACTATAGAGCATAGGTGTGAAATGCTATCTGTGAGAAGCATTACTAAGCAGGTGATTTTTTTTTCTCCCCCTCCCCCCATATTGTGCGTTGTATGAAGTTTCCAAGTGCACTACAGGTCTAACCATGAGTAGAGTGCATTGCAGTGATGGCCGTGTCCAGGAGGAGAGGGTCTTTATCTTTGAGCCAAGAGAAGAGGAAAAAGTGTTTTAGCTGCTGCCTGATCTAAAAGCAGCAGGGATCTAACAGTAACCACAGGTTGGGCCCCTCGCTGACAAAATGTGTACAAAACTCTCCCCTCCAATTACTTTCCCCAGATCACCATCACTATCTGTATTGCGTTTCGACCAGCTGCCAAAGCTGTAGTCTGATACACCGAGATTGCTGAGACTACAAAATGCAGCTCTGATTGGGAAAAAAAGTATAAATGATGTATTGATGTTTCTGTGGCCCATACTACCACATTATCTTGCCTGACAGCCTCCTATCTTCTGTCATTATGATAAAAGCTTTAAGGAGTTGTTCAGTTAAATGTGTAACTAAACTGGAATTCATTCCCTCAAGTGTTTTTTGAAGGCAAGAATTTAGTCTGATTCAGAGGAGGGTTGGATATGTGTATAGGATAATGCAACAAAGATATCCAGAGTTGTTAAATGCTAAAACAAGTTTTGGAAGGGATATAAACCATCATTCTTCAAGGTTCAGGGGCATAGCCATGGGTGGGCCGGGCCCACCCACTCAGCACTGAGGCCTGCCCATCTTAGCCCCCGGCAGCAGCTCAGACTTCACCACTGCAGCTATGGGGCCATGGCTGCTGGCTACTGGATGGCCCTATGCCTGCGAAGTTCATGCTGCTGCCGGCCTGGGCACTGTAGCTCTCTCTCTCTCCCTGGAGAGGGCTGCCCTTGGCTGGGTCCACTGTGCACTTGTAGGAGCCCGGCCAGAAAACAGGCTGGCTATGTCCCTGTCAGGTTTTAAGCAAATCTCTGCCTATTTGAGTTGGTTAGAAGGAAATTTTCAAGAGGGGCAAAGTATGCCATAAATACCTTCTGAGAAGTTTGTTCACTATCCACTGAAGAAGCACTGTCACTGCTCAGAGATAGGATGTTGGACTAGATGGACCCTGGGTCTGATCCAGTCAGGCAATTCCTATGTGACATATGCATCGAGGGGGAGGGGGTTACAAATAGAACTTTGCAATGTCCTCTACAAGAAAAAAGCAGAGCAAATGTTCAGCACAACATTCTGGGCCCTATGTTGCTACCATGTAGCAAAGAGCAGGATTCTAGAGCAGTGGTTTTCAAACTTGTTTCCTCAGGACCCAATTGAAAAAAATCATTTATGCCCTTGACCAACAATTATGTCTTTGAGCAATGCATTTTAGTCTTTCGGTGGCAGCAGCAGGGGTCTCCACAACCCAATACCTGAGGGTCTGTGACCCAGTACTGGGTCCCAACCTATAGTTTGAAAACCACTGTTCTAGAGTGACATGGCTAGGATACTAATAAATAGGCAAACTGAATAAAACCTGCTATGATAATACTTGAGTATAGTAAAGTGATATATCCATCTTCAGAAAAAGCCTTAGGGTTGGTCTAGTTATCAAGATGATTTAAAAATAGAATAAAACACCTGCATAGGAACAAACCAGCAAAACATCCATAAAAGAAAATGGAGCTTTTTCAATCTTCTACAGTTCTTTAAGTCTATGTCTTTCTTGGACTGTCACAAAGCCTTTCACACAGTTCCTCACAAAAGGCTAGTAGGATTGTAGGCAAGTTCTGTCATGGGTTAGAAACTAGACAAGAGACAGAAAACAAAGAACCAGAATAGTCAATTTTTAGTGTGGCCAAAGATTAACAGTAGGAAGCTGCAAGGGTTTGTATTAGGGCTGCTTTGACTGTTAATTTTTTCCAGAGACAAGAGTGTATGAGGTAATACGTTTTATTGAAAGAAGAGCTCTGTATAGCTTGCAAGCCTGTCTCTCACCAACAGAAGTGGATCCAAAAACAGATATTACCTCACTCACCTCTCATATCCTGGGAGCAACACAGCTACATCAACATTTCATGCACCTTTTCCAGATCGTTTAATATCTTAATGTGACAAAATATGCAAATGGTAAAGACTAGAGAAGACTTGAAATAGAGACAACTCTACAAATGTATGTGGGGAAAACAGAATGAAAGGTGATGTTAACAGTGGAGAAATGTACAATACCTGATGGGAGGAATAATTCGGTCTACTTAAATGCCCTGCTAGCTTCTAAATTAGCTGTTGTTTAGGCAACGAGTCATGTGAGCTCAATGAAAACATTTGAACAATTGGCAGTGGTGGTCAAAAAGAAAAATGTTGATGTATATTTCCTAGCCAATTCTATATATTATAAATATTCTGATGTCACATAAATTGATGGTACACCATGAAAAAGACTATTTTTCAGTATCACCCATCTCAAAAAGTCTACAGACAATATTGAAGAGCTCAGAGCTAGGCAATAGATTATTAGAGCCATGAAAAGACAAAATTCTTGGGAAGAGATTGGAAACTTGTATTAAGTGTACAGAAGAAGCAAATGGCTGTGATAGAGGCATACAAAATAATGAATAGTACAGATGAGATAAATTGGGTGAGCCTCGCATAAAACCACAATAAAGGGATATCAAATTTTCATGTGAAAGGCAGCTGATTTAATCCATTTTACATGAATGATTAACCCGTGGAACAGATTACTGCATAGACATAGCCCAAATGGCAATTTGAGCCTGGGCTTATGCTTACCTTCCCTCTACCTTGTGTCCACATATCAATTGTATTAACCTAGGGCTCAGACCAAGGCTCCAAGTCTATGTTAAGCTGGGACCTCGGCTCTGAACCCTATAGCTTTCCTGTGTGCATTCTGTCCTGATGTGAAATCCTGGAAGTCATCTGGTTGTATCCCAGAGTTCCTGGCAGCAGAGGTGCAGTATTGCAGGCAGCCAGCACAGTAGCTGCAAGTACCATTACAGCCTAGTCCAAGACTCTCCCTCTTCCTGCTCCTTCTGCGGTGGCAGCTTGTGTTCTGGCTGCTTGTTGCTGTGCAGCGCTTGCTTTGAGCAGGTTGCAAAGTGGACAGGTGGGAGACGGCTTCCTGCTGGGATGGATGTTGGTAGTTGCCCTCCTCCAGCCGGCACTGGGCTGGGAGCTCTGCTACTCCACCTCCCTGCATGGAAGTGCTCGGTCGCTACTCTGCTCTCACCCTTACTCTTGCCCTTCCTCTTCTTTGGAACTGCACGTGAGTAGAAACCTGCCCTAAACTCTCCCTGCAACAGAGGCTGTAGGGAGGTTTGGGGGCAGGATCCAACTCACCGCCTTTACCTCTGCATGTACTGTCCTCCCTCCCCCCCAGGAGGTGGGGGAGCAAGAGACAGCACTGAACAGGGACTAATAACTTCCTTGCTGAGCTCTGGGATGGGTAGAGCTCCCAGCTCAGCTTGACTGGGGGAGTGGCCCCTCCCCTTCTCTGTAGGCCAGCCACTCTATGCTGCTCCGCTCTCTGGCCCTTGCTCTCAGGGCCCCCCTGCAGTCTCTAGTGGGGTGTGCAGAGACTCCCAGGCTGCATGCACTGAGAAGGTGGTAATTGGGAACCCGCTCCAAAACATCTCCACAGCTCCTCGGGGCCCCTTATCCCTGCCTCCCGGGTTCAAGAGGGGCAGAGATAAGCGACGCCAAGGAGTGCTGGAGCACACTGCACCGGTGTGTACCCTTTATTCCATTATATTTTCTTGCATCGTTCTCTGAAACATCTGGTACAAGCCACTGTACTAAATGAATCTTATCTCTAATCTCGTTTGGCAATTCCTATGTTACAGTTCTCCTTTGCTAGTGTTATGCCACCAATAAAACTGCTATGGCAGCTCAGTGCTGTTTCATTGAAAAGCTGCTCCTTAGTTTTTATTTTCTTCATTCATGCTTATCTACTCTTGGTTTCACTTTCCTAATAATGAGTAAAATTGTGTGGCCAAATGTTAAATTGAAAATCAGGCAAGAAATCTTAAATTCTGAAAAATAAAGTGCCTTACTGCTGCTTTATTATGTTACCTTTTTTTAAAATGGTTGGTAGTCCAGGATGGTGTTGTTGCAATGGGGCCTACCTTTCTTTTGGGAAAGTACCTAGTCTTCCCAAAAATCCACTGCATAGTAGATGTAACTTCTGTCTCTGCAAATAAGCCTGAAATGGGATCCTGCAAAAGTTCCATTGAAACATTCACCGCAGGATCACAAACTAGTTTACGGTATAACTTGGATGCATGTCACTTTAATTTGGAGAGGAATGAAAGAGGGATTTTAGGAAAGGGTCTCCTGCTTATGCATGTCATAGCTGAGCTTCTAAACACTGGCTTTGTTTCAAAAGGCTAAAAGAAACTTCTGACATTGCTGTTTTGTTTGGAAAAAATGAAGGTTGCTCTTCGATCAATTTTTGTAGCTTCAGTCAACTCTTATTAATATTTCACTGAACTTGGAGCATAGACACTTTAAGCAGTGGAAGTGGAGAAGGCAGGAGATAGGTTATCTCCAGAGACCTTGTGAATCAGTTGGTCTTTCTCTTGGACATTTAAAGCAGAGTATCTGCAAGTGGCAGCCACAAAATGAGCTAATAGTGAAAGGAAAGCACAGAGAGCTGTCCCATGTTCATTGCTATAATAGTTGAGAAACCAAGTGAGTTCTCCAGGTCCAAAAGTAGCATGCCTTCCTGGATGGTAGCTGAATTGCACATTGTAACTTGTTTGTCTAGAATAGAAAGAATGATTGAGAGTGGATCAGCAGAGCCTTGCATGGGTACAAATATATGGATCTGCATCTGCAAGAAATGGTCTGCAGCTATCGGCATCGCATCCGCGGATATAATGCAGATATGGATTTGCAGGGTTCTGTGGATCAGGGTAAGTTTAACCCCACCTAACTTTGATGGTTTTTCCCAGTCTAGACTAAAAGAGTGGAAGATTTTAACCATCTCACAGACTATCAGAAACATCCAGAATATTTTTTTACCCTTTTGCTGTAAAGAAGAATGCTTTAAAAAGCCTCAGAATCAGTAGTGAAAAGATGAGAGGTTACCCAATAAGCATTATGTTTTCTTGAAAGTGCATGTTAGAATACATGGGCTTTTAAATACCTTATCCAAACAATGAGAACCTAGCGAGTACAATACCTTAGTGTTGTGGCTGCCTGTTTGAAATGAGAGCTGAAGCTGCAGTGTTTCCAGCAATTATCTGGGGAAAAGCTCTCTCAGAAGGTTTGTACACATTGTGTAGGAGTAGGAAACACCTCCAAATGTAATCAAAACTAACTTTGAAATAACTACTTCTTTGTTGGCAAAGAAGTCTTAGACCAGACTTTACTCCTGACTTCTATAATCCAGTTTCTAAAAACTGTATTTGTAGAAGCAATATTGTTTACTTAAGATGTATCAAGTAGCAAGCACATTTAAGGAAGGCAAGGGAAGAGAAAATAACATTTTTATAAAAATGGTCTCTTAATATTCACTTTATGATATAGGCATTAACTGCAGGAGATTTAATTGTCATGACTTCTTGATTTTGTAGTTTTGTAACTTGATTTTTAAACTGATGGCTGCTCCTCTGAAGCTACACCAGTCCGGGAAGTGAATAGATGAGTCAGTCATTATGTGGTCACTGCTCCTTCAGAAAAGAAGCTATTCTGAAGGGGCCTGTGTCCTCTGAAGCAGAGGAGCTAGTTGCATTCTTGTTGGACTGGATTGATTTAAATAATTTTGATCTAAGTCAGATTCTAATAATTTCAATTAATGAGTTGAAAATCTGGATTTAAGGAGAGTTGAACTGCTGTTTGTGCTTTAGTTTTCTTGCTGAAGAAAGGTTCTATTCTCATAGATTTAGAACATGTTGATTTGATTTACTAGAAAATAAAGCCTTTATACTAGAGCTGGTATATCTTTATGTTAACCAGAAGAATGTACTGTAACTTTACACACTTATTTTTGCAATTAGTGTTATGTTATAGAGACATAAAATACGTTTATTCAAAATCTTACTTTCCTCAGTAGGTTAGATAATGGTGAATGTTATACTTCCTATTTAGTAGGTTGCATATAAAGCGTAATAAGCTAAAAGAATACAGCTTGAAAACTAGAAAATGCAAGATTGAATGGACAGATGTAAATCTTATTTCTGTCAACTTGCATGTCTATTCTTTGCACTTAGTGGAGCAGGGGTCCTGTGGAAATAACAGAATGTGATCCTGTAATTAGACTATAAAGTAATGCAAGGCTTGGCAAAACCCACCATAGTGCCCGGGAATGGTACCTGGCACCTATCTACACTGCTTTACCCCTTTGGTGCCCCCAAAATGTTGTTGGTGCTTTCAGCAGTAGTGATTTTTTTGGCCATGGGGGGCCCCCTGTGCTGTGCTGCATACGTCTGTGCCCCAGTTTTGGTGCTAGTTCCTAGGTGTGTGGTGCATTTAAGACTTGATGTATTGGGTCAGAACTGAAGTTGCACAGGCAGCCATAAATCTTCATTTTTCTAACCAAGAGTTTGACTTCGTAACCAAAAGAGTTGTTTTAGCCTAGTTTATCCATGTAACTTCTGCTTTTTAAAAGAGGGAAAATGCAAACTCTGTGATGCAAATGTAACCATCACCTTCTTCCCCACAGTGGGTTACCATCAAGGGCCTTGAACTCTGAACTGTCAGCTCCACAGAATAGGCAACTGCTGCTTGAGCTACAGACCTTAATTATGTTAGCCAGCTGTAGGGGGAAGGGTATTTTGCCAAAAGAGGGAATGTGAGTCAGACCTGGCTGTCCCTCTCCTGTCCCCAAAATAGGTGGTGTGCCTACCTTAGAGCAGGATTGGCCACTGGCTCCAGAGAGGATGAGAAAGAACCCAGCCCTTTAGCATCTCGTACCACGTGAAAATTGGGCAGGCTTATGTGGCTGCTGCCCTGCATGGTGCTCCCAAAGGGGAGAGGAGATAAATGTGTTGCTGAAACAATGTGCTGAGTTAGGAGGTTTAACAGGAAGAGAGACCTCACCCTCCACTACAGTTCTTGTCCACTCCCATGTTGTCCCAATGTAGTGGTGTGTCTGCTGCTGCTGGTGACGGGTTTAGCCAGGCCTCAGAAGGTTCATTGGGGCAGGCTGTCAGCTTTCTGAGGAGCAGCAGTGAAAGAAGGCAAATGGCGACTTCTAAAACTTCATATTTCAGCCAAATCTAGAATTTCATGAGGCAAAGGAGACACTTCTGTAGCCTGAGGGTGCTCCCTCTGCCTAATATCAAAGGCCTGGTCAAACAGTACTGGTATGAGACCTTTTTAAAGGAAAATGTAGCAAGAATCTTCTGTAATGGGAAGTGACAGACAACCTAAATATAAGGCTTGATACTAGCTCCCTCTGTAGTAAAAACATACTTGCATTAGAGCAACAGCCTAACACGTACATTTAAAAATAAATGTAAACCTTAAATGTGTTGGTTACATTTAATAAACTTTAATCAAAATACATTTCACTTCTACAGGTAACAGGTATACTAAACAAAGGAAGCTTCATGTATTATCATTAAATTATTACCTTCTAAGGTCAGAAGGAATAATTGTGGTCATCCCATATGTATCCTCCTATGTAGCACTGGTCATACAGAGAACTTCCCGAAAACAGTGATTACAGCATGTCTTTAAGAATCTCTCTCTCTCTCTCACACACACGTCGGAGGTTTCAGTGCATGGGTTTTTTCAGCAGTGGAAGTGTCCATGGCAGCAGTGGTTTTTCAGTGGTGGTGGGGCTTCTTTGCCCTGCACTGCTGCCAAAAGTGGCAATGCCTTACAAAGTGCTGCATACATTAAGTATCTCAGATTTTGGGCTGGTGTCTAGGTGCGCGGCACATTTATTGAGGTCTGGTCTAAGTATATTACATGAATGCAATTACCTTTATGAACCAAATTTATAATGACATTTTTAAAAAATCAAGTCAGTTTGACAGAACTTTCCATAAACCTGTATTGGTTTGGATTATTTAATAGCTCTTTGTTAGTAGTCTTCAGTTAACTGCTCCATTATCTTACATGGGGTTTATGTGAGGAGACAGGACTATAATTACCTTGGTTATCCTGTTTACCTTTGTTAAAATTTTTTGTTAAAAAATTGGGACAACTTTAGCTTTCTTCCAGTCTTCTAGAATGTCCCTAGTGCTTCAAGATTTATTGAAAATCAACAGTAACAGTACAATGATCGCCCTGTGCATTCTTTTAGAATTCTTGGATGCAAGTTATCCAGACCTGTTGATTTTAAAAAGTTTGACTTTAGTATCTTTGGAGGATGTTAAACAGTAACTACTAGGGGAATCATCACCACATGAGACTATATAACATCTATTTTTCCTGAAATACAGAACAGAAATATTTATTGACTGTTTCTGCCTTTTCTGTATTTATTATTTTACTACTTCCATCTAGCAATGAACCAGTACCATTATCTGGATTCTGGTTGATCACAATATTTAAACAAGTTCTTATTGTTCTTAACTCTGCTGGTCATAGCTTTCCTCCTTGTCATGCTTGGCTTCCCGTATCAATTTTCTACAGTTCCTAGTTTGTGTTGTATACATTTATTGTACATTAAAAGAAATTATTTTACTGCTGCCTTGAGTTCCCTTCTAAACCAGGTTGGATTTTTAACTGTTATGGCTGTCTTGATTGTGGCTTTTTGAGTATCTCCCTAAGGTGTATGTTCTCAATTTTCAGTCACATTTTTCTGATTAAATTCTTCATCCCAGCTGATATGCCTCATAAGTGTTTTCAACTCTGTGAAATTGTCCCTATTAGAGCATGAAGTATGTATATATTACAAAGTTGGTTTATTCTGCTTGCACATTTTATTATATATAGAATATAATATAAAAATAATATGATTCAATCATGAACACTTGAACCTGAGCTACCATTGACTTTTAGTTCTGGGATCAATTCTTCTTTATAGTTGGCAATTTCCTAACAAATAATGTTAAAAAATTTTTTGCGAATGCTTTAGAGCTGACAGCATGAGACCTCCACTATGTCACTCAAATTAAAGTCCCCTGTGATCATGCTGTTTTTTTCCTATGGATTACAAAGAAGTGCGTAGGTCTCCATGTGTTTCAAGTTCTCGAACTAATAGCAATTATCTCCCACCTCATTTTTAGTTATAAAATCAAAAATTAAGACATGCTCTTCTGCTTTTTCAATACCCAGTCAGGTTCTCAACTTTCAGTAAGCTGGTCCAAGTTAAGAAATTATTCTTCCTCACAAAAGAATGTACTGCTCTTAAAAGCTGTTGATCACTTTAGCAAACTCTGGCTCCAGGTGTCTAGCTGGTGGCTTCCACCATTTTATCAGTTTGATTTTCTTTACAATTTGACACCAAATATGTACTGGTTCAGTGACAGGTCTCTAGCCCTGAAATTGATTGTGGTTAGCATAATTGAGCAATCATTGTTAGGGGTTTGTGTCACAGTAGCATATTCTTGATTAGTTAAACATTTATTCAGATAATTTGCAATAAAATGAGGTAGAGTGAGTACTGGATCTGTCCACTCCTTTGCTGCCTGAAATTTCTTTCTGCAGTTTTGTTAAAGTTGTTGGCGAATTTCAGCCATATCTGTAATAGAGCTATTTCTCTTGCATTTGGTGAGACTATAGAAATAGATTTTAGTATAGGCAACATATCTTCTACGTATTAATTCTGGTGTTGGCTGCTTTGGCTATAATAAATTCCTCTATTTTTGTCATAACTTCCTTCACAAATTGTATCGGCTTTGGTCAGTTCTTAATAAATAATGTTGAACTATCGACAACGTAGGCTACAGACAGTGGTCTAGATCTTGTAAAAGAAAGGATTGCTGTTTTGCCAACTGTCATGAAACTGTTGCAAGTCTCACAATAACTGGTGTTTGTTCTTACATCCCCAGTGTATAGCGTCCTAAGAGTATGTGGCACACTTCTGATTTTGTTTTAAAATTGAAAAAAACCCGAACTTTATACCTTTCTGGCTACAGCAAAATGTATTGTAAAGGTTCCAAACCCAGAAGGCAATTAAGCCAACAGATACAGGGGGTTTTTAAATTTTGTGATCTTTTCATACCTCACTTGGTGATGGTGATAATGATTGTATTACCATTGCACCTGGAAGTCCTAGTCAATAACTTCTTGTCCTAAGCCCTGTACAAAACAAAAGAAGTAATTGGTGGTCATTGCTGAAAGCAGGATTGGGGACACAGCATAAAGAAAGGGCCAGCTGCAATGTTTGTCTTGCTGAAGCAAAAAAAGAGCTGCTCTCACAACATCTAGCATAGAAAAGAGGAAAGGAATAGTATTAGAATTGAAGCGTGTCTGAAAAAGTGGAAGGAGGGAATCCTACTCACTATGCACAAACTTTAGTTATGGGGTTGTAACATTTGAATTCTGTGGAAGAGGTGACACGACGTATGGATTTGATAACCTTGATTGGGATGAAACTTTAATTAACAATGAAAAGAGCTAGAGAGCATTCAGAATGTGTACTCCAAAGCCACAAGCTTTTGTCCAAAACTTTTCTGTTTTGAAAAAAAGAGATTGGAGCTGGGGGGAATTTTAGTAGCACTTAAAAGGACAGGAATTCTCTAAGTGGGTGGTTTCCATTTGACTTCTAATTAGGCTGTCAGTATCGCATCAGAAGTAATCAATTGGCTCTCTAGCCAAATCTGAACCGCCAGATACTTTCCAATGGACTGTGTGGGCATGGGGTGTATGCAGAGATGTGTTCCCCCTCTCAACTCTGCGCAGCTGCCAGTGCAGCTGAAGCTGCAAAAGCAGTTGACTAGGGAAACACCTATTCCCCACAGCCCAGCTGTCCATTGCCTGCATTAGGGGAGTGGGCACAGCTCCAGCCCCAGCTCAGCTTCAGCCCACACAGTCCATTAGAAAGAATCTGGCGGTTTAGATTTGCCTCTGGAGACCTCTGCAGCCTGCTCCATTACCCCAGTCTGCCTCTAGTTGTCTGTTTCTGCCATATCTGGCTTTTCCCCATCTCCCTAAGACTGCTATCTGGAGTCTCCTTTGTCCCTCCTGTTTCCCGGAGTCTCCTTCTTGCCCCTCTGCTATTCTAGCCTCCACTATCACACTACGAGCTGAATTTGCTGCCCTGATCCCCACCCGTACCTATTCCTCCTTCCTTCTGCCCTCATCTCTGCTACTTTGCTCATTGGAGGCATGGAGGATCATTTGCAGGGGAGAGATGCAAGTGGCAACTCCAGCTGGCTCAGGCCAGCCCCTTGTGTCCCATTTTCAGTTCAGAGAAATATGGCCACCCTACTCTCCAGGTGGGGAGCTGGCAGGTGATCAAAGAGATTTGGGGGGGAGGATCGGGGCCACGATAATTTTATTTGACAAAACCAAAGTTGATATCTTTTTTGTAAATTCAAAACTCGGAACAGTTGTCTGAAAACGTTCTAATGCTAATATTTGCATCTATCTGACATTTTAGCCAAGTACTTTCTGAAAGTCTCAGATTTATTATTTTTTTCTTGGAGTTCATTTTTAGGTTATATACAGTGGCTGGGTTATTTTTCATGTAATGCACTAAAAATATAAGCAGTAGGTCCTGGCTATATTATACCTCATTGTATTTGTGTGTTTTGAACAGGGCACTTGTGGTGTTTCCCTGGGGCCTGGACCTTGACTGTACTTTGACCAAGAAAATTGAACCTTGACAAAATATTTGACTACCCTAGATCTCTCTTTTTGGTGGTACTATTTTGGTATTATTTGGTAGTATTATACCCCAGACCATTTTTTTTGTAGTACTATTAAGTTTCACAGATTTTTCTAGGTTTATAAATATTCATAAAGACAATTTTCTTTGAGCATAAGGAAATCCTCAAGCAATATATTTTAGGTAGGGTAAAATAAAAAAAATAAAAAAGGGCTTCTCTAAGAAGTGATAAGCTCACTTTATAATGGTTATTATTTTGTTCCTGGGGCTTGCATGGAAAAGAGTTATCCTTTTGTTAAAACACTTTAGAAAAGACTTGCATTCAAGAATCTTGTTTATAGTTAACACTATATTGGTTATGAGATGGGGAACATATAGTCAGGGCCAGGGTACAGAGGGTCAAATAAAACTGAAGGAAAGGAAATGGAGATTTCCTTTTCTTAAAACTGATTAAATTAATGTAGTTTTTTCAAGTGTATTCCCTGCCCCTCTGTTTCCTTCCCTGTGGCTGTGTAGACTTCATAGCACATGAGGAAGTTACTCATTGCATGAAGCTGCATGTAGAACCTTACTGGCATTTGTATGCTGACTTTCCAACTGTGTTCAACTTCTTCTCATCCAGACTCCACTGCTCTTTCTGCAATAATGTAGAAAAAATTGCATCTAAGACAATAAATTCCCCTTCTCTTTTTAAACATTGGCAGCCTTACAAAGTAAACCCAGATTTGTCATATTATATGGAGAAACAATAAATAAAGGCTTAATTTAAACTGTTTAATAATTACACACTCACAACAGGGGCCAGCAAAGCAGATCAGTCACTTGGGGATTAAGCGAAATATTGGGATTTCATTGTGGGCTTTAAAATTGGGACTATAAAGATAATTAATAGTTTAGCCTCCTGTGGACAGTAATGGTTTGGTGAGCGTTTCAGTTGCTGGGTTAACATGCAGGGGCTATGTGATGTTGGTGGCCTGTGATATAGACTAGATGGTCTGGTGATCCCCTCTCACTGTGAACTTTGACTCTGAGAATTGATACAGAAAAGAGAATATGAGTGAATGAAAGGGACACTCACGGTCAGTGTTATCTGACTTTTCATGGCTCTGCTTTGTAACCAGCAGACTTGTCCTGATACCTAAGCAGCAGTGAGAGAACCCCTAATCTTAGGGCTGGTCTGAAAATTTACACTGGTGTAGCAACATTTTGCAAGGGTTCTTTACACTTAAAATGCTGCAGCAGCTCAGCTGCACCCCGTAGCGCTTCAGTGAAGATGCTACCTTCACTGATTGCGGAGGGGGCAGAAGAAGACCCCCAAGTCAGACCTCTACAGCACATCATCAGGGATCTATAGCCTATTCTACACAACGATCCCTCACTCTCTCAAGCCTTGGGAGACAGATCTCTCCTTGTTTAACAAACAGCCCCCCAACCTTAAACAGGTACTCACCAGTAACTGCAGAGCAAACAACAGAAACATTAAAGCAGGAACATATCCCTGCAACAAACCATGTCGCCAACTTTGCCTACATATCTACACAAAAGACACCATCATAGGACTTAATCAAGCCACTTACTCCTTCAAGGGCTCATTCATCTGCTTGTCCACCAATGTGATTTATTCCATTATGTGCCGGAAATGCCCCTTTGACTTATACGTTGGACAAACAGGACAGTCGCGGCGCAAAAGAATAAAAGGACACAAGTCTGACATCAGAAACCACAACATTGAAAAACCAGTAGGGGAACACTTCAATCTCCCTGCTCACTCCGTTGACAACTTGTTAATAGCGGTGCTCAAACAAATGAATAACAAATTGCAGTTCAAAGAGAAACTGCAGAACTAGAACTCCTGTAAATTTGACTCTGTTCACTCAGGGTTAAACAGGGACTACATGGATTTTTTTTTTTTTTTTTTCTTACAACAGGTAATTTGACCTCACCTTCTATATGCTGTTCCCCAGTGTTTGAATCCCAACACCTATATTGATTTACATACACTTCCTTGCATTTAATTTCCTCCCATTCTGTAAATGTCTCATCTTCAAAGCATCTGACAAAGTGGGATTTTTCTCCCGCGAAAGCTCATGCAATCAATAAATGTTAGTCTTTAAAAGTGCCACAGGACTCTGTTTGTTTAGCTGTGTCAATGTAAGTTTTCAGCATAGATCAGCCCTAACAGAGCTTCTCTATGGCACTTAATTGTAGGAGTGAGAGGAGTTTCCCAATATGTTCAAGTGGGAAGGAGCTTTCTAATCTCTTCTCTTCCCCCTGTGTTAGCCACAGAGGTGGAGGGAAGGAGGCAACCACAGGGAAAATGCATCAAGTGGAGAAGAAGGTCTTTAAACTGCACTTGAGTTCTTGCAAGCTTTTTACAAACAGTCCTCCCTATGTCTAGTGAAAGTAGGTATTCTCCATTTTACTACCAGAGAAACTGATGAACATGTGAAGTGAATTTCTCCAGTGCAACAGAGCAGGTCGTGGCCGATTTTGGATTATAAAATGGGACTCCTGATTTCCATTCCAATCCTTGTACTGCTTTCTGCTTCTTGGCTGTGGCACAGAGTGGGACTAACTGCAGTTGATTTCAACACCTAGAAGAATATACTCTTTAACAGCAAGTGTTGAGGTGATTTAAGTAACACACAAGCAGGCTCTGGAAGGAGCTGCATCCTGCCTCCTCCAAGTATTCAGGCAATAGGAAAATTGTCTTGACATGGGCTATTAAGAGATGAAACAGGAAAGGAAATAACCAAGGCCAGTGCCCTTTGTGGCAAAGATTTGTGACTGTGTGGTAATTGTATCAGGCTGAAAATGTCCAGGCTTTCTGTGTTTCCAGAGGAGTATATTTCAAAGGTTGAGCGATAACCAGATGTCCTGAGTATAAAGAGTGGAAAGGAAACATACTCCTTCCATTATAAAAGCTACATCTGTTCTGGTGACCTTTAATCAGCTTTTGTGTCAGAGGCTGGTGCTGGAAAGTTAATTTGGCATGAAGCTAGCTTTCATGGAGACATGCTTTAGAGTGCTGCAAGAAATACTGGGTTGGATGTGGCAGTGGCGCCTATGCCAATCTGATTTTGCATGTATGTAATACAAATTAGATTAAAACGCTGTTTTGTACACAGACAGATGTAGGACAGGTTGTACCGTTGTAGTAGAAAAACTTGGCAGACTGTGTGCTGTGAATGAAGAAGAACTCTGTAGGAGCCCTTGATTTTCTCAATGCATGTGATTTTTAAGGTCACATCCTCCAGAAGGTGTGTGTGAGAGATCATTATGGTCGTGTCAGTGCAAATATTTTCATTTTGGATAGTCTTTCTGGTCTTAGAATCATAGAGACTGAAAGGGACCATGAGAGGTCGAGTCCAGTCCCCTGCACTCATGGCAGGACCAAGTATCCTCTTAAACCATGCCTGACAGGGCCACAGGACTCCTTGTTTGTTTTGCTGAATAAGACTAACACGGCTACCCCTTTGGAACTTGTCATCCCTGACAAGTGTTTTAAAAACTTCCAATGATGGAGATTCTACAGCCTGCCTAGGCAACTTATTCCAGTGGTTAATCATCCTGACAGTTAGGAATTTTTTCCTAATGTCCAACCTAAACCTCCCTTGCCATAATTTAAGCCCGTTGCTTCTTGTCCCATCATCAGCAGTTAAAGAAAACAATTTTTCTCTCTCCTCCTCATGACCGCTTTTTAGGTACTTGAAAACTGTTACCGTATCCCATTTTGGTCTCCTCTTTTCCAGACTAAACAAACCCAGCTCTTTCAATCTTCCTTCATAAGTCAAGTGTTTCAGACCTTTAATCATTCATGGTGCTCTTCCCTGGACTTTCTCCAATTTGTCCACATCTTTCCTGAAATGAGGCGCCCAGAACTCGACACAATATTCCAGTTGTGGCCTAATCAGGGCAGAGTAGAGGGGAAGAATTACCTCTCATGTCTGACCTACAATACTCCTCTTAATACAGCCCAGAATTATGTTTGCTTGCTTCCAACCCCCCTCCCCTCAACAGTGTTGACTCATATTTAACTTGTGGTCCACTATGACACTCAGATCCCTTTCTGCAGTACTCCTTCCTAGGCAGTCATTGCCCATTTCATAGGTGTGAAATGGATTGTTCTTTCCTAAGTGGACTACTTTGCACTTGTCTTTTATTGAATTTCATCCTGTTTACCTCAGGCCATTTCACCAGTTTGTCCAAATCATTTTGAATTGTGATCCTATCCTCCAAAGCACTTACAACCCCTCCCAGCTTGGTATCATCAGCAAACTTTATAAGTGTACTTTGTATGCCATCATCTAAATCATTGATGAAAATATTGAACAGAATCAGACCCAGGACTGATCCCTGTGGTACCCTGTTCATTATGCCCTTCCAGCATGACTGTGAACCGTAGATAACCACTCTCTGGGAGTGGTTATCCAACCAGTTCTTCTTCGAGTGTGCTCGTGCCAATTCCAATTCAGGTGTGCACGCATCGCGTGCACGAATCATCGGAGACTTTTTCCTGTCGGGTCGAGGCAGGCGCCCCCTGGAGTGGCGCCTTCATGGCCTCGCATATATAGTCCTGCCAACCCGCCAACCCTCCAGTTCTTTCTTACCGCCAGTGACGGTCATTGGAGCGATTGTCCTCTTGCTAAAGCAAGTACTTTTCTCCTGTTTTTTCATCGGTTATCTAGCGATCCCCCCACCGAAGCCCAGAGACAGAGCGGAGTAAAGAGCGGGCCACGAAGGGCCCAGCCCCTCGGGGCCCGGCGCGTGCTGTGGACCCCAGGGTTCAAGCCTTGTGGTTCATGCCAGAGACCTATGCCCAAGGGGGACCCACACGACTCCTGTTTAAAGTGCCTGGGCGAAGAACACCAAACAGATCATTGCAAGATCTGTAAAAGCTTCAAACCAAGAAGCAGAAGGGAGAGAAGCGCCCGTTAGAAGCAGCTGCTTATGGAATCGGCCCTGGGGCCTCAGACCCCCAGCACGCTGGGATCATCGGCGCGGAGTGCTCCATCATCGATGAAGCCGGCACCGAAAGCCTTGGCACCGAGCAGACACCACTCCTCCCAAAGAGAGAACCTGGCACCGGTACCGAGGAAGAAACTTAAGTGGGAACCTATTGCGAAGGCCCCTGTACCAGAGCAGCACACCACCCAGGGACCTCCGATAAGCCCGAGGTCCCCAATGGTGCAAGGTGGCATTGGGGAGCTGGACATGCCGTCCACCCCAGACACCTTCGAGGCGGCGCGGGACCTGATAGCAATGACGGCATGCGAGTCCCCTGCCTCTCCCCATCCAGGACCCAAGACTGGAGTACAGTCAAAGGAGAAACCCCCACTGACGGGTCTCAAACCTCCATCCCCCGGATCAGATGGTCGGCACCGGCCACCTTCTCCTTCGCCCCCAAGGCACTGGTTGAGTCCAAGACGAAGCCCGGACCTTAAGGAGGGACCCTCACCCAGAAGTTACAGGGCCCCCTACCACTTCAGATCATCGTCCTGGAGCAGGAAGAGGTCCCACCGAACCTAGCCAGGCCGGCACCGGGGCTCTCGGTACTGATCTCGCTCCCAGATCAGGCCGACTGCGCCACTCTTCATCTTGGCACCACTCATCCCGGCACCGCTCCTTGTCACAGCATCGTCCATCTCGGTACTGCTCATCATCTCGGTACCGTTCATGCTCACCGCGGTACTGCTCTTCATCGCGGCACCACTTCTTCCATGGACACCGTTCCTTATTGCGGCTCAGACATCCCTCACCACTACAGCACCAGAGCTATTTGGAGCATAGGCCATCCCGGTACTGACCCTAGTCCCCATCAAGGAGCTGGTCCCGATCCCACCACCCACCAAGCCCCCACCGCTCCCCACGCCATCATCCATCTCAAGCATCGGGGGGCACCTGACCAAACAAGCAGCCACCTCGGCGCCACCCTGGTCTCCAAGGTCTGAGTCCCAGGCCTCGGCAGCCGAAACATCAAAACAAGGGAAGGGGCAAGGTCACATGGTGGGAGTAGCTTTGGCGGGCCTCTGGCAACCTCCCCAGCATTGGCCATTCTGGTCCCCGTGGGCTTATCAGATCCAGGGTTCCCACCCCTCCGGTCAGCCCTCAGTAACCTCAACCAAAGGGAAAGCTGGTCGGGACCCCCCGGCATTCCCCTCCCTTGGGCGAGACCCAGAGGCATCCGAAGGTGGCGCCTCCAGCCTTGACACGCCTGAGAGAAGAGGGGGATCTGTTAGACCAGGGAGATATAGGAACCTGGAGGGGGATCCTAGGGCATCATCGTCCTCTTCACCAGGGGAGGCCCTAATGGAACCATCGGCAGCGTCCCTGCCGATGGACTATAAGGCACGCCAGGCCCTCCTCAAGAGGGTCGCACAAAACCTAAACCTTCAGGTGGAAGAGGTACAGGACGACCTAGATCCCATGATGGACATTATAGCCACAGAAGGGCCATCAAGGATTGCACTACCCCTAATCAAGACGGTCTTGTCAACCACAAAAACATTATGGCAGTCCCTCTCATCTATGCCACCCATGGCAAGGGGAGTCGACAAAAGATATTTCGCACCCTCAAAGGGCCACGACTACCTTTTCACACACCCCCAACCAGGCTCCCTCGTAGTCTCGGCAGCCAATGATAAAGACCGCCAGGGTTCCTAAGGCTAAGGACTCCAAAAGGCTGGATCTATTCGGCAGGAGGGTCATCGGGTTGACAGGCCTATATATGCGACGCCATGAAGGCGCCACTCCAGGCGGTGCCTGCCTCGACCCAACGGGTGCCGCTGGGAAAAAGTCTCCGACGATTTGTGCACGCGGCGCGCATGCACCTGAATTGGAATCGGCATGAGCACACCTCTCGAAGAACATCTGTTACAGGTAAGAAACCTGGTTTTTTGCACCCATCTTATGGTAGCTTCATACAGGTTGTACTTCCCTAGTTTGTTAATGAGAAGGTGTTGTGAGACTATCAAAAGCCTTACTGGAGTCTAGATATACCTCATCTACTGTTTCCCCTCTATCAAGAAGGCTTGTTACCCTGTCATAGAAAGCTATCAGGTTGGTTTGACTCGATTTATTCTTGATAAATCCATGCTATCACTTAACACCTTATTCTTCTTCAAGTGATTGCTCGTGTGATTCCAACTCAGGTGTGCGTGCGCCGTGTGCACAGACCACTGGAAAGTTTTTCCCCTAGTCTATCTGCAGGGTTGGCTGTAGCCATCGAGGTGCCCCTGCAACCCTCTATACATGTCCCAGCCGACCTTCACCCTCCCAGTGCCTTCTTACCACCCTGACACTCGCTGGAACAGTGCTCACTGACCACAGCTAGCAATCCCCTATCGTCTATCGTCGAATAGTTTGGTAGTTAGATTCCTTTTAGTTGTAGGGTTAGTTAGGTTAACGACTCTCGTCCACGGGAGTCACCTTCAGGCCAGATGCCTGGGCATGCCAGGCTTCAAAGCCTGCAACACGTGGAGCAAGTTTATGCCCACGGATGATCCACACGCGTCCTGTCTCAGGTGCCTGGGTGAGTTGCACTTGAAGGACAAGTGCAGGCTTTGCAAAAGTTTTAAGCCATGCACCCAAAAGGAGAGGGAGCAGAGGCTCAAGCTCCTCATGATGGAGGAAGCCCTCCGCCCCGCGGAAGCCGGGGACTCAGGTTCTAGCGCGGCTGCCTCCGTGCAGAGCACCCCCCTGGCGGCATGCAAGGTTCCAGCCAAAGACTCGCAGCACTGCCCATCACTGGCACTGTTGGCACCAGCGAGAGAGTACTAGCACCATTCCCACTCCCCAATGCAGAAGAAGAAAAAGGAGGAGGAGAGGGCATTCCCTGCCCCTCCCCCCCCCCCCCCAGAAGATAGGGGCAAAGTGGGTCCTGACTTGTGCCACTTGACTCTGGCACCGCAACAGATGGTACCGTCGACTCTGAGCCCCATGGGGGGGAGGGTCTGTCGAGTCTGGTATTGGAACCATCACCTACCAGGGGTATTTTGGAGGAAGACCTACAGCTTCCCTCCACCCCCCTGAGACGCTTGAGGCTGTCAGGGACCTAACTGAGCAGACAGCCCCTTCGGCGCCGGAGAGTGGTGCAGCAAGGAAACCCAGACCAATGACAACTCCACGCAGCAAGCCAACGCCATCTCCTCAGCACCGCCCCCGGTAGCTCAGAGGTCCATATCCTGATCTCCCTTGGAGTCCCAGCCAAGGAGCCCAGCCATCCGTTGACCCGGCACCACTCACCAATCCCCTCGGCAATCATCATTGCAGCAGATGCACCATGGTACTGAGAGGGATGTCCCCCAAGGTTATCAGGCACTGCACCCGGGGAACACTGAAAGAGCAGTCCAGCACCAGTGTCAGGCAAAGGTCCCCAACACTGAGCGGCACTGCTCCCTTCCTCTTCCTCCCTCCCCTCCTCCCCCCCGGCGATCCTCCCGGAGTGAGTCCCTCTCAGGTTCAGATGGAGGGTTGATCTCCTCACGGCCCAGTGGCTCTAAGGGTAGAATAGGAAGAGGCTACCACCAATACCACCAGCCCTGGCATCAGTGGCAGATGCCCCCACAATGGCCCTTCTGGACTCCCTGGGCCCATCACCAGGCACAGGGCTCCATGATAAGTAGGTCATCAGCAGGGACCAGACCGAAGCCCGCACAGTCCATTGGTGCTCCACCGGAACAAGGGGTGGGCTCGGACGTGGGCACAGTAGAGTCAGACGAGCCCGAGGAGGCGGATTCCCTCCATCGGAATAAATCCCACCACTCCAGCACCCTAACCCCTGAGGAAGCACAAGGAGAATTGTCATCCTTGCCCCTAGATGAGACGGTTGAGGGCGCAACCCCAGCCTCTCTCCCTGATGACAGCAAATCCCACCAAGAATTACTGCAGAGGGTAGTGTGCAACATGGGCCTCCAAGCAGAGGAATTGATAGACAATGTGGATCCCATGGTGGACATCCTGGTGACAGAAGGTCTGACCAAAGTGGCCTGCCCCTTAAGACCGTAAGGGACACTACCAGAACCCTCTGGCAAACCCCAGCCTCCATCCCCCGACAGCTAAGAGCATGGACCCCGACAGCTAAGAGCATGGGTACTTTGTTCCCACTAAGGACCACAAGCATTTTTATACTCATCCCACCCCGAGGTCCCTAGTGGTAGCGGCAGCCAACAAGAGGGAGTGCCAAGGTAACCAGGAACCTACCCCAAAGTCCAAAGACACAAAAAACTGGACTTGTTTGGCAGAAAAATCTATTTGACGGGGGTCCTCCAACTGAGGATAGCCAACCAACAAAGCTATCCTCCGCAATTATGCATACAATTTCTGGTGCTTCATGGAAAAATTCACCAACTTGCTGGAGTCAAGTACAGAGCTGTTGGCAATGGTTAAAGAGGGGAAAGTAGTTCCCAGGGCCCTATTACAGTCGGCCTTGGATGCGGCGGATGCATCAATGAGGGCAGTGGTCTCCGGAGTCACGATGAGAAGCGCATGGCTGCAGGTGTCAGGCCTTCCGTCGGAGGTCCAGACGTCCTTCCAAGACCTCCCCTTCGAAGGACCAGAGCTCTTCTTGGAGCAAACCAATAACAAGTTGGAGACACTCAAGGATTCCCGGGCCATGTTAAAGTCTCTAGGCCTGCACATCCTGGCCCCACAGAGACGCCCCTTCCACCCGCAGTGTCCTAGCAGACAACACCAAGCTAGGAACGATCCACCCAGGCACGGGAACTGGAATTACCATTGCCCTAACCAGAGGTCTTTGGGCCAGAGCAGGAGCCACTCCCAAAACCGACAAGGTTCCAAGAAGAACTTTTGAGATTTCGCCCAAGGGCTTCAACCCAGTTTCCTACCAGGATCCACACCCTATCTTTGGAAGCAGACTATCCTGATTTTACCCGGGCATGGTCCATCATCACATTGGACCAATGGGTCCTAAGCATGATGAAGTGGGGGTACCTGCTCCAATTTTTATCTGTGCCCCCTTCCCACCCACCTCACCCTTTCCTGTCCCTTTTCAGGGATCCATCTCACGAACATATACTGGAGAGGGAGGTGCAAGTCCTCATCTCCATGGGAGCTGTGCAGGAGGTGCCAGTGGATCTTCGAGGGAAAGTGTTCTACTCCCAATATTTTTTTGATCCCCAAGGCCAAAGGGGGCTTGCGGCCTATCCTAGACCTAAGAAGATTAAAGAGGTTCCTGCGAAGGTCAAAATTCTGTATGGGTATTCCTGGCCGCCATTATCCCTTCTCTGAATACAGGCGACTGGTGTGCCGCCCTCGATCTGAGGGGCGCCTATTTCCACCTTGCGATTCAACCACATCATAGGTGTTTCCTGCATTTTTATGGTGGGAGAAAGGCACTGACAGTTTGCAGTCCTGCCCTTTGGCCTGTCGGCAGCCCCAAGAGTCTTCACGAAGTGCCTCGCAGTTGTCACTACCTTCCTCAGAAGGCAGAGGATTCAGGTATTTCTGTATCTGGACGACTGGTTAGTGAAGGGCTATTCCCAGAGAGATCCAGTCACACCTGTGAACAATCAGAGCCTTGTTCAACAAACTGGGCCTGCTCATAAATGAAAAGAAATCCATGCTAAAACCCACCCAACGCATCACGTGTATAGGGGCAATGCTGGACTCGAGAGAAGCCCGAGCCTCTCTCCCTTGGTCCCATTTTATAGTGATGCGGGATCAAATTGAGGAGCTAACCAGGCACCCACTTACCTCAGTTCGCATGTGCCTGAGACGCTTAGGCCACATGGCCTCATGCACCTCCGTAGTAGAGTTTGCGCTCCTAAAGCTTCGCACCCTGCAAGATTGGCTGTCATCGGTCTACCGTCCATCCCACGACTCTGGACACGATAGTCTGCGTACCAAGTCGGATACTGGAATCCCTCCAATGGTGGCTCCATCGAACCAACACATGCTCGAGGAGACCATTCCACGCACCTCGCCCCTCAAGTCGCTTAGTCACAGATGCCTCAGATACAGGCTGGGGTGCTCATCTGGGCGACCTTTGCATGCAGGGCAAATGGTCAAATCAGGAGGCGAAAATGCACATAAATCAGAAGGAGCTAAGAGCTATTTGCTTAGCTTGCATGGCATTCCAGGATAACCTGAAGTGCAAGGCCGTTCTGGTGCAGACGGACAACACAACAGCCATGCACTATATCAACAAACAGGGTGGAGCTCACTCCTCTCCCCTATGCCAGGAAGCCCGCGACTTGTGGGAGTTTTGCATCCAGCATTCAGTTTGCCTAGAAACGGCCTACTTACCTGGATCCTGGAATCTCCTGGCAGATGCTCTCAGCAGGCGCTTTCTGATGCACGAGTGGTCCATCCACGCAGACACCCTGCAGAACATCTTCCAAGAGTGGGGAACTCCCCGAGTAGACCTGTTTGCGTCACATATCAACAAGAAGTCCCCTATCTTCTGCTCCTTCAAGAATCGCAGCCCGGGGTCCTGAGAGGATGCATTCCTGATCACCTGGTCACGGCAACTGTTCTATGCCTTTCCCTCGTTCCCGCTGATCCACAAGGTGCTCTTGAAAATAAAGCAGGACAGAGTGAAGATTGTCTTAATTGCCCCAAAGTGGCCAAGACAGCATTGGTTCACGACGCTGCTGGACCTCTTTATCGCGGAACCAATCACGTTACCTCTCTTTCCAGACCTGCTTACACAGGATCAAGGGACACTGAGACACCCCAATTTGGAGTCCCTACCCCTCAAGGCGTGGCTCCTCCATGGCTGAACCCTAGAGAGCTTCAGTGTTCTGCCCAAGTGCAGGAGGTCCTGCTCAACAGCAGGAAATTGTCAACTAGGGCCACGTACATGGCAAAATGGAGAAGGTTCAATGTCTGGGCTTCAGAGCAAGGAATCTTGGCCACGATGGTGCCAATCCCGATCATATTGGACTACTTGTTATACCTAAGACACCAAGGCCTATCGGGGGCCTCCATTAAAGTCCATCTGGCAGCTGTTTCGGCCTTCCATGAAGGCTTCTCGGAAGATTCACTCTTTTCTGATGAGCTGGAAAAACGCTTTCTGAAGGGACTGGATAGACTCCTTCTGGCCAACCAACCGCCAGTAGCTCAATGGGACCTGAACTTAGTCCTGACTAGACTGACAGGCCACCTGTTTGAACCATTGGCGTCCTGCTCTCTATTGTACCTGTCCTGGAAAGTGGCCTTCCTAGTGGCAGTAACGTCAGCTAGAAGCCCCCTTGTGCCTAGTTCTTCAAAGACAAGGTGCAACTCCACCCTCACCGAGCCTTTCTCCCCAAGGTAGTTTCATATTTCCATATGTCTCAGGACATTTTTCTGCCAGTGTCTTACCCAAAACCACATGCCACGGACAAGGAACGCAGACTCCACACCTTGGATGTGAGAAGAGCCTTAGCCTTCTATTTAGAGCGAGCTAAGCCCTTCCGCAAGACTTCCCAACTGTTCATAACAGTGGCAGACAGGATGAAGGGAAAGCCAGTCTCAGCCCAATGTGTCTCATCTTGGATTTTTGGCATGCATTAGGTAGTGCTATGTGCTGGCCAAGGTGCCAACTCCAAAAATAACGGCACACTCAACACGGGCCCATGCATCTTCCGCGGCCTTCTTGGCGCACGTTCCGGTGTCAGACATCTATAGAGCGGCGGCATGGTCGTCGGTCCATACCTTTTCCGACCATTATGCGCTCACCCAGCAGGCAAGCAATGATGCAGCAGTGGGCAGAGTGGTTCTTCACGCAGCGAGGAGATAGAATTCCGTCCCTCCTCCAGGGTAAGGCTGAGGAATCACCGGAGTTGGAATGACATGAGCAATCACTCGAAGAAGAAACAGTTACTGACCTGTAACAGGTGTTCTTCGAGATGTGTTGCTCATGTACATTCCATCACTCGCCATCCTCCCCTCAGCAGGAATTTTGGCAAGAAGGAACTGGGAGGGTAAGGGTCGGCTGGGACATATATAGAGGGTCGCAAGGGGGTCCCCGGTGGCTACAGCCGACCCTGCAGATAGACTAGGGGAAAACTTTCTGGAGGTCCGTGCACTGGGCGTGCACACACCTGAGTTGGAATGTACATGAGCAACACATCTCTAAGAACACCAATTACAGGTCAGTAACAGTTTCTTCTCTTCTAGATGTTTGCTAATTGACTCCTTAAGTATTTACGCCATTATTTTTCCTGGTACAGAGGTTAAACTGACTGATCTATAATTCCCTGGGTTGTCCTTATTTCCCTTTTTATGGATGGGCACTATATTTTCTCTTTTCTGGTCCTCTGGGACCTCTCCAGTCTTCCATGATTTTTCAGTGATAATAGTCAGTGGCTCAGATATCTCCTGAGTCACTCCTTGAGAATTCTTGGGTGCATATTATCATGCCCTGGTGACTTGAAGACATCTAACTTGTCTAAGTCATTTTTAACTTGTTCTCAGGTCTGGCCTTAGATGGTTGGCAGCCCTAGGCAAATTTATTCTTGGCGGCCCCTTCAATGCGTTCCCCAACGGGGCCCCTCTGCTGCCCGCCACCAAGCCCTCCGGGCCCCTTCCCTGCTGGTTCCCCTATCCTTTCTCATCCCTCAGCTCTCTTCCCTGCTCCTTTCACCTCCCTGCCTGCCAGCTCCCCAACCCCACGCACCTTCTCCAATCCTCTCGGGGCCCCCAAACCCCTTCCCTGCCCGCCTGTCGGCTCCCCAACCACCCCAGGCCCCAACCCGCCTGGACCCCATACCCGATCCTCTCAGCCCCCCCCCCCCCGTTCCCCCCCCCCCCCCACCTTACCTGGCCCGAGCTGCAGGCATGGCTGGCAGAGCCGCTCCTTGGCCAGGCCGCTCCTGTCCTGAGCATGCTCAAGGCAGGAGATTTGAAACTCCCCAGCCTGGCTGCTGCTCCCGGCATCCTGCAGGCAGGATTCTGGACAGACCGTGGACCATGCCTGCAGGTTGGACAAGCGTGGGATCCACCTTCCGCCTGATTCTTTTTAGTTTGGGGGCCCCAGAACGCTTGCTGGCCAAATTTGTGGGCCCCAGAATGTGTTCCGGAAATTAGGCGGCCCCTAAAATCGGCGGCCCTAGGCGGCTGCCTAGCTTGCCTACCACTAAGGCCGGCCTTGCTTGTTCTTTCCCTCTTTTAGCTTCTGATCCTGTCCCATTTTTACTGCCTTCCCCTATATCCAGCATCCAATCACCACCAACCTTCTTGGTGAGGACCAAAACAAAGAAGTCATTTAGTTCCTCTGCCGTTTCCACATTTTCTGTTATTGTTTTTCCCTCTTTGTGTAATGGTCCTATGCTGTCCTTGGTCTTTCTCTTGTTTCTAATGTATTTTAAAATGTGTTTTTTTTTATCCTTTATGCCTTCAGCTAGCGTGATCTCAATCCGTGTCTTGGCCTTTCTGATCTTTTTTTTTTTTTTTTTCCCCTACATAATTGTGTTTTGTTTATAGTCATCCTTTGTCATTTGACCTAGTTTCCACTTTTTGTAGGACTCTTTTTTTTTTCCTTTATTTTTAGATGATTAAAAATCTCCTGGTTAAGTCAGGGTGGTCTGTTGCCATACTGCCTATCTTTCTTACAGAGTAGAATAGTTTGCTCTTGTGCACTTAATAATGTCTCTTTGAAAAACTGCCAGTTGTTTTTCCTCTTATACATGCTTCCCATGGGATCCCTCCTGCCAACTCCCTGAGTGTGCTAAAGTGGGCCTTCTTGAAATCCATTGTCTTTATTTTGGTGTGTTCTCTCCTACCATTCCTTAGAATCATGAACTCTACTATTTCATGATCACTGTCACCTAAGTTACCTTCCACTTTGAAATTCTCAACGAAACAAACCTTTAGAAAGTCCATTTAAAATTACATAACAGACTAAAGTTGCACACTTTATCAGCATTTTCTGACTTCGGAGTATATCAGCAAAATTAAAGCTGCACAGGCAACCTGATTGCGTGATTGATATTTGTCTGTTTAATATTTTCTACAACTACAGAGACATAGCATCTTGAAAAGTACTTAGTGTAAATAGTTTAACTTCATTTGCATACTTGAGAGAATCTGATTTTGACTTTATCATCTGAGTCAGATAGAATATGAAGGCCTACAATGGGCATGTTGTTCATCTGACAGGCTTATTCTTCTCCACAGATTGCCGTAAGATTATTTTTTTTCAGTTGGCTGGTCTGCAAAGAACTGTTTTTGGCCTAACCATAATAACTCTTGAACTCCATGCAGCTCCTGTCTGGAGGGTTCTTGAGGTACGTTCAACTGCTATTTAATCTTCAGGGTACTCAATTAAACAATAACACTGAATACTTTGCACACTCTGTAGTAGCTTCCAGATGAGTAGCTTAATATCTCTTAATGAATTGAATTATAATTACAATCATAATTCTCCAGTGCGCTAGATAAGTATCTGTTGGTTTTTGGTTTGTTTGTTTTTTTGAGGAACATGAATCTGCAGCTTTAGTATTGTCTTTAACCTTGTGGTTTTATGATAGGTTCTGTCATTTCACTTTCTAATCCATTCTTTTTAGTGCTAGTCATTCCTTCTTGGAAAAGTCCACCTTTGCAACCAGTGTTGGAGCCTCCCCAAGGTTGGTTTGCACTGAAAGCAGACTGTTGGATTTATTTATTTATTTATTTATTTATTTATTTGGTGGTGAGATCAGCATTTGTCCTCTTCATTGTCCTCTTTCCAATTCAGCCTTAGTGCAAGCAGAGGATGATAATGCTTATTTGTGCACAGGCTGAGGGCTTTTGCACAGACAGACAAAGCAAAAGAACAAATCTGTTTTGATTCATATCTTTAGTTACTTATTCCAGAATACTAAAGATGTGAATTAAAACAGAGATATTTTTTTTTGTTTGTGTGTAGACAAGTCCTGAATTTGGCTGAGAGTTCAGAATAGAAAACACAATTTAAAGAACTAGCCTCCAACTTTACAGTCATTTCTAGTTCATGAAAAGCCAAAACTTGGAAGTCCTATGATTTTAGATCAAGACCAATTACTGAACAGCTAAAAGAATCTACATTCTCAGTCTTCATCCAGACTGCATTTGGAGAGTTTCCACAGGCAGTGACATTCCTTCTTATAACCAAGCAGACTATCCAAGAAAAACCATTTGCATTTCCTTTGAGAGAAACTGGCATAGCTTTAATCACAAGTCTGACTGAATACATTCTTTTTATTGAATCACTGTATACTGAGTCTTTTGCTATAATTATAGATTAAAGAGCATATTTTTGGGAGGAGGGAGTCACTCCTAAAGCTGTTCTAAAAATGGAATATCAGCTTTCTGAAATTTTTAAATTTGTTTTACAGGAGTCAAAATAAAGCAACCGTTCTTTTTTTTTTTTTTTCCCCCCCACACACTTTTCATGACACATCGTTTCATTCTTCCCCCTCTTGCCCCAGAGGGCAGTGTCCAGCGTTTTTCCGTATTTTTCTCCTCTAACTTAAATCTTTTTCATGTTTAGGGAAGTTAGTGGCACAAGGAAAATAGAAACACTCTGTCACTCTAAAGTTGGACATTTTTAAAACCGAGTGAGAAGGGGGGGGGGGAAATCCTAGCCAACATTCATTATGTTGCAACTGACAGAAAAATTTGGGGTTGGAGGAGAACTCCATCTGACTTTTTGACTTTTGTTAACTTAAAATTTTCCATTGAAAAAGTGCATTAGGGTTTGCCTTATAGAAAATTTCATTTTTGATCAAACCTCAGTTTTCAATAGGAAAATTTTCTGGGTGGAAAAACTTCAGCCAGATCTAGTAGTTTCCTTTTTGTGTCCAGATCCTACAGATAGTTCATTTTCAAAGTCCTGTTAAAACTCTAGGTGTGGTTTTAGAGTCGTATTAGCAATCAAAGACACCACTACAATTGGTACTGAAATTAAAGCCAATTGGGATGTATCACAGCAGATACACTGGAGAGCTTGTGCAATGGCAGGTGGGTGTTTATCATTCCTTCGAATGCTGGTCCCTTCGAGATGAGGGTCCCCTTGGGTGCTCCACCACCCGCTCTCCTCCCCTCTCTACTTCGGAGTGCTATAACCTGTCATAGGTAGAGAAGGGAATGGGCGGTTGGACCCGCGCACGGTCTAAAGAAGCACTGAGGGACGCCGCAAGACAGCTGCCTCGTGCGTTCAGCTCCACTCCATTAGGTGACTAGCGCATGCCAGTGCACCTCAAGTGAGCACCCACAGGGACCCTGGTCTCGAAGAAGTACAGTTACTGCACCAAGGTGAGTAACCTTCCATTCTTCACTTTATATCTTTACGTCTTTCACCCTTCTCCAAGTTCCCACTATGCAGTACCTGTCAATAAGGTTTTAAGGAGGACGGTGAATTGGTCAAAACTTATGCCACACCTAGTAGCCTTAGCAAACAAATGATCCAGCTTTCAACATTCTTGCTGATTAGGAACATAGAGCTAATTGGTTTATAGCGTCTAAGTTATATAATAGATGTAACAGAAATGTTCATTTGTCAAGCTCCACTTGTTTTTGTTTTTCCAGCTATGGCAGCCATTCGGAAAAAGCTGGTTATTGTGGGTGATGGTGCCTGTGGAAAGACCTGTCTGCTGATTGTATTTAGCAAAGACCAGTTCCCTGAAGTTTATGTTCCCACGGTATTTGAAAATTATGTAGCAGATATTGAAGTGGATGGAAAGCAGGTAGGTACACATTTCTGCAGTAGTTAAAAGTAATTTCTTTTATTCAGAATGGTGGGGAGACCTGTGCATGTGAAGCATCTAGAGGGAAATATATCCTTTATAGTACCTAAAAAGCTTTTACAGCATGTGTAGGGAGAAAGATCTCCTGTGGGATGCCATTGTGTGAAGAGAAGAGGCTGAGTGACAGCATTTCTGGAGAGGTTAGTTGAGTTACTATATTGGCAGTTCCACTGGTCATAATTTTGCATAATTTATAGTTCCTTTTTGTGGGTCTTTGCCTATTTCTACTTGTGAGAGATATCTTTCAATGGCAAGCATGCACCAAAACAATGTTTGTGGGTGGCAGAGTGTGAGTGCCTTCTTGCAGCACTGACAGCAGCAGCCATAGCATCTATCTAATGGAATGCATCCCTAGCTGCTTCTGCTCCTTCTCCATCACAACCAACCGTGAAAGGGACCCTCTTTGGTGTCCAAACCAACTGAGACAACTTTGGTAAATAGCTAAATAGGCCAGTTAATCTTATTAAAATGCTTTAAAAATAATTTTAAGTACGCCTCCTGAGGTTTTACCTCTGAGCCCTAAGGCTCTCCCAAGCAAGGGCAAACGTGCCTGGCCTAGACCCCAAAATGGGATATTAAAATGCGTGCCTCTTGCCAGACCACAAGCCCAGAATTTGATATGCATGTACATTGCTGTCTGTGTCTGGCGACATATTGCTGTGTGCACCCACAAGTCTGGAACTGCAGGCCCACCTGGCTGCCTAAAGCTTTCAGTCAAATGCAGCATAGGCCCTGATCTGGCACTTAAACCAGACAGAATCAGCTCCAGTGCCAAGGTCCTTACCTGTGGCACCCAAGAACACAATTCCCTCAGCTCCAGAACCACCCACCATAAAGGACTTGACAAAGGATCCATCAAGCCTATGCTGACACCAACAAAGGCAGCTTCCTACTACACGTTGAGCATACAGTGACCTAAGCTGGTTACACCTCTAGAGGCATCAACTACACTGAATCCTCTTCCTGCTCATACATATTTCTTCTCTGGACTCAGGTACAGACTGTCTCTGCATGGTGAAAGAAGTGCCTGAAGAGCAAAAAGAAAGAGAAAGCACATTATTAGGGAGAGTGGGCATAGAAAGAAGAAATGGCATCTTCTGTCCTTGCTCAGGTACCCAGTGAGAGTGTGTGCAAAAGAGCAACCCCCAGCAAGGCCTTCTTCCAGAACCAGATCTGTTGGTGCCTATGCCCTGGAGAATATTGCCACCAAACACCATCAATATTTGCCAGTGGGAGCTCTGGGCCACGAGGTAGAATCCTCGACGTTCCACTGTTCCTCTTCCAGCTCAAAGTCTTCAGCTGGTCCCATGGCTAGGTTTAGTCTATTTGGGGTTGACATGGAGCAACTTTGAATGCTCTGACGTGTCTAGAGCTCCTTGTGACAACCTCAAGCATAGGGATGTGGGATTGTTCATTTCTCCTCAGGCACAGAGATCCTGAAAAGACTGTATACAAGGATTGCTTCAGTTAATAATATGGCCATATGTGCAGGATTGAGTGAAGACCCTGTTGAACGCAGCAATATTTCTTATCTTCCAGGCCACTAGAATATACAACTCCAGAAGGGTTTCCATTGTCTACCCTACCACGATGGGTTTAGTTACACCTTATCGGACACACTGAACTGCATTTTGGGTTTTTCACCCCAAAGAACAAAAAGAAGCAGCCAGAATCCTGGTCAGCTGGGGGCTGGATGTTGGCTACGCATTCTTAAGGGCAGCATATTTTGCTATAGATACACGTGTCAGAACAATGAAGATCCCTTGGGGGTGGTGGGGGGATTCCTCTCTTCAGGGCTGATGCTGTAGTCTCAGTAAAATCAACAACACTACCTATATAGTGACAAAATGGATGAAGTCCTAAAAAAGATCAAGACCAGTGTAGCCGTAACTTTCTCATTAGATGTCTCCCTGTGTAATAAGTTCCAAAGAGGTAACTGTGTTAGTCTAATTCAGCAAAACAAACAAGGAGTCCTGTGGCACTTTTAAAGACTAACACATTTATTTATCGTATGAGCTGTAAGACAGGTACCCAGAAGTTAACTACTGCAGGACAAGCCCAAGAAAGAAAACAACAAAACATACTTACACAAATAACACCATCATAAGACCTAATCAAACCATCTACTCCATCAAAGGCTCATCACCTGCTCATCCACCAATGTGATATATGCCATCTGCCAACAATGCCCCTTGGCCTTATACATTGGACAAACTGGACTGTCTCTGCACAGAGAATAAATTGACACAAATCTGACATCAGAAATGGCAACATTCAAAAACCAATAGGGGAACACTTCAATATCGTGCTTACTTTGTGAAAGACATGTCTGTTACAGTACTTAAACAGGTTAACTTTAAATCAAAGCTTCAAAGAGAAACCACAGAGTTAGAATTCATCTGCAAATTTGATACCATTAACTTGGGTTTGAATAGAGATATGGGTTGGCTTTCTCATTACAAACCATGATTTTTGCCTCTCTGTCTCCCCACCTTCTTATATGTTCCACTCTGTTTGAATCAAAACAACTTGGTTGATTTGCTGAAATAGTCTGGCCTGATCCTGTGACTTACACTTCACTGCATTTATTTTTCCCTCCCATACTGCAAGTTTTCCATTTTCAAGCGTCTGGCAAAGTGGGATTTCTCTCACGAAAGCTTGTGAGATAAATTTTAGTCTTTAAAATGCGATAGGATTCCTTGTTTGTTTCCCTATGTGGTACATTCTTCCAAAGGAGGTTCTCCTGCATGCTTTATCCCGTCTCATTCTCAAGATGTCTGGCGCCAAAGACAATACCAGTCATCTAACAAACCAAATGCTGAGAGAAAAATCCCAGTAACACGATACCAGGATTCCTCACTCTACCCGTTAACACCATGTAGCATCTGCCTCAAAACAGTGGATTTGAAGGTATTTTCAAGAGACAAATACCAGTCTGACAATGTACAAAGATCTGAAGAGGTACTATCCTGCCTTTGGAACCCATTCTTCTTCTTTGAGCGATGTCCCTGTGTGTGCTCCACATCAGGTGTCATCACGTCCCGCGGTGAAGCGTGAAGTCTTCATAGCAGTAGCAGTGGGGGCGATGCGCGTGCTGGTTGCAGCTCATGATGATCTCAGTCCGGTTTTGCCCACGCAGCACCCCCTCTCCCTCAGTTCTTTTTCATCCGTCCTCAGGTGAAGACAGAGCATTCTCCTCCGTGTCAAACCTCCTGAAACCTGGAAAAAAAAACAAGAAAAACAGATCATTTATTCACTCGTGTACTTACGTCTCTGTTTCCTTAAAAGCGAAGGGGGAAAAAAAGCTGTTAAGTTCCGCTCTCTCTTCAGTAACAGAACAGAAAAGATCCCTAACTACTCGCCACTCTTCAAAATGCCCAGTTTACCGGATTTTAAGAGGTGCTCTTCGTGTAATGAGCCCGTACCCGCTTCAGATGAACACTCTTGCAGTGTCTGATATCTTGGAGACCCCCATGTCCCATAAAAATGCTCCCACTGTAATAGTCTCAGTGCGAGAGCCAGAAAGGAATGAGACTTCAGACTAAAAATGTTTTAATGGAGAAGTCTTTAGGTCCATCTTGGATTCCGGTCCTGAAAGACAACTCGTGGACCAGCCAACAACTCACCATGCGAAGGCTCCCTCACCGACGGAGACTACCTTACGGAGAGGTCACTCCCCCTCCTGAAAATCTCCAAAAAAAAAAAAAAAAAAAAAAAAAAAAAAAAGTACCCTAAAGACTTTTGGTTCCTCAGGTACACATACGACTGCGAAACACAAGACTTCCAAAAGCTCTCGTGAAGGGTCAAGGTCCTGGGGTAAACATACCTCCTCCCCCTCAGATGTAGCACCAGGCAAGCGCGCTTCTGGCAGAGCACCAGACCACAGAACTCCGGCACCGTCTACAGCTCTGTTGAGACCACGATGCTGGAGACATCACAAGAAGCCGTACTGGCACTGCCTTCTCCACTAGAGACAGACTCAAGGAGCGCAGAACAACCCGCTGCCAGCTCTGACAACAGCACTGTCTGTGACACCGTGCAAGAGAGTGAGAAAGGAGAAGCATTTATCAATACGAGAGTTTTTCCAGTCCTGCACTGATCCGGGTCGGTCTCATCGATCTTATGAGTACCGATCCCCAACCAGATCCTTATCACATCAGTACTGCCATGCAGGCTCAAGATGCAGCAGCCGCGAACCACGACACCTTCCTCTGTGCTGCTATCACAGTACCTCCCGACACAACTCCCGGACAGCCTGGGATCACTGCTCACCCTGCTACAGTAGACACTCCGGTAGCTATCACTCCTGCTCTCCACATCGGTTACCTAGTCCAACCCTTTTTGGAGCAATCCTCCAGGCCAGCTCTGACAGCGGACACTACAGATAGAGCCACATGCGCCAGAGCAACTTTCTTCTGCAGAGGAGGCAGTGATCCCTTTCACATCGACTTCCACCAATGATGCAAAACAATTCAATGAATTATTCAAAAGAGTCGCTCAGGAACTAGAGATCCCACTAGAAGAAGTTAGCAAATCACAACATAAGCTCCTAAGGATACTGCATGCCACAGCTTCATCTAAGATAGCAATATCAATGGATGCAGCATTAATTGACCCAGCGAACATAATTTGACAAACCCCAGCCACCATACCGGCCATGAATAAGAGAAATGATAGGAAATGGTACATCCCAAGGGAATGGAATTTTTGTTCACTCATTCTCCAGCGAATTCATTAGTTACAGACGCAGCAAGCCACAGAGGCAAACAATCAAACTTTAAATACAGCCCTCAAGATAAAGACTGAAAGTGTCTAGATCTTTTAAGATGCAAGATATATTCATCTGCCCCATTGCTCTTGAGGACAGCAAATTACTCAGCACTGCTCGCTAATTACAACCATTCAGTCTATGAAACGTTAGTACAGCTCACGGACAGCCTAGCGAATAATAAAAGATAACAGCATAGAGCCTTAGCAAGAGGAGGACAACTGGTGGCAAAAACATCCTTTCAGGCAGCCCTTGACATAGTTGATATGGCAGTAAGAGCTGTGGCCACAGTGATAGAAATGTGCAGAGCATCATGGCTCCAGGCAGCAGCAAGATTTGCCCTTCAATAAGGTACACCTTTTCTCAGAAAAAACTGATGGACTCATGTACTCTATGAAGGACTCCAGAGCTACCCTACGCGCTCTGGGAATTTATACACCAACATTTAAAAGAAAGCAAACCAGGTTCCAGTCATTCACTCGCTGTTACCAACCATACTATCAGCCCCATTACCAGCAAAGGCATTATGACAACACAGAGAGAGGAATACAAAATGGATAGAGACGAAAACAGTCTATGCAGTCATCCTCAAACGCACAGCCTACGATGTGATTTCCTCCTTGTTACACAGCGTCTACCACATCACACCTGAACTTCAAATTCCATCTCAGGCAATTCCACCTGGCCTGGTCCACCATCATGATGGACAAGTGGGCCCTAGAAGTTGTAAACAATGGTTACTCCATCCCATTCATATCCTGCCCACCTCCACAATACCCTACCCTATCCCTATTCAGGGACACCAATCGCGTACAAGTCCTCCAACAAGAAATCAGACAACTTCTAAATATAGGGGCAATAGAACCTGTTCCTGTACAGCACAAGGGCAGAGGGTTTTATTCCCAATATTTCATAGTACAGAAGAAATCAGGGGGATGGAGACCAGTTCTAGATCTGAGACCCTTAAACAAATACGTCAGAAGACAGAAGTTCAAAATGCTTATCCTAAACAAGATAATATCCATTCTGCATCAAGGGGAGTGGTTCTCATCCCTCGACCTCCAGGATGCATATTTTCATGTCAGCATTCATCCAGTACACAGACGATTCCTTCATTTTCTAGTAAACAACTCTCACTACCAGTACAAGGTAATGCCATTCAGGCTTTCCACAGCACCCCAGAGGTTCTCCAAGCTCCTGGCAGTAGTTATGGCCTTTCTGAGAACTCAAGGAATAAAAATCTTCCCTTACCTCAACGATTGTCTAAACACGGCACATTCCAGAGAAGCCACAATCGCTGCCACTGTCCAAACCATCACACTCTTCCAGAAGTTGGGACTAGAAATAAACACAAAAATCGCTCGTAAAACCAGCCAAGGAGATCACCTTCTTAGGGTCTGTACTGGATTCAACAGCAGCAAAGGCCTCACTGCCCCTCGACAGATTTATCATAGTGAGACAACCTCAAATTGGTGAAAACTGCACCCAGTGTCACTACACGCACAGTGTTACAGTTATTGGGGTACATGGCTGCCACCACAAGTGTGGTTCCAAATGCCAGGTTGCACATGCAAGCTCTACAATGCTGGTTAGCAAATGTATACAAACCAAAATTCCATGGGCTGAACAAACGCATCACAATCCCAATACAGATAAAGAAATCCCTAGATTGGTGGACCAAGTCGCAAAATGCCCTATCTGGAATACCCTTTTTACTACCTCAGCCCACTATCACGTTGAGCCTCACTCCTAGGATGGGGAGCCCACATCGGTCATATGACCACTCAAGGCCTCTGGTCAAGGGATGAGTCAAATCTCCACATAAATATTCTGGAACTAAGGGCAGTATGTTACACCTGCAAACACTTCTGTCCCATCATTCAAAACAAATGTCATAATAATGATGGACAACGTGGCCTGCGTGTTATATGTAAATCGCCAGGGAGAAGCACGGTTGCCATCCCTGTGCACAGACGCGGTCAGGCTGTGGAATTGGTGCATTCAACACTCCATCACCATCTCGGCATCATATCTACCAGGAAAACAAAACACCACCGAAGATACTCTGAGCAGAACCTTCCCATTCAATCACGAGTGGGAAATCAACGACACTCAACTGAAACAGATATTCAGTCAATGGGGCATCCCATCGATTGACCTCTTCACCACTCCCCTCAATCGCAAATGCCATCATTTTTGTTTCAGGGCACGGACAGGACCCAAGTCCATGGGAGATGCCTTCCTCCTCACTTAGTCCCAACCTCTCCTCTATGCGTTCCCACCATTCCTGCCAATCCCCAAGGTACTTCAGAAAATCAGAATCGACCAGGCTCATGTCATTCTTATTGTACCAGCTTGGCCCAGACAGCCTTGGTTTGCAGAGCTTCTCACTCTATCGTGACGCAAACCGATGACGTTGCAACCGACTCCGGATCTACTAACCCAGAATTTTGGTTACTCTCATCATCCAGAGATCAGGAAACTACACCTCGCAGCATGGTTTCTCGATGGCTCCGACGAGACAAATTACAATGCTCGGAACCAGTGCGTCACATTCTGCTAAATAGTAGGAAACCTAGCACAAAGACATATTTTACACAAGTGGCAAAGATTCCATGTCTGGTGTAACCTCCATAATAGTAAATCATCCTCATCCTCCATTCCACAGGTCCTCGACTACATCCTGGAGTTGAAACAGTCTGGTCTCTCTCAACTCTATGAAAGTACATTTAGCAGCAATTTCAGTTTTCCACGATGTCCTCAATGATGCAACAATCTTTAGCCATCCAATAAAACGATTTCTAATGGGCATGCAAAGATTTCCAAATATACGTCCCCCACCACCACCCTGGGACCTGAGCCTCATGCTAAACACAATTATGAAAGCCCCTTTGAACCTCTGGCAACTTGCTCAGAATATCACATGTCCATGAAAATAGCCTTCTTGGTCACAATTACTTCTGCAAGAAGGGTGGGGGAAATAATGCCTTTACTACAGAACCTCCATATACCATATTTCAGAGAGAGAAAGTAACCTTACGTCCCCACCCCTGATTTCTCCCCAAAGTAATTTCACAATTCCACATCAATGAGTCTATATATTTACCTACCTCTTATCCAAAACCGCACAGGAACTCCCACGAAGCCATCCTCTGCACTCTGGATTTGTGGCGAGCGTTGTTTTTCTGTCTAGAAAGAACAAAATCACATAGAAAATCAAACAGACTATTCGTTTCTATTGCAGAAAGAGCCCAAGGTGAACCAATTTCCAACCAGAAATTCTCAAAATGGATAAGGGACTATAGTCACACGTCCTATCGACAGAATGAACAGCACCCCCCCAAGGGAGTCTGAGCACACTCCACACGGGCTATGGCAGCCACTACAGCATTTTTAACAAATACCCCACTCACGGACCTCTGTAAAGCAGCTACCTGGTCATCCTCCATACATTTATGACCCATTATGCTATAGACAAGGCCTCATCTAACGACGCCAAAGTAGGCAGGGCGGTGCTTTCCTCAGTACACTGAAGTCCCCCCTCCTACCACTGACAACGGCTACAAAGTCACCTGATGTGGAGCACACATAGGGACATCGCTCGAAGAAGAGGTTGCTTACCTGTAACTTCTGTTCTTAGAGATGCGTGTCCCTGTGTGTGCTCCACTACCCTCTACTTCAGAGTACTCCCTATCCTGCTCTGCAGTAGAAAAGGGACTGAGGGGGTACTGCATGTGCCAAACCGAGCTGAGACTGTCATGAGCTGCAATCGGCGCATGCCTCGCCGCTACTGCTATGAAGACTCTGCTCTTCACCGCAGGATGCGATGACACCTGATGTGGAGCACCCACAGGGGCCTGCATCTCAAAGAACAGAAGTTACAGGTAAGCAACCTTGGCCTCTTGTAGTGGTTGCTACTCTCTTACTTTTGGTCATTGTGTATTGGACACCAATCTGCAAAGTATAATCTATCCAGTTCTACACTTCGTTCCTTCACCACCGCCCTTTCTTCCTTCCTCCTTCCTCTTTTGGGACCAGTATCATAGAAAGTCCTCTTATACGAACTGATATCCCATCTTGCAGAGAGAATAAAATCCCACTGGAATATCGAGGGAATAGATACTGTTCCTGTTACTGCCTGAAGGCCAGTCATCTTAGATCCATCCTAGTACTAAAGAACCTGAACAAATACACACAGACCTTCAAGTTCAGGATATCCACCTTGACAGAGAGCGCATTTCATCCCTATCCCATGGAGATTAGTACATAACCCTTGACATAACAGAGACATGGTCTACATACTTTGACATTTCTTCAGGAAGAGCTACATCAGATACCTGAGGTTCTGCATGGGAATCAGCCATCCAGTTCAATGTTTTCTTTTTCAGCCTGTCCATAAGCCCCTGGTTATTCAGTGTCTAGCAGTGGTGGCTGCCCATCTCAGATGAAGGGGCATTTATGTATACACACCTGGGTAAGGGCCTAGTAGAAGTAAAAACACAACAAGAACTGGCACGTGAATACATATGCAACCTATTGACTTGTCTGATATCCCAGTCATCCATGAGAAATCCTCAGTCCAATTCCTCCGTTTTATTGGGGCATTCCTGAATTCAATCCAGATCAGGGGACAGGTTCCTCAGTCAGTGCTCAGCCAAACCAATTGACGCATTTGAGCTTTATGAGCCTTCTGGCCTCTTCAGCATAGCTCCTTCAAGCTAGCTTTCATGGGAGACCCTGCGGGCCTGGAGAGCAGAAAGGCATGCTCTGAGCAGGCACAGCTGGCTGAAGAAACTTGTGATCATTCCAAAGTCCTGTGAAAACTTTCCTGGTTGGAGATCAGCAAAAAAAGACATTGCAAGGAGTACAATTCATCCCTTCTGCTCTCGTGTCCACATTCATCCCTGACCCCTCCACCTCGTCCCAGATTGGCCGCTAGCAAGACCTTCAAGTTCACGGTTTGTGGAGTGCCTGAGAATCCAAGTGTCACACCAGTGCAGTGTGGCAATGCGATGGGTCCTCAAGGCATTCTGCTTGACCCTGAAATGTCAGCTGGTATGGGTTAATAGCAGACAACACCACCCAGCTTCATCATTCAGTAGAGCAAGGAAAGTGAACATGGCATATAAAGCACCAGACGCATCTATCACAGGAAGAAAATGTGCAAGCAGACTTGTTGAGCAGCAAGATGCAGAATCTGTATGATTCGCCTCTAAAAACATCAGTGGCCAGAAAATTTTCTCAAATGGGGCCACCAAAATTTATGCCCTTTCACATCAAGGCAAAATACCAAACACCAACTCACTGCACCAGAGCGGGGAGCAGCAATAACTGATATCTCTTCTGAAGTGGACCTCTCTTGCCTGCATCTGTGATCCCTAGTATCCATTAGGAAAATCAAAGTAGGCACCCACTGGGATTCTAACCCATGATCATGAAACTGCAGGATCTCTCTACGTAACCACCCTAACCTGCTTGTCTCTCTCTCTCCAGTCCTCTTGTCTCAGTTCAGAGAACTGCACTCAATTCCCAAAATGCTCCACCTCACACCATGGTTAACCAGCGTGGACCACATCTGTTCTTAGAAATGGCAGTCCATCCTGCTTATGTCTAGAAAGAGCTCCACTCTCAAATGTTACAAACAAAAAAGAAAAGATTTTGCATGTTGGCCAATAACAAGGTTATGCCTCCATCCCAAGCTGGGATTTCTGCAGATCTGGGCAGCTTGTTACATCTTGAGACCCAAGATTGTTTGGATGCATTTCTAAAGTTCATCTGGCAGCCATTTCTGCTATTAGTGCCATGTGAGAGGCGGACCAGTTTTCCCTCCACCCCACAGTCTCTAGATTTCTAAAAGGCTTGGCAAATGCTTTTCCCCTGTCCTTCCTCCTGGGTTTTAAATCTTGTACTAGGTTGATGGACCCTCCTTTATGAACTTCCTAGATATGCTTCTCTAGAATATCTTACTTCTAAAGACATCTTACCTTATTGCCCCTACCTCTGCAAGGAGGGTAAGTGTAGTCCAGGCACAGTGGTCACACCACCTCACACCATGGCTCAAAGATGGTTACGAGGCTATCTCATGTCTAAGGTGGTACCTGACTTTCAGCTCCATTGGTACATTTCCCTTGCTGTCCTCTTCTTGAGACAACATGCCTGTCCGCTGTGTTAAAAGAACTCCCTGGATTTATCTAGAGCAGGGGTCTCAAACTCAAATCACCACGAGGGCTACATGAGGACTAGGGTATTGGCCCAAGGGCCACATCACTGAAACCTTTTCATATAACGGCCACCAGTTTATTTAATTAAAATTAAATAAAAGATTGATTAATTGAATTCAAAGTGATTGTAAATAAAAGTAATTAATTGGGTTTAATTGAATTTAAATGATTTTAATTGAAATTTAATTTTTAGAAAGGCTGTTAATCAAAATTAATTTAAAGTTTTTTTTAAAAAAAAGAGAAGGAAGGAAAAGAAAAAGGAAGGAAGAGAGAGAAAATGAGAAGGAAGGAAGAGGAGGAGGGGAGAGAGAGAGAGCTGCTTGCAACCCCAAGCCTGGAGAGGAGGCGAGAAGCCATAGCCCGGCTCCCAGCTGCATGCTGAGACTGGGCAGAGCCCCCCACAGGAACCTCTGGAACCTCCCCCAGCACAGATCCCCCCCATTAGGAGCCCTCTCCACACCCCCAGACCCCCCCTTCTTACAGCGCACCTGAGCCCTGACCTGGCCCAAGGCACTGAGTCTGCCTGTTCCGGTCACCTGGCCCACCACGCTCCACCGCCGCTGCAGTTCAGGGCTCTGCCTCGTGGTGTGGGGATCAGCCGGCCCAGTGCGGCTCCCAGCCTCTCAGGTGGCGGTAGGGTCCTCCCCGGCAGTGGGTGCCAAGGCCGGGGGGGGGGCAGGGGGCGTGGCGTGGCCTGGAAGCACTGCCGACGGTGGCAGGAACCTCTGTGAGAGGCAGGTGGCTGCAGCCTGGCTGCTGGCTCCTAGCTGGTGGGGCGCAGGCCACTTGAAAAGCCAGCCCGGGGGTTGGGTATTCCGGCTCTTGTCACAGGCCGCAGAAGGTAACGGCCCGCGAGCCACGTGTTTGAGACCCCTGATCTAGGTGGTACAAAATCTGTTAAGAGAAATGTCTGTTCATAGTTCAAGGGAAGTCTGTCTCTAGACAGATTATCCCATATGGCGGATTAAGTGATATATAGAATTGTTAAATCATAACCAAAGTATTGGAATCTTCAAGTTTGAGACTGTACTAGTGCAACTGCTGTAGCTATGGCTTGTTTCAGGCATGTTCTAATTGTAAAGTTTCAAAGTGGTAGCCATGTTAATCTAGTTCAGCAAAACAAATAAGGATTCCTGTGGCATTTTTTAAAGACTAACAAATGTATTTATTGCATAAACTTTTGTGGGAGAATATCCCACTTCATCAGACACTGTGAAGACCATCTTCACAGCATCTGACAAAGTGGGATATTCTCCCACAAAAGCTATATGATAAATAAATTTGTTAGTTTTTTAAAGTGCCACAGGACTCCTTATTTGTTCTTGCTGTAGTGAGAGTGCAGCAACGTGCAGTGCATGCCATCACTGGCATTTTACCTTTGCATTTAAATTGCGATGCAAAATTGGGTAGGGCAATGCTGCTGTCCATGTTTAATTGCCTGCTTTCTTCTTAAGGGAATAGTGCTTGCTAGTCTCCCACGAGTGGGAATGCACAGGTGTCCTCAAAGGAGAGGAGGAGCTGGGGTGGATAAAGGCACTATTATGTAAATGAGAACAGCTGACTTCAGTGCCACCAAGGGCACTCATGCACCCCTATCAGTAATCACTGCTTTAGAAAAAGTTGTTTTTAAGCCCAATCCTACCTATTATGCAAGTGCATCTTTCCTGGAAGTCTAAGGAAGATTCACCCATATAATTGAAAGTAGCATCTGAGCTGTTGTTTTCACAAGGTAAACAATTGACATTTTTTGGCATTCAATCATATTAATGTTTGGAGGCCAGTTGCTGCCTGTCTCACTTAACCTGAGCTTCTTGAAAAGTTTCTCAACTTTATTTTTTTGCATAGGGTCCATCCATTTAGTGTCTCCAGTTTTACAAATTTATTGTTGTAGATATTGAGTGTAACTCATAGTCTTCTATTTTTTTTTCCTCTTCCCACAAATTGTGTGGTAGTTGTCCTCTTAGCCCTGCTCCAAACTGAGACCTTAAAAGATTATCTCACTTATTTGGCTCTTAGCAAGAAGAAAGATCAATTTGATTTCAAAGTCAATTGAAGGTTTAAATGTCCATTCTTAAAGGTTTTTAAGGCCCAGCTTGACAAAGCCCTGGCTGGGATGGTTTACTTGAGATTGGTCCTGCTTTGAGTAGGGGATTGGACTAGATGACCTCCTGAGGTCCCTTCCAACCGTAATCTTCTAGGATTCTGTATGGTGGTGGAAATTCAGTAAAACTATACAGAAATGAGTGACCCTTTGACTCGTCTCTTTTGGAGTATGGAATGAACATTTTAATCAGTTGAAAATCCATCCCAAGTTCTTGAAAAGTAAGTGCATGTATAGCCTTGTTTCACTGAAAATGTGAACTCTTAAAACATTTAACTCTTAAACTCTTAAAACATAGTTTCCTAGCTCCCAGAACTATTTTTAGGCTATTATATTCCTTCAGTTCTACCATATTGTTTTTCTTTCTTGCACTGCTGAGGTGTAGGTGTGACCACTGATATAATGGAAGGTCTTGTCAATGTGTTGCATTGATTTCTGGAGGCAGGGAATAGATAACCCCTCATTTTCCCTTTGTGAAACTTGAGTGCACTGTGTTCCCCCTCTTTTTGAGTCATGTTCACTGAAATCCGCTCTCTAGTTTGCTTGGGCCGCTCACTTTTGAGTCCGATGTCCCCTGATGACTGATTTGGCTAACTGCCTTCACTCTTTCCTGTAGGTTGAGTTGGCTCTGTGGGATACAGCAGGACAAGAAGATTATGATCGACTTAGGCCTCTGTCTTATCCAGACACCGATGTTATACTTATGTGTTTTTCAATTGATAGTCCTGATAGTTTAGGTAAGTAAAATTGTTGTATACCTAGGAGAACTTACTATGCAGCTTCTCTAGATTTTTTCCTTGGCTTAATGTTGAGGGCAATTCTGACTGCTACTAACTGCATATCTATATAAGTTGCAATGCTTATTTCTGTGTCCTGTGTAATGAATCTTCCTCTTCAGTAGCATCCCTGCAGGTGCTCAGCTTCACAAGCATTGCGCCCTCTTTGCCATTCAACCAGTGTGTGTGCCCTACACCACCTTGTGCCCCCGCCAAGAATATTGATTGTTGTCAGGCAAACAGCTCTCAGTGGCTTCTCAACCACCTCATACTGAGATGAAGCACCTAGCAGACCTGCTTCACTGTTGGTGAAGTTTGCCACTTTTACTTCTAGTTTGGCCTTTCATTAGTGTTTAGTATAGTTTGCCATTATTACTTCCCTCATGAACAGGGGCCTTTTCCTCCAGTGGGGGGTTACACCAAGGTGGCCAGGATTTTCAAATGTCACCTCCGCTGCTGGGACACTGCCCCAGTCAACACTGGTCATTTCAGGTGCATTGGCTTTTGTAGGGGGGACACACCTCCCTCCCAAGTGTAATTTTGTGCAGTCCTTAAGAACAGAGCTAGAAAAAACAGGAAATAAAACTCGATCACCTGATGATAAAGTGCTCTTGTCTTCCTGCCCTGGGTACAGGTCATGGAACTTCAAGTGCCCTATCTACCTCAGCACCATATTTGCACAGATATTCAAAAGAAAAGGTGTCAGAAGGTACTGGGAAGGCTGTAAAAGCAGGAGTTCCAGTTTTCACTGAGAGCTTGTTTCAAAAAGATCTTCATCTTGGCAGTCATCAACCATTTCTAAGACCTTGGGCCCTAGGCTGGGTGCTGTTAAGGCTTCAGGCTTCTCCAGTACCACTAGTCCATCTAAGGTCCAAAGTTCATTTAGGAGCCGTGTGTCCAAGCAGGCTTTGGAACCTAAGCTGTCTAAAGTACCACCTAAGCATGATCAGAGCAGCAAGGAGAAACATTTAGCCTCTGTCAAGACAGTACTTGTGGGCCTTACTCTGCACCCTTTGATAACTAGCCATGCACTCCCTGAGTACTACAGAAGTCTAAGCCATCTCATACTAAACATTCTTCAGAACAGTCAATGTCACCAGTATCAGCCTCTCAGCTCCTCCATCTCACCTGGTGCTGCAGTTTAGGTACTCCAAGGACCTGTTTGTCTCCAATGAGCCAGCCCCCCCTCTTCATGGGTACCAAGTACCAATCAGTGTCATGGACACCAAGTTAGTTTTCTGTTACCACTCAGTTCCCCAGCAATTTCTGAGCTAGGCAGAGTTTACCCACCTCAGTGTTGCGGGAGAGCTCTCAGTGGATTCTCAGTTTGGTGCAAAATTCCCCTACCTACCAGTATAGGCTCTCCTCCTAGGCCTATAGGGAAAAGGACTGTGTGTGAGATGCACATTGGTGCTTCTTCCCCTTCTTATGAGCAATGTTGGATGCCACCTCCTTATACCTTATAGTTCCCTTCAGAGACCAAATTGGGATCCTTGGTCACCTACTGTCAGCAGTTTTCATGAAGCCCTAATATTTCTCATCAAGGTCATCACGACACATTCTCCTACTCAATCTGTTCCTCCTCAGCCATGTCCTTTACAGGAGGAAACCTTTTGATGAACAAGAAGCCAGAGTGGAAAAGGAGGTTACTCCACAAACATTCTCATCTTTCCCAGATGAAGCTGTGATTCCTTCCCCACTCTGCCTAGCAAATAACTTTTAAGCAAGTTCAGGATCTAATGAAATGGGTTCTGTACTCACTGTAGATTCACTTACAGGTCCAAGAGTTTCAGCAAAAGTCACCTGTGCAGATGGCCTTGCCCATAATTGAAGGTTTTCTTGAGCCTTCCAAAACCATCTGGCAGACTCTGGCAGTGGTACCCCATCTTCAAGCACACCAATAAGAAATATTATGTATTAGCCAAGGAGTCCGAATTTTTATTTTTGCATCCTTCACCTAACTCCATGGTTGTTGAAGCTGTAATGAGCGTGGCAGACAGCCCCATGCTAAATCGACCCTGTACACCTTGACTTTTTGGGCCATATGGCTTATTTGTCTGTGATCCCGCACTTCAGGATTGCAAATTATCAAGCTCTTACAGCAAAGTACAATTATACTATCAAGTTACTTTGTCTATTGAACACCTTCCAACACAACATCACAAACTGTTCCAAGCTATCATAGCTCAAGTCAGCTATTGGCTAGAACATCACTACAAGCCTTCATAAATGCAGCTGTTACGGCAGCTCAGTCCATCTCCGCTGTTGTTACGATGCATTTGGCATCTTGGCTTCAGCCCTCTGGATTCCCTAGAGAGTCTAGAATACTGTTAAGGAGTTCCCCTTTGATGGGCTGAAACCTCACTGAGACAACTAATCATTGCACATCTGGTTAGAGTCCAAGGCTACCGTGTGATCTCTGGGGAGCTACATGCCTGCAAGCAAATGGGGTTTTGGTAGATTCCAAACAATACAGATCTTGCCTCACCCAGTTTTCAGGTTTTCAAAGACCTGCTGAGCCACCCAATCGTCCTCATTGTCAAAACTTCAATTCTGACAGGCTGGTCCAGGATCCAGAACAGCCCCATTTTTTATAACAGAGGTGTCAAACTCATTCGGTGTCGGGGGCCACATTGGAAAGCAGGACACCTGTTGGGGGCCGAAGTGTGTCCAAGCAGACTTCCTGACCCACTTCCCAGCACAGGTCCCTGTCTCCTTCCCCTGCTGCACTTGGGGCAGCATGGGCTCCCCTTTCCCTTCCCCAAACGCGCAGACTCTCTGACACCTTCCCTTTCCTCTGCCCTGCAGGCTCCCCTTTGCTGCACTGGCTCCCCGACCCCTTCCCCTTTGCTGCGCTGCCTCCTCCCTTCCCAGTGCAGCTCCTCTGCCTGTTCCCTTCCCTGCAGGGGGCTCCATTCTGGTCCCAACACATCTTTCCCCTGCCCCACAGAGCTGGTGGGGCCCCCTCCCCCACTTACCTGGCTCACAGGGGCTCAATCCAGCCCCTGGAGTCAGTTCTCTGGCCACGCCATTCTCTGCCCTGAGCCACTGCCTGGATGTGCACAGGGCAGCAGATTTTAAAAAGCCCTGGCCAGTTCTCAACAAAATTTCTGCCCAGCTAGGTGCCCAGCCTCAAAGCAAGTTGCCCAGCTGGCATCCCCCCTTCCACGCCCCTGCTGAAAAAAACCTGCTCACAGCCCCGGAATCTGCAAGGTGCTGGTAAAGGTGCCTTGCAGTTTTTACTTTTTGCCATGAGATGGCATGCCTCCATTGCATTTCTATAGTGGAGGAGCACTCTCTGCTGACAAAAGGTAAGATTACAGGCACTTTAGCAGGGCTTGACAGTTTCAGGGGAGAGAGCTGTGCAGGGCTCTGGGGGCCGGATAAGAACCCTTGGCAGGCCAGATTCGGCCTGCAGTCTGTAAGTTTGACACCCCTGCTTTAGTAGCACTAGTGTATCTCCCTCCCTCCTTTAGGCAACTCTGTCTTTCAGCCAGCATGGGAGTAGATTACATCAGACAAATGGGTGTGTAAAGGTTGTAAAACCAGGCTATTCAATCTATTTTACATCTCTTCCTCCATCCCCAACTGATCCCCTTTCCCTGCCCCTCCTCCAGGACCTCTCATGCACACTTGCTGAGACAGGAAATTGCTTCCCTCCTTGTGACAGGCTGCTCCCCAAATCCAGTCTGGTGTGCTGCTGTGACCACTTGACCCCCGCTCCTGAACCCCAATTCACCCCGCTCTGCTGGGTGACCACTCACTCCTGAGTCAGTCCACACCAGCCACCAGCATGTAATTGGTCCCAGGCAGTGGGTGTAAATCCACTAGCCACACAGGCATTGGTCCCCAAGCAAGCACACCCAGCCCCAGACACTACCCTGGGAGCCACTGCCCTACAGGGATTGGGACCCACTCCCAATCACCTTAGTCTCAAGTCCGTCCACTTAACAAAGAAGTGGATTGTGCCCAGCCTCCCACATCCACACCCTCTAAAGACCACACTGCTTTAGGTGAAACAACTACTAGTTTATTGATCAGAGTCTGATTTCAAGTGAGAACATGGCCAATCAAGGCAGAACCATACTATAAATGAGTCAGGAGTGACCACTATCAAATAAAAGGTATAAACCGCATGCTACCCTAACATCTCTACCTAAACTAACCTCAGAGTCCAAGATTATGCACATGGTGTTCAGCTGTTTGATGTTTTACAGCCATTCTCTGCCTGTTCTCAGGCAGGGCCCCGATCTTGCTTGAAGTTGGTTGCAAGATGGTGTCTTCTCAGGCTGAAAGCCTGCAGCTCCTCCTCCTCTCACAGTCTCTGTGTCTTTGTTTTAACAAACTGCTCACAACCCCTCCCCCCGCTGTCCTATTGTGAGATTCTCTTCACTTCTACCTGAGCAGGGGAGGGCATTAGCATTCCCTTTGATGTGTAAATCTTCAGCCATTGTGCTAGAGACAGCCCTGAGAGGCTTATTCTACACGATCAAATTAGAGCGCAACTTCTTAACTGCGCTGTAAGACTCACGTGGATTTTATTGCGCTGCAGCTTGTACACACGTCGCTCCTTGCTACGTCACAGGATTCCTCGCTGTGATGCGCATTACTGCACTGTATTCTGGGCACGTATCCCAGCGTTCCAATTTCCCTGTGTACTTGCTTGCAATCATGTGATGAAGGAAAGGAGCACAAAGCACCATGGGTAAACCGGATGTTTCCCATGGTGCAGTGCATTTCCCTAGCGTCTTCCTTGTTGCCAGTAGCAACAAGGGAGTCAACTGTAGGCGGAGACAGTTTCGTCACTGCCATAGAGAGGGTGGGGGGAAGTCCAGAGAGGACGACTGGGGAATGATGGGACATTTCCTGAGTCTGCTCATTGTGCAGTAAGCTTACACACGAGCACAAACGCGCAGCAGATGAGACGCAACTGGTGTTACCACTCTCGCCGGAGTGGTTGTTGGAATGCGCAGCAACAAGGCACTTAGTGCGCAGCAATAACGTGTAACGTATGTACAGTGTGCTTGTTAACGCGCAGTAATGTTTTTTAATGCGGAATACGGTGCTCGTGTATACAAGGCCAGAGTCTGAACCCTGTAACATGCTTCACATCTATACATACATGTTGCAGCAGGGAACATGGCACCCTGGTAATCACGTGGCATATGTTCTGAGCATTCACAGAGGAACCTGGTATAGCGTAATTGGCATCAAATAACACAATTATACTGCAATACTGAACAGAAAAGTTATACAGGTCATGCCTTAGAGCTGCACGGATGTGCATCCCGTCACATCTCCCCTCTTTCAAAACTGCTGGAGGATTAGGCACTGTCTAATCCGGAGGCAGACTCTTCAAAGTTCTTGCAAAATCATTCCATCAATATGGTGAGGCTGCATGCCTCAGTTTCCCCATTCTCCATTTTGTGCATTCATGAACCCTTATCAAAGATCAATACACCACACATCTAACTACAAAGGTTACATGCATATCTGAATCACTATTATCTAGTTTTACATCAATATTAAGCTGCCAAAGATGCTTACAAGTATGTGTTCATACCACACCCTTTGTTCAGGCAGTCTGGTTGCAGGGTTGATTGGTTCAACCCTTTGCCCTCACCAACATTCTCCTGGCCCCTTGTGGTGTTGGAATCCCAGGGCCAGGGGTAACAAGAATCTGGGAAGAATCCTGCATGCCAGTTGGCCCCTCATGGATCCATTCCCCAGCTCCAGGACTATACATGTGTAGGAAGTCCCTCTCCCTCCTTGGGGTCACTCGATGGTTCCCCTGAACAGCATTGGATACCTTTACCCCTCCGTCTCCTAAGAGGTTATCATGTGATCTCTCTGGGCTGCTCATTTTTGCAGCTAGTGTATTCAGCATAAATGCATCTATGTTACCTCCACGGTGAAAATGCCCTTCCTCCCTGTCAGCAGGTAGAATGGAGTAGTCACAAGGAACCCCTTCTCTGCTGGAAGCCAAATCCTGCTGGCTTGAAGAGGCAAAGTTAATTTTCATCAACACCTCAGGATAAACACAACCCTCTCCTAAAATCTGAATCACAGGCTGAGCGACTGGGTGCAGAGACCCCGAGTCAGCCCCACCCTCTTGGGCACACATCCCCAAGTGAGTAGTGGGGGGACACTCCTGCACCCCCATAAATTTTTCCTTAGCCTCCACATCTGGTTCCCACCCTGGGACACAGCTGTCCAGAGCGAGTGCTGTCTCCTGCAGTGGGTAAGAATCACTTTTCACCCTTGCCCCACCAGGAAACACACCAGCCCCTTGCATTGTATCTCCTGGGGTTTTACCTCTCCCTCCTAAGTAAGTAGTAGGGGGACATTCCCGCATCCCAACTAATTCTTCCTTAGCCTCCATCTTGGGTTCCCCCCCTGGGGCACCGCTCTCCAGAGCAACTGCTGTCTCCTGCAGTGGGTAAGAGTAACTTTCCACCCTCCCCCCACCAGGAAACACACTGGCCTCTTCTCTTGTAATTCCTGGGGTTTCGCCTCCCCCACCTGGGCTTCCAGAAGGAGGCCCCTGGCTGTTCGCCCATTCACATCCTAATGTTTCCCCAATTGACACCTCATTGTACACAGATAAACTAGCTTTGCCCAACAACTTTGTGAGAGTAGAAGTTTTCTTTTCTCCAAAAATCTCAGGCTCAGCACCAGGCTTTTCAATGGTGCTGAAGTTTTCTTTGCCACAATCCATCCCTTGGTAACCAGGAATCAGTTCCTCACAGCTGGATGCTTCAGGTGTTGTAGGAGGCTCTGGAATACCTGGAAGGCCAGCCTCTTTGACCATGGCTCTCTGGTGCATTCTTTCAGCAGCTTCTCTGGCTCTCTTTACAGATGCCCTGATCACCTGCCTGGCTTCTTCAGCACTCAGCGTACCCACCTTAATAGCAGACATGGCTTCATCTACAAACTTTAACTCCAAAGCACGTCTACGGGCTGCTTCCTCAGCTTTTCTGCTTATGTCTGCCCGCCGTCTTCTAAATTCTCTCTCTCCCTCTTCCTTTTGGCGTTTGTTGGGGAATTTTAGGGGGGCCCTCTTAGGTCAAGAGGACCTTGATAGGCACCCCCCACCCTGAGGCTCGTTCTCCAGCTGAGACCAAATAGACAGAGACCGAGGGCGTGTGATCAGGCTTTATTCAGCTGAATGGCAGTCTGACACTCAGAGTAAAACTCCAAGGTAGAGAGCCCTGAATAGAGTTGCTTTACACTTTTTATAGTTTTCTGGTTACATTTGCTACTATTGACAGATGAGAAAAAGAAAGAAAACTTTTTGTTCTACAACTATGAGACATATACATGTTAATAGATGACGGATATATGCAAGATGTTTTTACTAAACCGGATATCCTCACAACTTGTTCTAAGTACTCTCCAATGTTATTACAATTTACGGTACTCAGTGGTCTTGAGAAACTTTTACCGTGCTGATGGGGAGGGAGTCATACAGAAAAGGATTCATTCTAGTTTCTTAACTATGCTTAATGACTGAAAGGAGACAGTAAGTCTAGCATCCCCAACATTCTAACAATAAGCAGAGCAGAATCAATTTACAGGCCAAGACAGGGTCAGAACAAGACAGACTCCATCTTGGATTTCCTTCTCACTGGGCACAATCCACTTCTTTGTTAAGTGGACGGACTTGAGACTAAGGTGATTGGGAGTGGGTCCCAATCCCTGTAGGGCAGTGGCTCCCAGGGTAGTGTCTGGGGCTGGGTGTGCTTGCTTGGGGACCAACGCCTGTGTGGCTAGTGGATTTACACCCACTGCCTGGGACCAATTACACGCTGGTGGCTGGTGTGGACTGACTCAGGAGTGAGTGGTCACCCAGCAGAGCAGGGTGAATTGGGGTTCAGGAGCGGGGGTCAAGTGGTCACAGCAGCACACCAGACTGGATTTGGGGAGCAGCCTGTCACATTGGCACAGCGATTCTAGGGTTTTGTGCCCAGACCTGATACCTTAATTGAGTGGTTTCAAGTGACTCATATGTGTAGTATCTGAACAGTCTGGAGGCCACAGTTTGTTGTTTTCTGTTTGTTTATTTCGGGTGAAGGGAATAGACACAGGAAAAGTGAAAGATGTCTGATGCAGCTGCAAAATTAGAGATTGCTAGGTTGCAAGCAAAGAAAAAAGAAAAAGAGTTTGCTGAAAGGCGAGCAGAAATAGAACGCCGACACCAAGAAAAAATGAGAGAAAAAGAACGTGAGTTTGCTGAAAGGCAGGCAGAAATGGAACGTGAGAAGGAAATCCAGGATGGAGTCTGTCTTGTTCTGACCCTGTCTTGACCTGTAAATTGATTCTGCTCTGCTTGTTGTTAGAATGATGGGGATGCTAGACTTACTGTCTCCTTTTAGTCATTAAGCATAGTTAGGAAACTAGAATGAATCCTTTTCTGTATGACTCCCTCCCCATCAACACGGTAAAAGTTTGTCAAGGCTGCTGAGTACCGTAAATTATAATAACATTGAGGAGTGTTTAGAACAAGTTGTGAGAATAACCGGTGAACAAATGTTATCCTTTAGTAAAAACATCTTGCATGTATCCATCATCTATTGACATGTATATGTCTCATAGTTATAGAACAAAGAGTTTTAGTTCTGTCTTCTTCTCTTCTGTCAATCTTAGCAAATGTAACCCAAAAATGTATAAAAAGTGTAAGCCAGCCTTTGTTTGGGGCTCTCTACCTTGGAGTTTTACTCTGAGTGTCAGACTGCCATTCAGCTGAATAAAGCCTGATCACATGCCCTCGGTCTCTGTCTATTTGGTCTCAGCTGGAGAACGAGCCTCAGGGTGGGGGGTGCCTATCAAGGTCCTCTTGACCTAAGAGGGCCCCCCTAAAATTCCCCGACAATTTTGGCGAGCCAGGCAGGAGTCCTCCAGCTCCTCAGTGTGGAATCGCAGAGACCTTCAACGCTCTAGCCAGCAACAGTGGTGAGTTCACCTATCAGAGCCTTGGGGGACACTGCGAGCCACAGAGAGGATAAGGTGACCCTGCTTCTTATTCTACTGGCGTGTGATCCTCTGGGAAGTGGGTGAGTACGGTGTTTCTCAACCCTATCCTGTATGCGCTGGGAAGTGGGTGAGTACGGTGTTTCTCAACCCTATCCTGTATGCGCATTATATTTTCTGAAGACAATAATATTGCTTGTTTCTGGTATTGAAATATCTGGTTCTGTGTTCTGTAAAAAAAAAAGGGTACCCGCCGAGAGTGAACAATGGGTCAGGGTATGGTAGTTCCCGAGACCAGTCCTCTCGGATTTGTTCTGTCTAATTGGGAAACAATTTCTGGAACTAATCTTGTTAAGAAATCCAAACTGATTAAGTTGTGTCAGGAAGTCTGGCCAGAGTATACTCGAAAAAGGGAAGACTTGCAATGGCCTCAGGCAGGAACGTTCGTTGAAACCAAATTAAGGTACCTAAGGGGCTTCTTGGAAACCCCGCACCCTAAATAAATGGATTGTTGGTATGTGTGGGCTAATGCTGCTGAGAATTTTAAGCATCTTACTAGAATTACAATGCCTTCTCTGGTAAATAGTAAACCTCCACCGTATTCTACTGTGAATAGAGATTCTGAGGAATTGTTCCCCTGTGCACCTCCCCCTCCATCCTTACGCCTCCACAGTCAGATGAAGCTATCAAGTTGAAAGACCCGAGAGGTAAATGAAGTTCTTACTTCGAGAAAGAATTTGCCAAATTTTGTTTGTATGAAGAACAAAAAATGCAGGAGATGGAAGAGGCATATAGACAGAGAGCTCATTTAAGGCAAATGGAGGAGCTGCAGATGATAGAAGCTGCTGAAAAGAGAGCCCAAGAACGCAGAAAGAAGAAATTGGAAATGGAGGCAAAACTTGCCAAACTTAATCATGAAAGTCAAGCGAAAAAGGAACAGTCTCCTCTTAACAGTCTTTGGGAGGAACTCTTTCCATTTTCTAGCAATTTGGGTATGATTAATGTTGATAAAGTGAATATTTGTAACCAAATGAATATCTTAGATAAACCTCAAAAAGAAAAGGAATGTAAATTTTCTGTGTTACCTGAAGTCAATGGGGAAATTTGTGAAGTGGGGGTGCATGATTCAGAATTTTCTGTGTATAACCAGGAATGCTGTGACAGGGAAGAAAATGTCTCTAGCCTTAGGACTGTGAAGGATAGCAGGTTGCTAGTTCAAAAAGGCAATTTGTCTACTAAAGGAAAAACTGAATCTAAATACCTGTCTGTTAAGAAAGACAGCCCTCTCTCCCAGTGTATGTACACAAACATCCAAAAGGACTGGGAGCAGAAAACTTTAAAGGGTTTATCTGGAAAGGGCAGCAGTTTATCTGCTAGTAAAGTGTGTGTCCCTAATATACTGTCTGTAAATAACAGGGAGCAGAGAGGTGCTAAAGGTGTGTCTGAAAAAAAACAGCAGTGTGTCTGCTGACAGAGAGTTGGTCTCTAAGGAGTTATTTGTTGTGCCAGAGGTGGGTCTGGTATCAACTGAGACTCAGGGAGGTAATTTTCCTGAGCCTGTGTATGCTGGGGGTGATGACTTGCCCAGGGAGGAAGCCACCCCAGCCTCCAAAAGTTTGTCTGGAAACAGCCCTGTGTGCTGGGACAATGAGGAGGGGATTTCAAGCTGTGTGAATGTGGAGAGTGGAGGTTTGACTGCTCGGGGAGGTTTTGTTTCCAGTCTGCTACCTGAAGGACAGACAGAATATGCCTTTTAGTCTGTGCTGACGGGGGGGGGGAGGGGTGTGTGTGTGCCAATTGTCTCAAAGTTAGTTCTAGACTTAGCTGAGACCCAGAAGGAGTCTGTTGATATTCAAGGAAACAGTTCTTTACAGAAACCTTTCTCTGGTCAGGGAAAGGGCAGAATTTCTGTGGAAAAGAAGTTGATGCTGGAGGCTTCTCCCAAAGAAGTAAGGTCTCCTGATGGCTTTTGCAAGCAGCAGTCTGCTGCAACAGGAGAGTGTGGAGGTAAACTGATTGGGGTATCTCAGGATGAATCACTTTCTGCAGTGACATCTAGCAGACTGGATGTTAAGAGATTTGTTTCAGATTCTGATTGCCAAAGTGTTCCATCTGTAGATGAATTCACTAATTTGGTTTTTAAAAGATCTAGTAAAAATACCTTGAAAAAGGTTCCAGATGAAGTGGGAATTACTGGGAAGCTTAAACAGCCCTGTAGCAAAGTGGCTGTGCTTGATCAGTGTATTGGAGACACAGTAATGTTAAAACCTGACTGTCTCCATGAGGCTAACTTTGTAAGTGAACAAATGATGTCTCAGAGTCAAAGGAGTAATTGGACAGCTCGAGCTATAGAGCAGGACAGCTGTGCAGTTGATATCTTTGACATACAAAGGGAAGCAGACCAGCTTTTACCCCTGAGTGCTTTGGAAATATCTTGGAGTCTCTGGGTAGACTCAGATAGATCTAAGACCATGTGGAGTGAGAGTTTGGGAACAGAACATGAGATCCCTGTTTGTGAGATCTTAGTTTGGATGTTTGGTATATCTTTGAGACAGATTCCAAACTTAAAATTGGCCATGATGGAAAGTTTGGACATTATTGAGCAAGCTAGTGTGTGGCTTAAGGAAATTTACCTGATTGACTGGGGTGGGGAGATCTGCCCAGACTCAGAGTTGTCAGCATGGGAGGCACACCTAGCTAGACAATGGATCAAGTTACAGAGCCCAGGTTTCCAGATGCCAGGGAAGACAAAAGAGGGAAGGAAATCTCATCCTGTGTATGTGAGAATGGGGTTCACTCTGGAATATCCAAACCCCAAGGATGTAGTCAAATTAAGGTCCTATGCTACCAAGACCAAGTAGATAAACCAAAATCAACCTGTTAAATGTTCAAAAATCCAAGGGGGCATTAAACAAACTGCCCCAATGACAAACTATCTGTATGGAAGACCTAACAAAATAAATTGTAAACACTATTTGTGCTAACTGGATGTCAATGTTTGTGCTGATGTTAACTTTTGTAATTGATTTGTTACCCAGGGATGAACAATGTATCCAATGCTTGTATGTTGTAAAATCTTTGAAATTTGTTAAGAGCTGTAATGGTACACAACCAGGTTTAATCCTTTTGTGATGCATTCAGCAGTGTCTAGGTGACACCCCTTTCTGCGTCACTCTGACGGTGGGGGTGTGACGCTGTCAGGATTTAAGGAACCATTTATGATATTATTTTGTATTAATATTTTATGATTGTTATAATCCATAGGAACTATGCCAGAAGCTCCCCAGTATAATGGGCTGAAGAAGAAAACCTGTTGAGCCCCTAGGACTTAAACATGTGACTCAACTCCAGTCTGATTGGAAAGAACTGCACACAGCATGCAGAAGGCCAGAGATGATATAAGGCAGCAACCCCAACTCCATCTGGCTCTCAAGTCCTCAGTCTACAGCCAACACCCATCTCTGGAACTATTCCTCTGAGACTGAACAAAGGATTGAGGCCCACCCTGATGCTGGGTGTTTACCAGAGAAAGAAGCCTGCAAACTCCAGAGAAACAAACCTGCAAACTGCTTTTCATGAACTTTAAATCATTTGTATGTATGTGATTCGCTTTGACCCTTTAACATCTCTCATATTTGCTTCTTTTCTTCTTATATTAAACCTTTAGTTGTAGTTGCTAAA
>ML686215.1:1097-12145 GCA_007922175.1 Pelusios castaneus
TCCGCAGCCAGGCATTCATTATTTTGTCTCACTAGATTCCCTTTGGGTCTGTATCTTTTTTTTTCTTTGATTCATTCAAGTTTTCCAGTTCAGCAACCTTACTGTTAAGAAGTGTAGCCAAAATCTGTGCAGTGGGTATGTGTGGAATGAAAGATGCCTTCAAGTCTATGTCTCACCAAAAGAAACAGGGAAAGTAACAGAGCACAAAGTCTCAACATGGCATAATGTCTGTTTTAAGGGGAAAACCTGGCTCCTTTCCAACAGAGGAATTGCACCACGGATTGAATCTATGGTTAATTTAGTCAGACAGTCCAGTGTCCTCTCTCTGACAGCAACAACCACAGTAGCTATGGAAGAAGGTGTTGGGGGAGATAATGTGACCACCATCAAGGTGTCAACTTACACTTCACAGCCAGAGAGTGACATCTGCCCTGAAACACATGGGCCCATAGACTTCCTAAGATATTTATCTTGCTGTACTTCATGTTTAAAGACTGTGTATTTTTACTATCTATATAAAAGTAAAAAAAAAAAAAAAAAATCGGATGCTCTCTTAGCTCATGGCCTCAACTTCATCTTGTTGCAGTGAGTTTCTCTGTCTAATTAAGCACGGAATGAAGAAAGCATTAGTGTTAAATAGTGTTTTTGAATTGGGCATGTTTCAGTTTCATTGACTGTCCTCTTGACCTTCAGTTATGAAACAGAGAGGACACACTTGATATGTTCTCACCAGTCAGTATCTTACAGACTCTTCTTAAATCCACTCCTATTTCTCTCCTTTCTAAAGGAACAATCCCACTCTTTTCCACCTGTCTCCCTGTGAGAGGTTTCCCCTGGCCCTTGATATTTCCCATTTTTTTTGAACACCCCTAATTTTCAATATCCTTTTTAAGGAAAGTGCTCAGTACAGCACAGATGAGTCCAGAGGTAGGTGACACATTGACTAACTGATCTCATGCCATTTTATTTTCAGTATTATTCCCCATCTAACCTCGGCTGTTTTCCAAGGTTTGTTTAATATTTTCTGTGCTGGCAGGTTGGATAGGGTTTCATAGAGCCATTTACCATCATACCAAGTCCCTCTCCTGAATGATACAGTTAAGTTAAAATCTCGTTAAGTGTTTGAGGAGTTCACGTTTTTCCCTCAAGTGGACACATACATTGCTCTTACGGACACTGAATGTCATCGCCTGTCATGATACTCATTAACGGGGCTTGGTTATCTCCCCCTGAGGTCACCTCTGGACTAGAATATGGTCTAATGGTGTCATCTGCAAATTATAGAACTAGATTTGGGGCCAAATCATTTGATGCAGCGTGGATAGCATAGAATCATAGAAGATTATTTTTGTAAAGGACCTCAGGAGATAATCTCATCTCACCCCCAATCAAGTGAGGAGAAGACCTGCCCCCCCCCCCCCCCAAAAAAAAGGGCTATTTATTGATGGATCTTGAAAAAATCCAATGGATTCAGACAACTCAGCAGGTAATCCATTGCGGGATTTCAGCACACTGTTCATGAAAAAGCTTTTCCTAATAGCTGTTGTTGGTATCTGGTAGCATCTTTTTTCAGGCTCAGTTTCCACTAAAATATCCAATCAAGTCTTTCCTTAAGACAAATTCCTCCTAACGCTGTCATCTGCTACCACTGAGTACCAGGTAGCTCCATCCTCCTTGGACCCCCATTCAGGATGAAATCGCCCCATTCTTCTCTTCTGCAGACTTTATGATTCTAGTTTCCTCAGCCTTTCCTCACAAGACATGTGCTCCAGCACCCTAAAAATTTCTGTTATCCTCCACTGGCCACTCTCCAGTTCATTAATATCCTTCCTGTAGTGGCAGACCAGAAACTAGACATAATACTCATAACACTATGGCCTCACCGATAATGAATAAAGGGGAATATGTTGATCCCTTTCTGGATTGTTATTAGCTCCAAAATATTTCTATGCTATCTGTAATCAAATGCATAACCTCCCTCGCTGTACTTCTCTCCCTTCACAGGCACCTTGAACGTTTCTGGGCCGGATCGGTACTTTGGCCATTTCATGGAGCCTTTCAACCTTACACCCTCTGGCTCATTAATGTTCTTTCTAAATGGCATCCCTGGACTGGAAGCTGCCCATATCTGGATTGCCATCCCTTTTTCTATATTCTACATCATCAGCCTGCTGGGGAATTTCATGGTTCTTTTTGTTGTAAGTAAAAACAAGAACCTGCACAAGCCAATGTTTCTGCTGCTCTGCATGCTGGCACTCACAGACATTGGCACATCTACCTGTGTTGTCCCGAAAGCACTGTTTATATTTTGGTTTGGTTTCAAAGACATCACTGTGGATGGCTGCATCACCCAGCTTTTCTTCCTCTACATGCTTTCTGTTACTCACTCAGCCATCCTCGTAACAATGGCTTTTGATCGCTACGTCGCTATATCGGACCCTCTGAGATACACCACCGTCATCACCAACGCACGAATTGCTAAGCTGGGACTATTGGGTTTAATACGAGCTGTTCTTCTAATTCTGCCCCTGCCCCTGCTTCTGAGGAAGCTGCCATTCTGCAGGAAACACATTATCCCCCACACGTACTGTGAGCACATGGCTGTGGTGAAGCTGTCATGTGCAGACACCACAGTCAACCAGACATATGGCTTGGTGATATCATTTGTGTTAAATTCCTTAGACCTGACACTCATTGGCCTGTCCTATGGGCTAATATTCCAAGCCCTCCTCAGGATCCCCTCCAAGAAATCGCATCGAAAAGCTCTCAACACCTGCACAGCCCACATCTGTGTGATTCTGGTATCTTATACTCCCTTGCTCTTCTCCACCTTGACACAGAGGTTTGGTCAGGGTATCACTGGCCCTGTTCACATCCTCTTAGCCAACCTCTATGTCCTTTTCCCCCCTGTGCTCAACCCTCTCATTTATGGGGTGAAAACCAAAGAGCTTCGTGACAAAGTGGGAAAATACACTTGCAGAATGTGATCTCCTAGAGCCATTGACTTTAAACCGGTGCCTTTGCGGAGAATATGTGTGATACCAGAGATTTCACAAGAATACGTTACAGTGTTTTACACAGTGGTCAAATTTTGCTCTCACATTCTCCCTTGGGCGGATCAGGCCAGATTGATGCAGCCATCACTTAAAGAAAAAAACATGCCCCTGTGTTTTTAAATCCCCACCATTCATTTCTGTCCTCAGAACACTAGAGAAACCGGGTGCAGAGACAGCTTTTGGGATAGGCAAAGCAGATTCTCCGAGCAGTAAGGGGCACCATCACCTGCTCCACATACCCCCAAAGTATCATCTGCCTCAGTGGGCAGAAAGAGGACAAGCTGGCATGGGGGCCAGCAGCAGGGATCCATGGCCTGGGGTGGGAATGGGACTGGGGCCACAGAGGGAAGGCTGAGGGAGCTGGGACTGGCGGGGGGTGGCGTGGCCCGAGGCCGTGAGGGGGTTGGACCGGGGCCAGGTGGTATGAGCAGCAGGAAGCTGGGGTCAGGGGTCCACAGGGTCCACAAGGTGTCCTGTCCACAGGGACACAGGGGCACACAGGGTGTCCTGTCCACAGGGTCCACAGGGAGTCCTATGGAGTGCCCCATAATGGGCCTTCCTCTAGGCCCTCCGAATGCCTAAGGCCGCCTCTGATTGTGGGTGTATTACTTCAGACTCGTTTAGTACCCTCACAGAATAGCTCTCAATGCTGCACGACCTGAAGCTCTAATTTTCACAGCAGGAAGCAGAACACTAAGTGTGAACCCGTGGTCTCATAGATATCAATGACAAAACTCCAGTCAGGGCTGGGGGTTCACCCTAAATCCACAGTTATGGTGCGTCTACACTTACAAACTAAGTCAACTTAAGGAGGCTTAAATCGATTTAATTTACTCCACGTCTACACTGGCCTTTCCTTAATTTGATTTAAGCTGCTACTTAAGTCAAATTAATGAAAAGTTAGTTTGAATTAATAACACCTCGTTTTAATTGGAACTAGTGCTTAAGTTGACTTTATTAAGTTGACTTAAGCCAGTGGAGACACGGTGCCTAGGTGGATCTTTTTAATTCTACTTAAAATGTTAAGTCGACTTAATAAGGTATAAAAGGGGCCAAGTCTACACTTGAAAAGTTAAGTCCACTTCTGTTAACTTGACTTAATAAGGTCCACTTTAAGTCAACTTTATAAAGTCAACTTAACTTTTCAAGTGTAGATATAGCCTTAGGGATTTAAATAAATGACTTGATTGTCACCAACCATGAGTCTAGAGTGATTCCAAGTGGGGTTGTCTTGCTGCCTGTAAGGATGGCAGAGCTCACCTGGAGCAGGGAACTGACAGGAGAGTGGCTGAAATCTTTAACTCTCAACTTAGAGGTTGAAAAGACGTTTTTCGTGGGTGGTAGTCCGCTTTCTCTATTCCCCTGCATCTGTGGTTCTGTAGGGTGTGAGAATTGCCTAATTCAGCAAAAATAAAGCATGTTTCAGTCTTAAAGGAAACCAGGAAGCGTTGGAAATCTCATTGAGGAGATCCAGGAAAGCACAGTGTGTATGTGGGGTAACGGATGTGCAGTATCCAGAACTCAGTGGCATGGAGTCCTGAAACAGGGTGAACTAGCGAATGGGTATATGGCCTAATTCACACACTAAGGGGGTGTAACTAGACCTCCTGGAATCTCACAGGACAGGGGGGTGTCTCAGACTGTAATGTAATATGGACACACTGTCGCAGATTCTGTTTGACACATTCCCCCATTCAGCCCATCCCTCCTCCTGTGACCAGTCCCACAACAGCAGTGTGGCAAATTCAGTGATTGCCAACATGGAAAAGCAACCTCAGGAAGTTGTGTCTGAGTTTGTAACAGGTAGGGGTACAGTAAAATTTGGGTTGTATTGAGGAAGACTTACTTCTGCTAGCTTCTTTTAATCTCCACATCCTCTCCCCCCTCCCCTTCGGTCTGTCCCTCTCTCCTGCCCTATACCTGCAGAGCTGCTGCTGGGGTTCCCTTCAGCCCTCCTCCATCACCCCCTCTCCCTGGTGCAGGCACACAGGGTGTGTCTACACTTAGAAATTAAGTCGACTTAAGCTTTCTTAAGTTGACTTAATTTACCCTGAGTCTACATTACAGGTTCCTTAAGTTGACTTAAAGAAAATAAAGTTGACTTAATGAAAATTAAGTCGACTTTATTACACCTCGAATTAATTCAACTTCAGGCTTAAGTCGACTCCCTAGTTGACTTAAGCCAGTGTAGACATGGGGTAGCCCTAATTCGACTTAGGGCTACCTCAGGACTGCACCATTGCCCTCCCTGCTGGGGATGGGGGCAGAGGGGAAGCCTGGCATGCCCCCCCCCACAGGGCACGGCAGAGCCCTGCCCACCCTGCCCCTATGCCCTGCCACGGTCCCTGTACCCCTTTGCCCCATTGTACCTATGTACAATGGGGCAAAGGCTGAGCCCCCTGGCACTGGGCAATGGGTGAACCCCTCCGCATCTGTGGACCTGCCCTAGAACTGTATTTCATCCTAAATCATTTGATGCTCTGTGGAAATCATAGAATAATAGAAGATTATTTTTGGAAAGGACCTCAGAAAATTATCTCATCCCACCTGCTCCTCAAGCCAAGACTACCCCAAATAAAACATTCCATTTCAAAGGCTTTTTCAAAAGGGTTCTTGGAAAGCTCTAAGGCTAGAAATTCAAACACCTCCCCAGAGAACCCATTCCACACCTTCAACACCCTAATAGTGAAAAAGCTTGTTCTACTATCTGTTTTCGCTGTGTTTTAGCATCATGTTCCAGGCTTAAAGTCTACTACAATATCTCCTAGAACTCCCCCAGTTCAACTTGCGGCCATCGCTTGGAGTTCTGTCAAATGGTACCAGTGAGTTTATATTTTGGTTCAGCTTTAAACGCATAACTGTGGATGGGTGCATCACCCAGGTTTTCTTTCTTTACCTGGTTGCTGATACACACTCAGCCATCCTCGTTACAATGGCCTTCAACCACTACATCACCATATTGACCCACTGAGATACACCACCATTCTCACCAGCACACAAATCATTAAGTTGTTCTCTTGATTCTGCTCATGGCCCTGCTCCTGAGGAGCCTGCCATTCTGTGCCAACCACATTATCCCCCACCCATTCTGTGAGCACATGGCTGTGGTGAAGATGTCATGTGGAGACACCACAGTCAACCAGATGGACAGTCTACTGCTAGCATAGGTAGTTATTGGGTTAGAGCTGACACTCATTGGGCTGTCCTATGGGCTAATCATTAGGGCCATCCTTAGGATCTCCACCAAAAAAGCCAATCAAAGAGCTCTCAATAATGATGTCTTACACTTCCGTTGCTCTCTTCTTCCCTGACACACGTTCGGTCAGGGCATCACTCTCCATCTTCAGATTATCTTGGCAAACTTCTATGCCCTTTTCCCCCCATGCTGAATGCTATCATTTATGGACTCAGAAACCAAAGAGATTCTTGACAAAGTTGAAAAATATACTTACAGAATCTGATCGCCTGGAGCCATTGACTTTTAATCTGCATGACAAGAGGGAGAAAAAAATATCTTGTCTTTAATTAGATGTGATGCATCTCAATTTGGCTGTGCTCAGCCTCTTGCAAGTGTGGTGGATAACCTGGACAGAAGGGATAAGGTATAGAATGACCCCCTAGAGTATTTGGAGGATTGGACCAAAAGATCTGATGATTTTCAAAAAGGACAAGTGCAGGGTCCTGTACTTAGGACAGTATAATAATTCCATACACTTCTACAAACTGCGGACCAAATGACGGGGCAGCACTTCTGCAGAAAGGGACCTGGGGCTGCAGTGGATAAGAGGTTGGTATGAGCCAGCAGAGTGCCCTCGTTGCCAAGAAGGCTCATGGCATATTGAGCTGCATTAGAAGGAGCATTGCCAGCAGAATGAGTAAAATAATTATTCCCCTCTATTCAGGATTGGTGAGGCTTCTTCTGAAGTGTGCAGTTTTGCTATCTCCACTATCAAAAGAATGTGGACAAATTAGACAGAGAGAAAAAAATATTAGGGGGTTGGAGCACAAGATTTATGATGAGAGGTTGAGGGAACTAGGCTTGTTTAGTCAGAAAAAGAGAAGAATGTGAAGGAACTGAATAGCAACGTTTAATTACTTCATTGGGGGTTCAAGGGAGGATGGTGCTAGGCTGTTCTCAGTGGTAGTAGATGACAGAAGTAGGAGAAATGGACTCAAGTTTCAAAGAGAGAAGTCTAGATTGGATATTAGGGGGAAGAACAGCAGGAGGATGGTGAACGACTGGAATGGGTAAAATAGAGATGTTGCAGAGTCTCCATCCTTGAAGATTTTTAAAGCACAGTTTGATAAAGCCCCAAATGGGATGATTTAGCAGAAGTTAATCTTGCTGTGAGCAGTGGGTTGGACTAGAAGTCCTCCTGAGCTCCCTCCCAACTCTAATATTCTATATATCTATTCATTGTACGATCTGCGAAGAGGCCTGCTTCTGCCCTGACAGTGCATTCCTCAAGGGCACGAGTTTCTTCAGCATTATTCCTGGCAAGGGTTTGATCCAAGACATCCATAATGTGGTCTTCAACCCACACCTTTGCATCCCACTTAGCATCACTCAGTGAGTGACAATGCTGCATTTGGCAGAACAGTACTGCAGCCTGTGCGCCAGTGAAACTCAGTCCCTCAACCTGCACATTGGCTTGGGCTTCACCTACATTGGAAGTGACATGAGCAAGCACTTGAAGAAGAAGAACAAAATGGTTCCTAACTTTTCATCACTACTGTTCTTCCAGATGTGTTCCACCAGTCCAATCCAAGACACCACCGACTGGCCAGCCCATCTGTTGGAGTTAGCTGGCAAGAAGGAATTGAGGAGGAGGAGGAGGAGGGTCAAAAGAGACTTACATAGTAGTGCAACAAGGATGTGATGCTGGGGAGTACTGGAAGTGACCTGACACCACCAGGGAAAAACCGTCCACAGGCAGTGTGCATGGCCCACAGACACCTACATTGTAAAGTTCATGAGTCACACATCACAAAGAAGAGCTGTTAATGAAGGTTAGGAGTCAGGTTTTCACTGGGGTAAATGATATGTGCTTCCCCACAACCATATTTTATGGACAGTTGAAAACAGGAGCATGAAATCTAAGAGGCCAATGAAAACAATAAAAGGAATTTCTCAAATCTGTAGATTAAATGCAATTCCCACAAGGCAGGATTTGGGATATTAGCAGGAGTGGTGGGGACTTTGGAGGGGGAGAACAGGGGTGGAGGACTGCTCTTCTTGGGGGAGTAACACAGGGTGTTCAGGGTGTGTAGTGTCCAGGTCACTGTGCAGCGAAATCCTGAAATAGGCAGGAATGCACCTTGAGATCAACAAGCACGGTTGTACCCCTGGGTCCTCATGTGGCTTCCTCACATATGGGGACCCCACAATTAAAGGATTTTTATCACCACAATTCCTTGAGGCAAGGAAGTGCCATTCTTATTTCACAAAGGGAAATGAGGCCCAGGGTAGATCACAAGATGGCACACCCAAGTACACACAGAACCTCTGTTTCAGAGCCTTGAATTGACCGGGTCTCCTGAGTTCCACACCAGGATATGACCCACTAGACTGCTTCTGTAGGTCATCAGAAGCACAAGGGTGTTGATGGCAGTGTCCCATTGAATGGGGATAGACAGTGGGCACCCAGGGGTTAAAGTAAGGGGGAATGCACTGGAACGCAGTTCCGGGGCCCACAAATTTGAGAGGCCAGAGTTCCGGGGCCCCGAAAAATAGAAAAATAGGGTGGAATGCATGGTCTGCCCTGCCCTGGCTGCTGGCAGGTCCTATGCTCCACCGTTGTTAATCACACTGCTTCTTGTGTTATGCAGTGTTTGCTAGTTTGTGACAATAATTGCTATAGATGTAAATGACATATACAATTATAAATATTTTTATGGAGCGATAACCGATGCATGTGGTACTGAGAAGTGGTTGCAAATACCTACCTGGGCTGGGACACACACATGCATGAAGGGGGCCCAGACAATACCAGAAGGGGGCCCGGAAATTAGGTGGGTTCCGGGGCCTGTCAAATTATACTTTAACCACTGTGGGCACCTAACCCACCTCTGAACACATCCCATCACCATCCCTACCCCAATTACAGCCTGTGCAGTGACTCTAGCTGAGATAGAGGCTGTCAGTCTCAAAGCCTCAGGGAATGTGATGATCATGAAGCGGACTTAGGTATCTACTCTTCCTTGTAGCAGGACTTAGCTCAGGCAATCTGTATTGCCATCTGTGAGAGAGAGGCTACCAGCTGGGAGGGATTGTTACTGAGTGTGGAAATCATATATTTCAAACAAGAATGCCCCAGAGCCTGTCAACACACACCTCATGGTTTCAGGAATTCAACACAGAACTCATCAGCCGAGAATAGCAGCTGATGCTCAGATTTTATTACAATGAGCAGCTGCAGAGAAATGCAGATAACAAATTAGAATGTCTAACTCCTCTCTCTTCTTTTCTCTATTGGGTTTAGCAGTGCAGGACCACTCTAGCAAATTTGCAACGCTCAGTTTGTTTGAATCATCTGAGCCTCTATCATCAGTGAAGCATTTCTTCATTCTCAGGAGAGGTTCTTAGGATAAAATTCTTCAGAGCCTATTTCCTATTCTTCCAGCTAATCACAGAGTTCAGGGAATTGTTCCAGAGTTCTAGCCAACTTCAGTACCCACAGGGACTGTACGGGGGAATCATAAAGGACACAGTCCAGCACCACAAGTTTCAAACATGAGATTTTTACACCGATTCTCAGATTACAGAACAGAGGTTTCCTCGCTCTGCTGTTTGCGGTTATGGTGAGTAGCCTGGATTTTGAATAAAGTTAGTGCAAGGAGCTGGGGAAGGGTTTAAACCAAGATCAATCTGGCCAGGAATTCTCCAGCATGGTGACTGGAATTGTTCAGTATTGTCACAAACACCAAGAGATTTAAAATTGGATATATAGATTTACTGTAAATAGTTTTGAGGAGTAATTGTTTTTAAGATCATTTCTGTATCTCTTATTGTGTCCTCCTATCTGTCTGATTGTCTCCCTTTTTTTATTCTGTCTGGCTTTTCTTTATCCTGGTTTGCTCAAATTTTCAAATTCAACAACTTTTGGAAGTGTAGCCACAGCCTCTGCATTGGGTTTGTTTGATTCCAGAGATTTCACAGCCCAACAGAATCATACAGCTATTTTCACATTACACAGACGATGCTTTTGCATTCTGCCTTCAGTGGATCACTCCGGATTCACACTGGCATTAGTGAGTATAAAATCTGAATTCTGTTGTTTTGAGATCTGCATCTTTTATGCCTGGTCTCAGCATGCCACACAAACTGGGGAGTTTCCTTAAGATTCTTTCTGCCTCCTAATAGAATAGCTCTCATTTTTGCATGAGCTGATTTTCAGAGCAGGGAGCTTAAAGTTCAAAAGGAAGTGTGAAATCTTGGTCCCTTTGAAATATATGACAGAACATCCATCAGGGCCAAGACCCTCACGACGTATCTAGGGACTTAAATAAAGCCTTGTTTCACCAGCAGAGAGCCTCCAGTGACTTCAACTGGAGTAGTCCTGTGGTCTCTAAAGAGGATAAGAGCAAAGAACTCATGAAGTGTATCTGAGATCTTAAACTTGCAGCTTAGAGGTTCAAAACAAATAGCATAATTTTTTTTCAGGGTGTGCTGCTCTACTTGCATCTCTACCTCTGTAGCAGATGAGAAGTACCATAATTCAGTAAAAAATAATATCATGTTTGTGGCTTAGAGGGAACCATGCAGCATCGGAAATCTCCCTAGAGGATATCTAGGAATACACAGTGTATGTGTGGAGGGGGAAGAAGGGGTCGGGAAGTGCAGGATGCAGATCGCAGTGGCACAAACTCCTGTAACAGGGCACAATAGAGAATGGACATCCTGTCTAATTCATACACCAATGAGGTATAGTGGCCTTCCTGCAATTTCCCAGGGAAGGGGAGTGTCTCAGACTGTAACAAAATGTGGCCACG
>ML686217.1:0-38357 GCA_007922175.1 Pelusios castaneus
GCCACAGTGACTCTGACCGTGGTGTTTGCCGAGAACTTGCAAGAGGCTCTTCCGGAAATGAGCGACCAATCGGGTGTCTCGGAATCTCAGTACCGGTTTACTATTGTTTTGGTAGTAGTCCTAGCTTTGATTTCCTTTTTATTCCTTTTTACAGCGATATCGGTTGTAATTTTTAAATGTCGTCGACCTAGAAGTCCCCCTGTGTTTGAATCTTACAATCCGGATATGTATTCTAGTCTCGGCCCCAAATCCTCCTGCAACTACAGCAGTGGGACCTTGCAGTTACCTTATTCCTACGAAGTGTGCTTAGCCGCCGATTCGGGCCAGAAGGAGTTCACCTTTCTCCAACCGGGCCGAAAAACTTTGACCGACGTTCTCCTTTCTGCGGATGATTCTGGCCTGGGGAGTGAGTCTAGCAAGGGAAACCTCAGCGCAGACAGCCAGGTACAGGTGAGAATCCTTCTGAAATGCAAGTCATGTCAACTCTAGAGGATACTTCTGCCAGTAATCCAAGGTGTCCTGGTTCATCCTTCTCTGTAGTTCTGCTACAAGTATGCAGACTGCCAATAGATCTAAATTATGCCCATGAACAGGTTTTCTAAGAGTTATTAGTGAAAATCCCTCAAATTTTTCTGTTTCATTCTGGTCAGCATCATTTGCATTTTGATATCAGAGAAATGAATATTTCCTTTCTCAGAATACATGGAAGGTTCTCAGTGACCTGTGTGGAAAACATTTCTATGACTATTTTACAGCTTGAGTAGTTTTGATGAAAAATATATAACAATTTTTTTTGTTGAATGGGGCCAACTGCTACTTCAGACACTTTCAGTCTCTAGTGGTGGAAAATCTGCAATCATGGAATCATTCGATCCCAAGAGAATTATTGTAGATTAGATTCCCCCTTATTGTGCCAATATTTTCCTGGAAGCGTCCTTAATTTAGGTGTCATATAACAGCCTTGAACATATTCATAAGAGATAATTCCATAATCTACCTTGGCAGATTATTTTGAATGTCCTTATAACTATATTTTGTATGCAGTGTGTATGTATATATATATGACCAGCTTCTGTTGGTGAGAGAGATGATTTTTTTGATCTTATAGAAGTTCAAAAGCATGTCTCTGTCACCAATAGAATTTGATCCAATAAAAGATATTATCTCATCCATTTGTATCTCTTAAAGGTATCAGCATTTTTCTAATATTTAACCTGAGATAATCTTTCTGAATTTATTCCCTTCGGGTTCTTCACTCCTTAAATGAACACTCTTGACCTCTCTTGTCTTTGTGATACTATGCATGTTTGTATTGTATTATCCACTCCCCACTTCGGTAAGCACTATAAAACAAAGCACTGCTTCAGTTACAATTTCAGTTTCTGTGGTTTTGAAAGGTGCTTGAGGGAAAGTCTTGGAGACTCAAATCCTCTTTCCATCCTCATATCCAGGGCAGCAGAAGTGGACATTTCCTCCTGTTAATGTGCTCCAGCTGGAAACTGGAGGAGCACATTTGGGGATGAAAGGGTAATTTTGTCTCCATGGCTCTCTCAGGACTTGTCTTGCCCACTGATTATACCAAGTTTCTCAGCTGGAGCCAATAGCAATGATAGCTTGGATGAAAATATTAAAAGGGAATATAGTAGATATAATATACCTGGACTTTAGCAAGGTTTTTGACACAGTCTCGCATGACATTCTGAAAAGTAAAGGTACGTCTTCTCTCATGGTGGCAAATTCACCATGGTCAGATCAATCTTTCCAGATTGATGGAGTGGTGAATGGAGACCCATGCAATCAACCTGGAAGTTGACAAGTTAAAACCACCCCCTCAAGTGGCATAGCACAGCATCAACAGCAATGCAGTTTCCATTGGCACAGGGAGTGAAGACACCATGTAGAAGAGGGGTTGCGAAGTCAATGGGAGTTAAGCAAGCTACTCTGCTTAGCGTGTATAACTCCTGTTGACTGCTGCTGAATTTCTGGGTAAGTGTAGACCAAGGCTAAGATGGGAAATGCAGGCTTTGCTAAATTAACATTAAGTGGATACATAACTGGTTAAACAACTGCAAACAGAATATTTTTAATGGAATTATGTCAAATTGGAAGGAAGTCTCAAGTAGGGTTCCACAAGGATCCATTCTGGGTCTGATGTTTATCGTCATTAATGATCTGACTGTCATAACAGAGAACATACTATTCACATTTGCAGATGACACAAACCTAGTTGGGGTTGCAAACATTTTTGAGGACAGAGCTAAAATTCAAAGGGATCTTGATAAATTGGGAAACTGGGCTGTAGACAACAAAAGGAAATTAAGAGAAAAAGACAAATATAAGGTGCTATGCTTGTGAAAGAAAAAGCAAATGCACAAATACAGAATGAGGGATAACTGGTTTGGGAACAGCACTGCTAAGATGAATCTGGGAGTTATGCTGGATCACAACCTCAACTTGAGTCAACAATGATACGCTGTTGCAAAGAAAGCAAGTGCAATTTTGGGTTGTATTATCATAACATTCAAGTCATGGGAGGTGATAGTACTATTTAACTCGGCTGATTAGGCCTCAGCTTAAGGTATTGTGTCCAATTTTGATTACCAATTTTTATAGAAAGGATTTAGAAAAGCTGGAAAGGATCCAAAGATAAGCAACAGAAATAATCAAACAGATGGAAAGTCAGCTATATGACCAAAGGCTGAAGGAACTGGGCATGTTTAGTTTGGAAGAGAAGAAAATTATGGGAGACATGATAGCAGTCTTCAAATACTAGAAACAGTAAGAAGGGAAAAAAGTTACCACAAAAGGTAGGAAAAGAGGCAATGGAGTCATACTACAGCATAGAAGATTTAGATTAAATTTCAGGAAAAAATTCCTAACTGTGAGAGTATATGACAATGGAATAGACTGTCTAGGAAGGCTATTCACTGGTGGTTTTCAAAAGGAGGCTGGATAGCCACCTGTCTTGAATGATTTAGACACAACAAATCCTGCATATTGGCAGGGGTTAGACTAGATTACCCTGGCCATCCCTTCTAACCCTATGGTTCTATGTTTCTATGATTCTATTTGGTATTTCTGAAAATACTAGAATAGCCCTAGATGGTAGCAAAAGCACATGATATCACTTTATGTGTTGGACTGGTATAAACATTCTTCTGTATCCCCACTAAGATTCTGAATTACAGGTATGTATCTAGCAAATTACCTTCACAATGGCACAGACAGTGAGCAGAAAAGAAATGTTCCAACTTGTGTTCCAGTATGTGAACTAGTAATGAAAATATAGGTTGTGCTGAGGTCTGGAATGGAATGCTTTCTCATCCAAAGGTAATTTGAACAGTTAGACTGCTCTTTCCCTTGCTAGCTCAAGTGGTAGACTTTCAGGACTTAGAAACTTAAACAAGGAATAGCAATAAATAACCTTGAGTATGGAGTTTCTACTGGAGAGAATTAGAGCTCATCTCCCTTAGTCAATCAAAATACAGACTTTTGAAATGTGATTGTGCATTTAATAAATGGCATAAATCATACATTTATGAAATATCTCTGCTGTTATATCATCCTCTTTGTGTTTCCCAAGATATTATGCAAGAAAGCAACTCAATAATTGTTCTTCTGTGAATATATATTAAGATTAGATGTGCTTTTTCATAGTGGCAGTATATACACTGGAAAGGAAAATTGTTATTCAGTAAATAAAAGTCAAGTAATTATCATAAATATGTTTGATATATAGTTAGACGTGATTAAGTAAGGATATTTTGGTGTGTTCAACATCAATTTTACTTGAAGGACTTTCTAAATCTTTTGTACCAGAGCAGAATAATGGTGAGAATGTTCAAGTCTACTTTGAAAGGAATGACTATGACTATGCTGAACTATGGTTCTCTCTCTCTTACGTCATCTTTAGAGAAAAAACCCCATAATAGTAAGTTGTCTGCAGAGAGGCCTATAAGAAAGGATGTGAGTATAAACAGAAGAAAGAGAGGTATACTACATTGAGAAACTAAGATTTCAGTACAGTTGCTGATTGTTTTGGGGAAGAATGGCAATAGACAGAATATTGTAAAGATTTGTACATAGAACACCCGTGACAAGTAACCCTTCGAGAGTTAAAATTGGATCTTTGTTTCTAGGGGTTTTCATGTCAATTGTCAAAGTTCACTCCCTACATAAACTTATCAGAAAGTTTGAATAGATGACTAATTCTGTATATGTGTGTGTGGGTGTTTTACAGATTATTTTAAAATATCAGATCATTCGCTTTATAGTGAGAACAGAACAAATATATTTGTGATCAGAATCTCTTGAAAGCTTTATGCATTGTTGACATGGTTAATGTTCAAAACAGATTTATAGGTATGTATTAAAGGCATTAACTAAACAATTTGAGGAAACTAACATCCTGACCCATCACCTGTGTTTAAAACAAAATTAATGCTGCACTTTTAAAAAACATTTTGAAATATGTAGGTACATTTCTCTCACCTTCTGCTCAGGCCTGGAATTGAAAGTTCTGGAAAGCACGTGTGAAAGGAAAGCCTCATTGTGTAAGAGGCTGATCCTTCATTGTCCTCCCATTTATGGAGTTATTTGCACCATTGTAAATGATAACACAAGGTACAGGACCGGGGACAGACAAACCCAATATTTTCTATGATTATATAATTACACATTGCAGTTTTAGGTAGTAATTATATTGATATCTTTACTTACAGGAATTCTGTCCTGATAGTAGATAAACTAACTCCCTCAATATAAGACAATAAAATCATAAGTTATTGTTAACAAAAATACCATATCAAAATAAACAAACAGGCAGCCAGAGATTAATTTGGTCCAAAATATGGTAGCACAGTAACATGACCCTGGTGTACCTTTTGTATCATGATGGGGTTAATCAGTTTGCAGGTAGTTTATAGAATTAAATTTCTTAACCCAAATATCCAACACCCACTAGATTTCAAACTATATTATGTTGGTTAGGAGTGAAGTGAGGAAACCAAATGCCCTGGCTGAAGAAGGCAAATTGAGTTGAGATGGAACTGATGAGCATGAGTGGGGGACTGAGATTTAGATTTTCCATGCATGAATCTTTCTTATTAAAAGCTCTGTCATCGAAAATGCTGTGGGTATATTTTGTACATCTTCTTTCTTATATGCAGGCCAGAAGCTCACCTTGAATGGCCTCCAAATATTTTGCCATGATTACCTCCATAAGCAAAGGATTTCCTTTTAAGTTGTCCCTGCCCTTCATGGATTTTTCTCTTCATTTTCCAAGTTGAATTCATCCTTCCCCACCTACATTTTCTTTTCTTTTTCATGCATTTTTTATTTCTAATGTCCAACGTAAGCAGACTTCACAAAGAATCATCATTACTTCACACAGAATCATCTTTGAATATTAATAAGATGATGAACCTATCTCAGAGGTCTTTGGTCCATTCATTCTCTCACTTTAATGGCAAGTACAGAAGGGGGAAGGCAATAAACCCTATTCCCCTGCAAGAAAAATGGGATGATTTGTAGATACTCTTTGAAAGTACAATGTGCCCAGTTCATTATGGTAAGAGTGCACCAAGTTTGGGCACTCACAGAAAAGAGGCAGGGAAACCAGAAAAGAGCATCTGACTAAAGGTCAGAGGGTAGGATCACACTACCACATACCCATCCCTTTGTGTGGGCTTCACAGGCAACAGAAGAATCATAAAATAAATAAGCCATGAGGGTCAACTGCCAAGTACCCACATAATGAAATCTGCCTGCCATAGCTGAGGTACCTGGATTATGGCCTGTTGCTTTATGCTGTATGTGTGTCTTGGGTGATAAGTGTGACATTACCATAAAATAGGCTGTTGGGTACTTGCAATACAATATTTAATTATTTTTCCCTATCTGATGTGTCCAACTTGCTAACACCCTTGTGTGGCAGATGGCGATTCTGAACACTGGCTTGAGTTCACTTTGTTGGCTTCATTTTTTCCACAGCTCTGCACTTATAAGTTTGCACAGTTTTGGACAACCCTACCTTCTGCTATACCCATTCCATTCCTTGGTCCAGTTGATTAGATCATTGAATAATTGCTTTGATTTGTTCGGGGCAAACTGCTACCTGCCTCCATGTGTGAAGGTGCTTTTAAGCTATTTGCAGCTTCTTCTCCAACACATTTGGGAGTACACTGTGTGAAACACAAACCTGATAATCACTGGCTGTGGGTTTGCCTTATTTCATTCTTGGCAGTTGATTTTGGGTCTTGGGTACTACAACGAGGCACCTATTGGAAAACCTAAGGTATATAGATAGAGCAAAAGAGAGGACAGATATAAACTGCAAGATATGAGCCCATTTTATGGGCATTTCTTCTTGCAATTTTAAGCTAGCTTTCTTTTCTGCTGGAATGATCACCCCTTCTTCACTCATTCAGGAGAAGCCAGTTAATTCCTTTAGTCTTTCCTCCTAATTCATATTTTCAACTCCAGTATTTACAAATAAGAATCTCTGTGTTTTTGTGAGCTTGCTGTAAAGTCTTCTGCTCTATTTGATGTAATTTTTAATGGTGTAGTTATCATTATATGGAACAAGGGGGTGGGGGGAGGTCAAGTACTAGGAACTCTCCTAAACTGGTGGTTCTCAACCTGTGGTCCATGGACCCTCAATTTAATTAGGTCTAAAGATTCCTCAGAAGACTTAGACTGAAGACAGACTGAAAGGATTTTAACTATATATACAGACAACAGATTTCCAAAGAGGTCTGCACCACCATTCAAGATTTCAAAAGGAGCTCTCAAATGACGAAAAGGTTGAAAATCACTGTCCTAGATTCTGCTGTTCTACTCTCTGGGAAATAGTGATTTGCCAAGAGACCAATGGGAAGAGATGACTCTCATCCGGACTATTGGGCCTGTGGATGTCCTTGGCCATGTATGATGGCTGGCTTCCTAAAGTCAAAGTGTGTGTCCATGGCAACTGCTTGCAGAATTTGGCCCATTATTGTTGTCCTTACGTTTCTCCCATCCATATGGTAATTGCTGGTTTGTTGACAATCAAATCATGCGGCGTTCAAAGCAAGAGGACAGAAGAATAAAATCCGCAGAGCCGCAATGGGACGAGAGCACCTGAGAAAGGGGAACGGCAAGAGCTCGGTTAAGGTGTGCGGTGCCCCCTTTGAAACCGCTTGGAAAAGATGCTAAAATAGCACGTAGGATAATATTTCTCCAAGAGAAATCCATTTCCGCTTCCAATTCAGAGACGAGCGACATCACAGAGGCGGAGGAATCTGCCCGGAATGGACCATCTTACTCGCTTCAGCCGTTGCTTTCACGGGCTCTCCCTGTTCTCTCTGCTTTTGGTTCACTTCATCGTTCTTGCTTATTTTTACCTTTCTGCTGCTGCCTGTGTGTAGTTGTCTGTTCCACCTGGGAGGTTAGCCTGAAGTGATATTTTACCGCAGACTTTCGCTTCACACGCCTTTGGAGTCTGGATTCTCTGATGAGAGCTCTAGTTTAAGTACAGGGGTCTGTCTCCCTGTTAGTCTTAGTCTAGTTTAAGTAATGGATGTATGTGTATTCTTTTGTTTCCCGTCTCGGATATGTTCTCTCTTTGGTTCGCACATGAATTTCCCAACGATGTAAGTGGGAGACCAGCATGTGGCAGTAGGAGGAGACTAGATTTCTTAACTTTGGGGGCGGTGGAGACCAGGTATTGTGGTTCTAAGAGAGGCCCCTCCCTAGGAAATACCCAGATTGCGCGAGACCATTTAAATTCCACATTCCGTGTTCCGTGTAAATGCGTTTTCAGTTGAAGTGTTTAGTTTACACTAGTCCCACCAATGCTGTGCTGCGATGTGAGAAGTTGAACAAAACTCCCCGGACTACGCATGCTCAGCAGCAGGGAGCCTGCGCGAGGAATTTTCCGTGCAGTTATTGGCTGGGACTCTGTGTGCCGCTGTTGACCAATGAAGTAGCTGGGGATCTGGCGGCCCTTCCTGCTGTAAACTGGGATGATGAGGCAGAGACAGCGAGCGCAGTGCCGGAAAGCAATGCCCGACTCTCAGCCATACAGCCCGGTCACGGCACTTTCCGGGGGCAGCATGAAGGGACGAGCCGGGGATTTCAAAGGGAAATAGACCGTGCAAACGCCTGCCTAAGGAGCCATCCGACTGGGAAATGAAACGCGCTGTTGGAAGGAGCCGCTGGGTAACTGAATGGCAAGTACTTAGTCTGTTGTTTTTGTCCGGCGTTTCCGTAGCCATTCGCTATGCTATCCCCGAGGAAACGCAAAAGGGCTCCTCGGTGGGGAACGTGGTAGCCGACCTGGGCTTGGCGTTCCAGCGGCTGTCGGATCGCAGGCTCCGGGTGGTGTCTGGTGGCAACAAGAAGTACTTTGAGGCAGATCTGAAGAGTGGGCTGGTGTTTGTGAACGAGCGGATAGACCGGGAGGAACTGTGCGGGACGCTCTCTCCATGCACCTTGAGCTTTGAGGTTGTGGTAGAGAACCCGCTGGAGCTGTACAGCGCTGCCGTGGAGATCCAGGATATCAATGACAACGACCCGGCGTTCCCCTCCAGCCGAATGCGCCTGGAAGTCAGTGAGTCCGTGGCGCCTGGAGCGCGTTTCCCGCTAGAGAGCGCGCAAGACCCTGATGTGGGGATTAACTCTTTGCAGACCTACCAGCTCAGCGGCAACCAGCATTTTGTGTTAAACGTGAAGACGCGAGGGGACGGCAGCAAATATGCGGAACTGGTGCTGGAAAAGGAGCTAGACAGGGAGGAGCAACCAGAACTGCAGCTGATCCTTACAGCCCTGGACGGGGGGAGCCCCCCGAGATCTGCCAGCGTGCACATCCAGATTGACGTCCTGGACGCTAATGACAATGTGCCGGTCTTTAACCAGAGCACCTACCAGGCACGTCTACGGGAGAACACCCAGACAGGCACTTTGGTGGTCAAAACCAGCGCTTTTGATTTGGACGAGGGTCCAAATGGAGATATAGTTTACTCCTTCAGTAGTCACACCCCTGCCAAAGTGAGAGAGCTCTTTGCACTGGACTCTGCCACTGGAGAGCTGAGGGTCAAAGGGCACCTGGATTACGAAGAAGCGTTTTTTTATGAGATTTACATACAAGCTAAAGACAAGGGCTCTAATCCTGGAGTGGCTCATTGCAAAGTACTGGTGGAAATCATTGATGTAAACGACAACACGCCTCAGATCACCGTGACATCGGTCTACTGCCCGGTACCCGAAGATGCCGTCCCAGGGACCGTGATCGCTTTGCTGAGCGTGACTGACCTGGATTCTGGAGATAACGGTTTGGTGAATTGCTTTGTGTCCTCTGGCATCCCTTTCACCCTCAGCTCCTCTCTTAAAAATTACCACACGTTAAAAACCAAAGCCCCTTTGGACCGGGAGCTTGTGTCCGAGTATAACATCACCATCACAGCCCGGGATGCGGGATCGCCCTCGCTCTGGGCGGAAAACCACATACTAGTGCAAGTAGCAGATATCAACGACAACGCGCCCAGCTCTCCCCAGCTCTCCTACGATGTGTATGTGGCAGAAAACAACATCCCCGACACCCCAATATTTAACGTCAGCGCCTGGGATCCGGACCTGGACCAGAATTCGCGGCTCTCCTTCTCCCTCCTGGAGAGCAGCCCCTCAGGCAATGAGGCAGGCAGGTATTTCTCTATCAGTCCAGAGAATGGCACCATCTTCGCCCTGCTCTCCCTGGACCACGAGGACATGATGCAATTCAGAATGACGGTGCATGTCCGAGATGGCGGCACCCCGGCCCTCGCCACCAACCTCTCGGTCTCTGTGTTCGTGACCGACCTTAACGACAACACGCCCCGCGTTCTCTACCCACCTCCAGACACCAGTTCCTTCCCCCTCCAGGTGATTTCGCCGACGGTCAGCGCTGGGCACATGATCACTAAGATCGTGGCCTGGGACGCGGACTCTGGATACAATGGGTGGCTCTCGTACATCCTTCTCCAGGCCACCGATGCCAGCCTCTTCTCGGTGGGGCTTCACAGCGGGGAGATCAGCACAGCCCGTCAGCTGCTGGAGAACGAGGCCCCTACACACATTCTGGTCATCCTGGTCAAAGACAGCGGGGAGCCAGCCCTGTCCTCGAGTGCCACCCTCACAATCTCCATAGCGGAGACTGTGAAGGAGGCCCAGACCGACCTCACCAAGGTGTCCACTGCGCAGAACGGCAAGCAGCGCTTGACTTTCTATTTGATCCTGGCGGTGATCTTGGTCTCCGTGGCCTTCTTTGTCACCGCCGTCGGGGTGGGCCTCTTCAAGGTTTACAAATGGAGGCAATCGAAGATGTTCGGGTCCCTCAGGAGCTCACTTTATAGAGCGCCGGGGCCTTTCACTCACATAGACGCCATCCGCGGCGGGTTTGTGCCTCCAAACTTCTACCAGCAGGTGTATCTTACCACTGACTCTCGCAGGAGCGACCTTCTTTGCAAAGTGCCCTTCGCCCCCAGCCCCGCCGGAAGCCAGCAGAACACGGTGAAAAGCTGCGAGCCTGGCTTATATCATCAGATAGTCGCCACAGCTGGCATGTGTCCCACCCCCGAGGAGGTAGTGTGTTCCTCTCTCCTTTCTTTGGCAATGTGCTCTCAGATCCAGCTAGCTACACATCTATGGTGTCAGCCTGCTGTGTTCCTTTGTGGTGTCCAGTTCCAGAGGGGTAGAGTTAGTCTGTTTCAGCAAAACAAAGAAGGAGTCCTGTTCCAAAGGGGTTGTCCTGTCAGTCTAGTTCAGGAAAACAAATGAGTCTAGTGGCACTTTTAAAGACTAATACATTTATTTATGGTCTGAGCTTTCCTGAGAGAAAATCCCACTTCCCTGAAGATGGAGAACCAAAGATAAATGGGAGAAAAATAAATGCAGGGAACAGTAAACTCATAGGATCATGTCAGACTGTTACAGCAAATTAATTCAGTTGCTTAGTTTCAAACAGTGGAGAACAGCATATTAGAGGGAGGAAGGGAGGGGAAAGGAAAGGAAAGGAAAGCAAAATTACCTGTTGTAATGAAAAAAGAACCTGTAGTTCCTATTTAAACCTAAATTGAGGTGTGGAATCTGCATATGAATTCCAATTCAGCAGTTTCTCTTTGGAGCTTTGATTTATAATCCATATCCCTAAGAGCACTTTAACATATCATTAATGGAGTGATCAGGAAGACTGAAATGTTCTCCTACTAGTTTTTGAATGTTATTTCTAATGTCAGATTTGTGTCCATTTATTCTTTTGCACAGACTGTCCTGTTTGTCCAATGTGTAAGGTGGAGGGGCATTTCTGGCACATGATGGCATAAATCACATTGGTGGATGAGCAGGTGAATGAGTCCTTGATGGAGTAGCTGTTTATATTAGGTCCTATGATGGTGTGCATATATTTTGTGCATATATATGGGCAAAGCTGTCAACAGGGTTTGTTGCAAGGGTATATGCCAGTTTTGATGTTTCTGTTGTTAGGTCTGTAGTTGCTGGTGAGTATCTGCTTAATGTTGAGTGGCATCTGTAAGTGAGGAGAGGTCTGTCTCCCAAGACCTGAGAGAGTGAGAGATTGCCTTGTAGAATAGGATGTAGATCCCTGATGATGTGCTGAAGAGGTTTGACTTGGGGGTCTACTAGGTGATGATCAGTGGTGTTCTGTTGTTTTCTTTCTTGGGCTTCTCCTGTAGTAGTTGACTTCTGGGTACCTGTCTGGCTCTGTCAGTCTGTTTCTTCACTTCCCCAGATGGGTATTGTAGTTTTAAGAATCCTTGATATAGAACCTGAAGATGTCGTCTCTGTCTGTGGGATAAGAGTAAATGTATTTATATCTTAGGACTTGACTGTAGACAGTGGATCGTGTGGTGTGTCCTGGATGGAAGCTCGAGAGATATAGGTAACTATAGTGGTCTGTAAGTTTTTGGTACAAGATGGTATTTATGTGTCCACCCTTAAATTGTACTGTTGTGTCCAGAAAATGGATCTTTTGTGTGGAGTGTTCTAGGCTAAGGTTGATCATGGAGTGGAAATTGTTGAAATCTCTGTGGAAATATTCAAGGGCATCCTTTCCATGGGTCCAGATGATGAAGATGTCATCAATGTAGCATAAGTAGAGAAGTGGTACTTGGGGACAAGAGTGGAGAAAGCATTATTCTAAGTCAGCCATAAAATGTTGGCATATTGTGGGCCATGCGGGTACCATAGCGGTGCTGCTGATTTGAAGATAAAAATTATCTTCAAATCTGAAATGGTTGTGGGTGAGTACGAAGCCACAAAATTCAGCCATGAGGTGTGCCATGACATCATCTTGAATAGTTTGTCTAATGGCTTGTAATCTGTCTTTGTGTGGGATGTTGGTGTACATAGCTTCTATGTCCATAGTGGCTGGGATGGTGTTTTCTGGAAGGTTACCAATGGATTGAATTTTTCTCAGGAAGTCCGTGGTGTCTCAAAGATAGCTAAAGAGTGTTAGAATAGGGTCTGAAGAGAGAGTCCACATAGTCAGATAAGCTCACTGTAAGAGTGCCAGTGCTTGAGATGATGGGGCATCCAGGATGTCCAGGTTTATGGATTTTCAGTAGTAGATAGAATATCCCTGGTTTTGGTTCTGGGGTTGTGTCAATCTTGATTTGTTACTGTGCTGCTTCTGGGAGTTTCTTGAGTAGGAGGTGTAGTTGCTTTTGGTATTCTTCAGTGGGCTCAGAGAGAAGTGATTTCTAGAAAGTTGTGTTGGAGAGTTGTCTATAAGCCTTCTGATCATAATCCCATTTGTTCATGGTGACACACTCATGCTATCAATAAACTTGTTAGTCTTTAAAAGTGCCACAGGACTCCTCATCTATTTTCCTCTGTGTTGTGTTGATATTATTGAAGAGCAGGGGCAAGGACCTCACCCTTTTCCAGGTTTTAGTCCCTAAGGTAAGTGCACTTGAAAAGCGAGATGGCTAGTTCAGAGCCCCCCTGCAAGTGGATTTCGATTTATAGGGTCTTTAGTTATGCTTTGGTTTATGTAAAGGGATCCCAGGGATAACCTTCATTAAGGTCATCACATTGAACCATTCTCTATTGAATTAAACATTCTGCCTTAGGAGACTGTGGAGTTGCTGCCCTTTGGGAGAGGTAAATGGGACTTCATTTATCCAAGTTAAGGCTTGAAGTGTTGGTTTATGAGATGCAAGTGTAACCCTCAGAGGCTGTTAAAGTTAATCTAAGGCCACTGTAACTTTCCTCAACTAATCTAGTTTTAGCTGTGTTTATTTTATAGTAAGATGGGGGGGATACAGAGAGGTTTACTTTGCACTTTTGGGAGTAAATCAAGTACCTTGTATTGGAAGCAAATGGTTTCCCTATCACTGTTTAAGTGTTTAAGGCTCTTAGTTGTGTAATGTGCGGAACTCTCACAGCTTCCACTGTGTCAGTGAGCAAGAAGGGCAATCCTCACTCCACAGGTCTGTGGACAGTGTTATTTCCCCCCCAGTGTGGTTCTGAACCAATGCAGTGGGTAAGTGAGAACCTGGGTGACTGGGAGTCAGAGAGAGAAGCTCTCGATCCCATCACTTTGCAGTATCTCATTGGCGTGGTGTAGTGTTACATCTTCACCCTTCCTGAATTAATTGCACCTGTTATTGTAAGGATCCTGCAACTATAATTGTGTGTGATTTTTATCTGTAAAATATGACTCTTCAGACTAGTAGCGTGCCCTAGGATCTTGCTTTTGGTGCAGTTTCCAGTTATGTAGGAAATTCGTGCTATATCATAAATGTTCCCAGTGCTTTTTTTCTTTAAGCTGTTATAATGGTTAGAGAATGGATGCTCACAGACACTAAATACTAGCTATTTTATACTAGCACAGTTGTGGTTGTATTTTAACATGTAATAACAGAAAAGCAGTGAGTATCTGAGTCTGGAATAACATTTCACTGCTTTTCTCATTGTTTTAATGCAGTTTTATTTTCCCCATAAATAGATCAAATGTGTAACATTGGCCTTTGACTATCCTCTGTGTATATGGTAGGTTGGGATTATAGATTTCAGTTGTTTTCAGCATTTGAATGAGTTGGAAAGGGTTTTGCTGTAGACTGATCTGAATGAGAAGTCAATTAAATCCACCTGCTTTGGTTTTTTTAAATACTTGAAATAATTTTCATTTTGCTCCTCAGTAAGCAACAAATTAGCAGAAGATTGAGCGTTGTAGGCTATTTCCCTCGTTCTTTTTCACTGATGTGCGGTCATAATAACATAGGAGCTTTTAATTCCATGTAAGTGTTTGATCATGAGGTATGAGACAATGTAGTGATTGGTGAATCCCCTGAATTGATTGGAGCCTAGGGTTTCTGTGGCTGGTGTTATATATAATTTGAGAGACAGATATATTAATGCACATATGTTTTCTACACAAGAACACAAGATTATTGAAAAGGATAGGGTGGGAAATACCGTATTTTGTAGTCTTGGAGGCAAGCAGCAGGAAATAATACGTTTGTAAAAGCAATGAAAACTGAACCTTGTCGCTTTAAGAGCGTCTCTGCTGTGTCTATTGGCTGAGTCCCTGTGGCGCTGTCTGCCAATGAGGTGCTGAAATTAGAGTGAATCAACTCTGTTATGCCAGCAACTAAAGAGTAACCCTTCCAGCGTTCGCCAAGCAGAGGCAGAGAAAGCAGGAGCAAGGAAAGAAACCTCTTTGTGGCTGCTGCAGATTAGATTTTTCCGGAATTATTATTAAAAATCTGCACCCTCGGCCAGGCCAGCTTGTATGGTCCTCAGTCTGCGGCGGAAATGGGCTACGGGGGCTGGCAAGAAGTGGAAAGGGCAGGTCGTTTCCCTTTTTCTTGTTTCTTGCCATTTGGATTTCGTTTCTGGACAGATGGGCTATTCTACCCTATATGAATCCCGGCAGGGCGCTTTTGTAGGCAATAGAGCAACAGATTTGTTGCTGGATATTGGTTCCTTGGGGGCTCGCAAGCTGCAGGTCTCTGGTGAAGCGAACCAGCAGCGTTTCCGAGTGGATCTGGGGAAGTGGAGTACTGTTTAGCTAGGATGCAATCGAGCGGGAGGTCCTTTGTGGGTTCAAGTCTGGCTGCATTGTGCAGTTACAGTTTGTGATTGAAGATCTCCTGGAAACGTGCCTAGCAGAGGTGGAGATCCCAGACGTGAGTGAAAATCCATCGGCTTCCCCAACAGAGGTGGTGAAGGAGCGCATAGACTGAGGGCGGCTCTGGGCTCCTGCCCGCGCTGTCGGCTGTGCCCGGAGCCCTGCTCGCCAGGCCTATGCCTCCCCCACGTGGAAGTGGAGATTCTCCATGGCAAAGGCGATGCTCCGGCGTTGTCACTGGCCTCACTCGTGCGGAGATCGCCGAGACCGTAGTGCCAGATGCCGAAGTCTTGGAAACTGGAGCCAGCTCTGTTAGTGTCAGCGCATCTACCGGCTCGGTCTACCCTGGAGTGTGAACAGTCGTGAAGAGGGCAGCAAACACCGCCCGGTTTCTGGAGGAAGCTCTAGACAGGAGCGCTGGAGCGCACAGCCCGAGGGACCGGCTTCCAGTTAAATCCGGACCTGCTGCGTACAGAGTGAGCCTGCTAGAAATGCTCCGGGAGGAAGGAACTATGGGGATTGAATTAAATGTTTCCGACAAGGAGGAGGGGCCAACAGTGACGTCACTGCAAGAAAAATACATCCACAAAGACCAGGGAGACAAGATTCCATATGGGCTGTGAAGAGGGATAGCTTAGGGGATCGATGTAAGGACCCAGAAACTAAAGTTCTCCTCCATGGACGCCCATCGTGTTAAGGTCACTTCGCCCTCGGCCACGGAGCAAGAGGACCACGCGGGAATTGCGGTGGCTCTTCTCAGGAGGGACTCCGGGGAAAACGGCGAGGTTCAGCTTCAGATCCCAGCAGACACCCCTTCTGGGCACAGTCTTCGAGAACCGCTACTCCGTGATCGTCAGGGGCCCGGGGATCGGGAGATGCTCTCGGAGTAACGGGCTGTGACCACAGCTACAAATTCCGGGTCACCGCCACTTTCCGGCCAGAGCAGCCTTCTTCTGGACACATCGCACCTGAACAACCCACCGGCTTTTCCCAGCCTGCCACACCCTAGTGACCGAGATCACTGTTTTGGGGGTTCCCGTCTGCTCTGTCTCCGCCTTTGATCCCGCTCGGGACCAGAACTCCCAGCTGTCTAACCGCCGTGCAGGGGTGCCCGTTTCCTCCTAGTCTGTCAGCTCCGAGCTCACCCCACCCAGCGCAGCTCATTCCATTATGAGACAGTCCGACGGGTAGCGGTCCAGATAGAAGCCAGAGAGGGCGAGTCGCCTCCTCTCAGCGCCGGTATGACTGTCCCCAGTCCCACCTCCATGCTAGAAGGGGTTCCCGGCGCAGCAGTCGGTCTCTTTCTTTTTATAGGTGGGCGCTTGCTGACCACAGTGAGTCCCTGTGGAAGTAGACTCCGGAAGGAGCGCGGGACTCCCCTACAGAGCGCAGCAAGCCAGGGACACAAGCCTCTTCAATGTCTACGCACACGCCGAGAGACCCGAACTCTCCTTGAAGGAGACTCCGCCCTGCCCCCTTGTGATCCAGGACCCACCCGTGTCTACCGCGGCCACTGGGATCGGGAACGCAGAGCACGACCAGGAAGAGAGCGCAGTAGACGTCAGGAGGTCTAACCCACCTGACGACGGCTTGTCACTGCTGCGTACTTTCAACCGTGCAATGCCTTCGGAGCACCAGAGAGCCGCTGCATTTTGGCCGGCTTCTTTAGAGAGGAAATCGCCAGCAGGCGGGCAGCAGATTTATAGCGCCTGGTCTTCAGAACCCGGACAGAAACTGGGGAGTCCCGCTGTTGGGGGCAGATTCTCTCTCGTTGTCCTCTCCGAAGGCCTGGTCTGAGCGGAGCCATCTTCTGTTTGCAGAACCCTGCACTCAGCCGGACATCGACCCCACAGAGGGACCCTCTTCTGGCCGGGATAACGCAGCCATCCCAGCGAGGGGAGAAATGAGAGAGTCACATACAGAAGATGGGGTGTGAATTGGTGTCTTCTCGTGAGTCCTTAGCGTGCTGCTGAATTGCTTTTATTTAGGATGACTTGTGATTTGAAAACCGCTATTTACTCTTCGGTTTTGAGCAAAGGATTGGATTTGAGCGAGGGGTTGGAAGCCCTGGTGAAGAAGGCGAGATACTTCTGTGAATTTGCACAGCGTTAATCACTGGAGAGCTGCCCTTGAAAGTGCATAGGGGCATGGGAGTCTCCTCCAGTCTGCCTTGTGCCTTTAAAATACACCGAAGGCCTCAAAACTGGCGCGGTGAATGTGACCAGTCTACTGTCCTGAGGGCGGGTCGCCCTAGTGTGGGAGACCCCGACGGGTTTCCAAGCCTTGTGGCGAAAGGTGGCAGCTGTTTGGAAAGTGCTCCGAGATATCCAGTTATCCCTAATGTTTCAAAGAGCTATCGGGGGTATTTCGCCAAACGAGTGGAACCTTTGATGTGGAGGGTCCTCGCGCTCTAACAAATCCCTTTTCATAGCGTAGGAAAACACTGTGTCAGCGACCAGGGCCCTGCATTCATCCAGCCCGAGGTTTGTCCTTTGTTGGAGGAGGTGGCTGACATCTGAAGTCACGACTGTGGTTGCTAAAGCAAAACAATGAGGATTTGTGCCTTCTGCGCTTCCACGACGTGCTGTTTCCTTGAGAACAAGAATCGGAGCTGCTAAATTTAGCTGCCAAAGCCACTGACTAAAGCTGGTGAAATGTAATTCTGGGGGAGTTGGTCCGTCTGACGCGGGCTTCCTTGTTTCTGCAGCTTTAAGGGTTTAGGAGGCGTTGTCATTGGCCCGGAGCGTATGGAGCTGTCATCCAATGAGGTTCTGATCTAGGCTGCGGGGATCCGCTCTTCCTCTCACTACCCCCCTCCTTTTCCTCCGGCTCTGTGGCTATGATTCAGTTCCCCTCCCCCACCCACCCCCTCCACTCGTTGACTAACAATCGCTGCTGCAGCCAGGCAATCCCGGGAGCCGTTCAAACCGCCGTGGAGGGGAATATCGGGGATTTTGGACGCTCCTATCCAGAGCCCGGTGCCTCCTGTGCACCGGGACAGGACAGAGACTCTTCCTAGCAGAGGATAGCTGGGAAATGGAGCCCAGGAGCCCCGTGCAGCCCGCTTGGAAATGGCAGGTACTGAGTTTGTTTTCACTGTGCGGCTGGGTCTCTGGGCAAATTCGCTATTCGGTGGTGGAGGAGTCGGAGCTGGGAACCGTAGTGGGGAACGTGGCGCAAGACCTGGGCTTAAACGTGGCGGATCTCTCGGGTCGCAGGCTGCGCTTGGGCTCGGACGAGAGCAGACGGTACTTCGCGGTGAGCCTGGCCAGCGGCGAGCTGCTGGTGAATGAAAAGATAGACCGAGAGAGGCTGTGCGCAGCCAGCGGGGGATGTCTGCTGCCGGTGCAGGTCGTGACCGAAAACCCCTTGGAGCTCTTCCGCCTGGAGGTTGAGGTTCTAGACCTGAATGACAATTCGCCCAGCTTTCCCACTTCCCATCGCCTGGTGAGGATCGCGGAGTCCGCCCCCATGGCTGCGCGCTTCCCTCTGGAGAGTGCCCAGGACCCGGATGTGGGGACTAACACTGTTAATTCCTATCGACTCAGCCCCAGTCCGCACTTCTCACTGGACGTCAGGACTCTGAAGGACGGCAGGCTCTTCCCGGAGCTGGTGCTAGAGCAAGCCTTGGACCGAGAGCAGCAACGGGAACATCAGCTGGTCTTGACCGCCATCGACGGGGGGAATCCTGCTAGGTCAGGAAGTGCGCAAGTAACTGTGGTGGTTTTGGACAGCAACGACAACGCACCTGTGTTCTCCCAGGCTGTCTACAAGGTCAGCGTGCTGGAAAACACCCCCGCCGACACTCTACTTACTCAGCTCAACGCTACTGACCCTGACGAGGGCTCCAATGGAGAAATACAGTACTCCTTCGGCGTTCAGACGTCGGACTCCGTCCGAGAACTGTTCGCTTTGGATCCTTCCACGGGCGCGATCCGCGTTCAGGGAGCTGTGGATTTCGAGGACTCGGGTTTCTATGAAATTCACGTGAGGGCCAGAGACAGGGGCGTGCCGGAAATGGAAGCCCACTGCGTTCTCCAGGTGGAAGTGGAAGATGTCAATGACAACGCCCCCGAGCTCCTGCTGACCTCCTTGGTGAACCCGGTGCCAGAAAACACCCCCTTGGAGACCGTGGTGGGGCTTTTCAACGTGCGAGACCGAGACTCGGGGCTCAACGGGGCAGTGAGTTTGGGGGTATCCCCGGACCTGCCGTTCCAAATTAAATCCTTCCAAAACCACTATGCGCTCATCACTCGCGAGACGCTGGATAGGGAGAGGGTCTCGCGTTACCTGGTTCAGCTGACTGCCAGAGACGCAGGATCCCCCTCCCTCACCACGGAGACCACCGTATGGCTGAACATTTCGGACGTCAATGACAACGCGCCTGGCTTTTCTCGGGGTTTCTACAACGCCTTTGTGAAAGAGAACAACCCGCCTGGCTTCCTGCTGTGCAGCGTGTCTGCTGCCGACCCCGACGAGGGAGACAATTCCCGCCTCACTTACTCTATAGCAGGAAGTGAGATCCAGGGGGCGCCTGCCTCTTCCTTCGTGCACATTAACCCGGATAACGGCAACCTTTACGCGCAACGCGCTTTCGACTTCGAGCTGCTGCAGGTCCTGCAAATTCAAGTGGTCGTGCAGGACTCTGGGTCTCCCCCGCTCAGCTCCAATGTTACCGTCTACGTCTTTATTGTGGACCAGAATGATAACCCCCCGGCCATTTTACACCCGGGGATTGGCAGGGAGGGCGCAGCGCCCCACAGGATACCTCAGTCGGCTCCCCCTGGTTACATGGTCACCAAAGTCACTGCAGTGGACGCGGATTCCGGCCACAACGCTTGGCTCTCCTATTCGCTGCTGCCGCAGTCTACAGACCCAACCTTGTTCCGATTGGCTCCTTACACTGGAGAAATCCGGACCGCCCGTGCCTTCCAAGATACGGACCTCACCGCGCAGAAACTTGTGGTACTTGTGAAGGACAATGGGGACCCAGCTTTGTCCTCCACAGTCACCATTCTGGTATTCTTGGAGGACAAGGCGCCGGAGGAAAGCGCCAAGCCCCGCGATTTCCTTACAAACCGCAAAGATAAATCCGACCTGACCCTCTATCTTATTATAGCTCTGGTGGCAATTTGCGCGGTGTCTCTCGTGACTTTCATCGTGTTATCTGCAAAGTGCCTTAGGAAAAGAGACCGCGATTCCTTCTGTTGCTGCTTGGGCGAATCGCCCTCCAAAGACTTTTTCAACCACGCCAGCCCAAAGCTTCAGCTGAACACCGACGGCACGTTGAAATACATGGAGGTGACGCTCAAGCCCACAGACTCCCAGAGCCAGTGCTACCGGACCTGCTTTTCTCCAGGGTCGGACAGAAGTGACTTCACCTTTATGAGACCCATGAGCTGTCCCCAACCCAGTGCCCTAGCGATGGAAACGGATACTTTCTTTTCTGGGACAAACACACTGATGAAAGAATCCGGTCAGGTGAGAGAGCGCTTTTCCCCTTCATTCCTCACAGATGACATTGGTGTCTTGAAGCGCACTTGATATGTGATCAAGGACAGCGGAGCCCATGGGCTGTGTATCTAGGCATGAAGTGTGAACATGTGTCACCATCATGGAGAGCGCTCCGGCCCCCAAAGGTTTCTTTGGGCTAATTTATGTAAAATAACGCTGTAGGTATTGTAGGTAAGGCAAAATACTCCAGACACCCTCGTACACACACCGAACAGTTCAGTGAGTCAGAGCATCCTAGTTCCGTTCAGTGCAGGGATTTAGTTCATGGATTGTGTCTTAAACAATGAAAGTTTATGACAAGGTTATGACAGGAAGCGTGAAAGCAATTAATCTGTAAACTATAATGGGGGAAGGAGAGGGAAAGAGAGGAAAGAAGTTGATTATTTGTTCTCATTTAACTAACTTTCCATTCCAAATGACACCGACTGCACATTTCTGAACCTGCTTTAAAGGGTTTCAGTTCCTGCAAAATATCAGTGTGTGTTTTAAGGAAGTGCTTTTGTTTTACAGCCAGGTAATCCAGATCGCTCGTCTACACACGTTGATGCTGGCACTCCTGCTCAAAGCACAACGAGTTCGCTTTGTCTCTCATTGTCTGCATTTGCTTGGTGTCTCTAGGTTAAAAACAGAAGGTTCCACGGGCCTTTGTTACACGGTGGCAACTTCCGCACGTGGATTGGTGCATGTGTTGCTGTCCTGGTTAGGAGGGCAGTGATTGGGTAAACGGGAAGACACTCTTAGCCAATGAATAAGAGGCTAATATTGGCGATCAGCGGGTACCCCCTCCCCTTCCTCGCCGGAGCTGTGTCTGCCTCTTTTAATATATGCCCAAACCAATGAATGAGAAAGACAAACAGTGACCGCAGAGCCCTTTCTCTCGGATACTTTGTTACAGATCCACAGCTCATCTTTCCGGAGTTCAAGCACACACGCTTCCTTTGCTTTGTGCGTAGCTTCACGCTGTGGATTTTAGAGGGATGCTGAGATTAGCGAAGTCTGTCTGGCGCCTGGGACCCCTGTGTCTCTTCTTTCTGTGTTTGTTTTTGCACATCTCTTCCGCACAGATCCGTTATACTATCCCAGAGGAACTGACTCGAGGCGCCTTTGTGGGAAATATTGCTAAGGATCTCGGGACAGAGGTGGCGAAACTGGCGGCTGCCAATCTGCAGGTTCTGTCTGATTCCGATTCCCAGTATCTCTCCGTGAATGTGAACAGCGGAGTGATAGTGGTCAATGACAGAATCGACAGGGAGCACCTCTGCGGGCAGTACCCCCGCTGCTTCTTGCATCTTAAACTGGCTATTGACAATCCTGTGGAGCTCTACCGCATTGAAGTGGAAATCCTGGATATAAATGATAACCCTCCAGAATTCCCGAGTGGCGAGACCACTTTACAGATCTATGAGCTGGCTTCTCTGGGCGCACGCTTTCCCATCGCTCAGGCGCAGGACCCGGACGTGGGCTCCAACGCTTTGCAGACTTATCGCCTCAGCGCCAATGAGAACTTCAGTCTTAACGTGAAGGCACGCACAGACGGCTGCAAATTCCCGGAACTGGTGCTGGAGAGAGCTCTGGACCGGGAACAGAGAGCCGTCCACCATTTGGTCTTGACAGCTGAGGATGGAGGCTCTCCCCCGATGTCCAGCAAAACACGAATTGCGGTCCAGGTTCTAGACGCCAACGATAACCATCCGGTGTTCGACACACCCGCCTACCGAGCTCGCCTGGTGGAGAACTCGCCCTCGGGGACGCTGGTGATCCAACTGAATGCCACCGACATGGACGAAGGGCCTAACGGAGACCTGCGCTACTCACTCAGCAGCCACAACTCCGAAGCCGTGCGCAGGATCTTTGCGGTACACGAGCAGACAGGAGAAATCCGAGTTCAAGGGGACATCGATTTCGAAGAAGCGTCTCTCTATGAGCTTGAGGTCGAGGCCAAGGACATGGGCTCTCCCACCATGGAGCAGCACTGCAGCGTCTTCGTGGAGATCACGGACGTGAATGACAACGCTCCGGAGGTGGCCCTCACCTCCTTCTCTAGCTCTGTCAGCGAAGATGCCCCTCCCGGGACTGTGGTCGCTGTGTTACACGTGAAAGATAGAGACTCCGGGCCGCATGGCACGGTCCAGTGCCATCTACCCAGGGGCCTTCCCTTCCAGCTCCGCAAAGACTTCGAGCACCAGTATTCTCTGTTCACCAGCGAAGGGCTGGATCGCGAGAGCCAATCCCAATACAACGTCACCGTCTCCGCCTCTGACCTGGGGAACCCGCCTCTGTCCCAGCACACCGTCCTCTCCATCACCCTCGCAGACATCAACGACAACGCGCCGCAGTTCGGGAGTCCATCCTATGAAGTCGTGGTGAGAGAGAACAGCCAGGTGGAGGAAACCTTGTTCACGGTGTCCGCCACCGATCCCGATCTGGGCCAGAATTCACGCCTTTCCTATGCGCTCCTGAGCACCCAGGAGGAGGGGCCAGGAGCGGATCCTTTCGCCTACGTCTCCATCAACCCCACAAATGGCCACGTGTCCGCCAAGCTGCCTTTCGATTACGAGAAGACCCCATATTTCCAGTTCCTGGTGGAGGTCTCCGACTGCGGCTCCCCAGCGCTCAGCAGCCGGACCGTGGTCCGCCTCTTCGTCACAGACCAGAATGACAACGCCCCGGAGCTCCGCTTTCCTGTGACCAGGAGGGACTCCGTGGCACGCTTCTGGATCCCTCGCTCCACCGCCCCCCATGCCTTAATAACGAAGATCTCGGCGGCAGACCTGGACTCGGGCCGGAACGCGTGGCTCTCCTACCATCTAATGCAGGCAACCGACCCCAGCCTCTTCGGGGTGGCTCTGCGCTCCGGGGAAATCCGTACCAAGCGAGCCGTCCAGGAGCAGGATGCGCCCACGCAGGAGCTCTTCCTGGTGATCAAAGACTCGGGCGAGCCGGCCATGTCCACCTCCGTCACCCTGCTGGTGTTGCTGGAGGAGAGTGCCCCGGAGGCCTTCCAGGGACTGGAGGCCCACGCGGGGGACAGTGAGCGGATCCCTACGCTGACACTGTATTTAATCGTCTCCCTGGCCATCCTCTCGGCGGTGTCTCTGGCTGGCCTGGTGGGCTTGACTGTCCGGTGCGTCAAGGGTGCTGCACTTGGAGCGGCTGGCTGCTGTGTCCCCACAGGACCCTCCTTCGGCAAGGCACAGTACCAGCCCAGCCTGGGGGGCGCCACGATCGATGTGCAGGTGACCGCCACGGCCCCCCCTGTCCGGGGGTACAGATCCTGCCTTTCTCCCGTCTCGGACATCAGCGAGTTCACCTTCGTGAAACCCTCAGTGAGCTGTCTCGGGAACCCCCCCGGCCAGGGCCCGGCCGATCACAGCCGCGCCACTGAGGTGAGCTCCCTGACCGTGCCAGGGCAGCGTCCCCATCCGAGCCCTCTGTGACCTGAGGGACCGTGGTGTCCGAAGGTGCCAGACGCGCTACCGGGCCAGCGCTAACTCGCAGCCGGCTCCTCTGAGGCCGGGCGGGGTGGGGATAGGGCCCCTCCCTGTGCCGCGTCTATCCCCCTCCTCGTCCCGTCCCTCCCCCCGCCCGGCTTCTGTGTCAAGTCTCCGCTCTCCCTTGCCGGCAAGTCTACCCGGTGTCTGTGCTCAGCACCTGCTGCTTGGGGTCGGTCAGCGGCCGCCGGGGCTGGGGGTGTCCGTTGCCGGGGTGAGCTCGGGGCAGGGACACAGCTGTCGGGAGGAGGGGATTGCCACTCAGCACCCGCGGCCGCCGACTCTCCGCGCGGCTCTCCGCCAGCCAGCCTCTGCACTGAGCCCTGGAGATCCGCTGGCACAGCGAGCCCCAGCTCCGGCTGCAGCCGTCCTCCCCCCCGCCCCCCTCCGGCAGCCTCCGAGCCCTCTCGGGCAGCCACGCGAAGCGCCGGAGGACCGGATTCGGGGGCGGTGAGGGAATTCCCAGGCGAAGCAGGGGAGGCGGCGGCGCGGCTGCAGTCCCAGCGAGGAGCTCGGCATGGCTAGGAGACAGAGTTTGCCGCGGCCGCTGCTGCTCCTCGGCGCGCTCCTCTTGTTGCCTGCCCCGGCTCCTGCCCAGACGCGCTACTCGGTGCCCGAGGACCGCGAGCCGGGCTCCTGGGTGGGGAATGTGGCCAAGGACCTGGGCGTTGATGTGCGGAGCCTCTCGGCCCGCAGCCTGCGGCTAGTCAGCGAGGGCGGCCACCAGTACTTCCAGGTGAACCTGGCCGACGGAGCCCTGCTTGTGAATGAGAGACTAGACCGGGAAGCGCTGTGCGGGGCCAGTCCCACGTGCTCCCTGCCCCTCCAGTTGGTGCTGGAGAGCCCGCTGCAGCTGCACCGGCTGGAGGTGGAGATCTTGGACGTCAACGACAACGCGCCGCGCTTCCCAAAGACGGAGGTATCCTTGGAGCTCACGGAAGTGGCCAACCCAGGGACGCGCCTACCCCTAGAGGTGGCGGAAGACCCAGACATGGGCTCTGGCTCCATCGCCACCTACCACCTCAGCCCCAGTGACCACTTTGCCCTGAGCATCAGTTTAAGGGGAGATGGTGTTAAAATGCCAGAGATTGTGCTGGAGAAGGCCCTGGACAGAGAGAAAGTGGTTGCCCATCATTTAACCCTAACAGCGCTGGATGGCGGGAGTCCGGTTCGCTCTGGTACTGCCAGGATCACAGTTCACGTCCTGGATGCAAATGACAATCCCCCTGTGTGTGACCCACCCATTTCCAAAGTCTTCCTCGAAGAAAATGTCCCAGTGGGGACACTGGTCACGCAGCTGAATGTCACAGACTTGGACGAAGGCCCTAATGGGGAGGTTGAATATTCCTTTAAACCCAGCAATAATGCACCCGATAAACTGCTCCACCTCTTTAGCCTGGACCCCTGGACGGGGCAGATCAGGACCAAGGGCTTGTTAGATTATGAGGACTCCAGTGCTTATGAGCTGACCATCCGCGCCAGAGACAAGGGCTCCCCTGCCATGGAGGGACACTGCAGCCTGCGGGTGGAGCTGGTGGATGTGAATGACAACAGCCCGGACATCGTGCTTACCTCCTTGTCCAGCCCGGTGCTGGAAGACGCGCCCCCAGGAACTGTCATCGCGCTAATCGGCGCCAAGGACAGTGACTCTGGGGGAAATGGCCATGTCCATCTGCAGATGAGAGACCATCTCCCCTTTACACTGGTGAGCTCCTTCCAAGGCCAGTACTCCCTGGTCACTGCTGGCCCGCTCGACCGAGAGAAGGCTGGTGAGTACAACATCACCATTACAGCCACGGACTCCGGGTCCCCTCGGAGGGCCACAGAGAAAACAATCTCGCTCCAAATCTCCGACGTGAATGACAATACTCCCCACTTCTCTAGCCCCTCCTACACAGCCCACATTCAGGAGAACACTCTGCCCGGTGCCTCTGTGCTCTCTGTATCTGCCTCTGATCCTGATATGGGCAGCAACTCCAAGCTTTCCTACTCCATCCTGGACAGCGGAGTGCAGGCTTTACCACTCTCCACCTATTTCCACATCAACCCAGAGAACGGCACCATCTCCACACTGCGGGCCCTGGACTACGAGCAGGAGAAAGTGTTCCAGGTGCCCGTGCAGGTGAAGGATGCTGGGGCCCCTCCACTGAGCAGCACTGCCACAGTCCATGTATTCGTCCTGGATGAGAATGACAATACCCCCACCATCGTGTACCCGCCTGCTCTCCAAGGCTCTGCCTTCCACCAAACTGTCCCCTTGGCGGCCCAGCCTGGCTACCTGGTAACCAAGATTGTGGCCGTGGATGGCGACAGTGGCCACAATGCCTGGCTGTCCTACTGGCTCCAGGAGAGCAGCGAGCTGTGTCCGTTCCGTGTGGAGCGCCACTCGGGGGAGATTCGAATAACTGAGGTGCTCAGGGAGTCAGAGGCACCCCACAGGCTGGTAGTTCAGGTGCGGGACAACGGGACCCCGCCCCTGTCAGCCTCAGTGGTATTACTCATCTCCCTGGAGGAGAGAACTGCCCAAGACTTCGCCAAGGCCTTGGACCTTCCCAAATCACCTTCCAGGGCATCCAGTGTGACTCTCTACCTCATCATCTCCCTGGTGGCCATTTCCCTGGTGTCATGTGTGATGCTGGCAGTCCTGGGCGCCAGGTGCCTCAAATCTAGCCCTGGAGCTACAGGCTGGGCCCTCTCCCGTTGTTGTAGGAGGCCAGGCCGAAAATCTGCATCCAACTTCTCTGAGCAGTTGAATCCGGAAGGTTTCATCAAGTATCTGGATGTTGGCAGCACTGGCCTTGTGTCCCAGGCGCAGCGCTATAAATCTTGTTTCTCCCCAATGTCTGACCAAGGGGATTTCCTCTTCATAAAACCCTTCAGTCAATCTACTACCAGGGAGAGCATGGCTGCCTTTGATCAGGTGCCCAGCGCTTTAGTGAGTCCTTGTGATGGGGTAAGCTCTGTGCGTATGTAGCTGTCCATAAACACCCAGATTCACCACTCTTCTCTTTCAGTCCCTTCAAAGCAGCAGTGGCCTCCTGGGGAAAGTGCATTCCTTTCACCTGGACAGCAAGAGGGAGGGGAAAGGTCCAAGCTGTGTGCAATGGAGGTGGGAGGCCTGACTGTGAATAGAATCTAACATTATGGAACCAAAACCTTAGAGGAGAATGAGTGGCCAATATCTCCTGAGGTCTTTCCTTGTTTACATATTGGGTGTTTTTTAAGTGACACATTGCACTGTTATAGGCAGCTTTGCTGTGGCCTTGCACATCCCCGGATATTAGCAAAACAAGGTGAGAGAAGGATTGTCTTTTATTGGATCAACTTCAGGGCATCAAGTATTCCAGCTTACATGGAGCATTCCCTCAGGTTAAATATGAAGTTCTTTGTGTTTAACTCTTACCACTGTGTTCTGCAGAACATATGATGTTGAACTTTTAACAGAGTGGTTTGCCAAACAAAGTTTATCTGTTTTGACCTTTGTAGTTTGTAGGTCTGTTGCAGAAACTTCTCTTTGTGACTAATGTACATAACTATGTACTAGCTGATCATGACATGATGAAAACTCTGGCCAAAATTTTCAACTTGGAGACATAAATATGTAGTTCCATTTTTAGAGGTTCTGGGCACCTACCGCCCTGCTCCCACTGAACTCAATGGGATCGGTGACAGCTCAGTACATCTGAAAATAAAGACACTTTTGTTTAGAGGTCTAAACATTGAAATAAAGGCCTAAATTTAGGTACCCAAATCCAGGTTTGATCATTTTGGGCTCCAGCTCTATAATTATTTTGTCAGTAATAGTGTGTCCTAAAATTGAAAGTGACAATTAGAGTAGCATTTCAGAAAATAAATCCAGAGAAGGCCTCTCTTACAAAGTGTGTGTGTGTGTGTGTGTGTGTGTATTTTTTAAATTAGAAGTCAAATGTATAAATATACTTTTAAATGTGCATATAGCTTGGATGGCTGCGGTCCCTATTTAGGAAAGTCAGTAGTTTTTATTTACCATAATCATTGAAGCTGATGGTAAATTAGTAATATCACATCTTCTGCTAAATAAAAACTAGGTCAGCTGTATCCATCTTCCATTTCCCTTAGTAATTGTATATACAACCAGAATAATCCTGTTCTGCCTTATAAAGCCTAAACTACTCATTCCTAAAGTAACAGAGGAGAAATCCTTTACGGTGCTAAAGGCACCACCATATTGCTGCAGAGTTAATTAAGAAGATAGCTAGAAGTCTATGATTTTGGAAGTAATTGTATTTCAGACAGAAAACAGTTCTGCCTTTCAGCTCTCCTTTCAAAGACTTAATACATAGAGTTGCTTCATGTGTTTCTTTATTTACAAACTGTCCATTGTCTGATAATAAAACAATGTGGGTGGAAAGTGATTCAGGGCCCTCTAATCAAGTTCCATAGTTGTCTGTTATGTCTGTAGTCTGTTGTGTCTCCTAAACAAATAGTACATTTGGTTTTGGAAGGTTAATTCTTTCTTGCATAAACAGAAAAATATTGTAATGCACCAAGGACACAGTACCCAGGAAAAGATTAATTAAAATATAGAATGTGAAGTCAAGATACTGTGCAAGCATTTTTAGAAAGGGAGAAAGGACAAATTCGGAAGTTCTGGTAACACTGCAGCTGCTGGCATTAAAACACATCTTTCTCAGTATCAATTAACTCTGCTTCTCCCTCAGCTAATTATTTCTGGTACTGTACAGTTCTTCAGATTAAACTGATGCCCTTATCAGTCTATTGCATGCTTCATTTCTTTCACAGCTGGGTTTCCTGAGCTTATTCTGGAAGATTATTCCCCAAATTGTTTTGTCATGCTTTTTAGCAGTTGTCTTGATTCAGAAATATTTAAGGGAGAGGAGGATCTGGTTGTTCTGTGTCCTAGTTTGTTTCTTTGTTTGTTTTACCTGAACAGGTATATTTTGGGTTACTCTATTTAATTTTTAAATGATTCTTTCATCTACATTTTTAGCTTCTCCTAAACCTGGATGGATTTCCAGGCTGCAAAAATCCTGGATTAGTTTACTTTGATTTCCAAAAGCAGGAATAGAGGCATTAACATACTTTTCTGTTTCTCTTGCAGCAAGCTCAGCCTAACACGGACTGGCGTTTTTCTCAGGCCCAGAGACCTGGAACTAGTGGGTGAGTTGTTCAGTTTCTGTTCTTCTGGACACATGTTGGCTTTTCTTATTTTTCTTGTTGACTTCATAAGCTCAGTGCTGGTGGCATGTGCCAGACTGGAGGCTCAGGAGACAGCTTCTCTGCTTATATACAGAATAGAAATAGCCTGGAAAAAGGGCAAGCTTCCTCTACTCCCAGACTCACCCCTGCCACCCCACCCCCACTCTGTCTTGGGAGCTTAGACTTGACCTAGTGAAGAATGCTCTGGTTGAAGAGGGGAGTTTAATTTTGTGGGCGATTTAGTCCTTGGCTTCTCTGTGGAATATCCAAAAAGGGGTCATATTAGTTCCAATTCTGCTAATGTTCTTTGTAGCATCCTCTGTCTAGCTCCCCTACACCTGACCACCAGGAACTGGAATGAGGCCTTGTCTGCAAACAAACTTGCATATAAATAATAAAATGGGTTTAAATTCATATCTTTTCATTTTTCATTGCAAGACTGCACTGGTGGGCATTCCTATTTTGGAATAAGAGCACAGTTGTTTGATTTTGCTTACATCAGTAAAAATGGCTCAAGTTAAAATCAGACATGTTTATTCTAAAATGAAAGGGTTGACACAGACTTTCACTAGATGATTTAATTATTTCAATACAAGTATGCAATCACTGAAACTTCCACTCCCTGTATATTGGTGTCAAACTTTGATTACTGTCTATCAGGGCTGGATTTGAACTGCTGATCTATAGGTGAAAGTCTGTACATCAGGATAGCAATCCCCCAAGCTTTTGGCTCTCCCTAGTATGCTATTTGTTGTTGTTAGTAGTAGGTCATAATATTATTTTCAAAATTGGGAAAATGAGGTTCCCAACGTGCTAGCAAATAAGACAGGTACTAGGCAGGATCCAGAAGACTTCTGTGGATGCCCTGTGGATCAGGGAAACTGAGGTTGAGAAGACAGCCTATCAAAGATGCATGGAACATATGGCCCTTTTGTTCCTTCACTCTCGGGCACTCTCTGAGCTGTCTTTAGCCCTCCTCACATATGCCCCTGATTTCTTAGGCTCACCCCCATTATAAGACCAAGCAGCCGTAATCATTTTACATTTAAATGGTAGGTTCTTTGAGGTGGGGACCAGCTTTTTGTATTTGTGCAGTGCATGGCACAATGGCTCCTAGGTGCCACCAAATGCAAATCATAATAATTTTAAATTTTTGCATGATCAGAAATGTGAGAGGCAAGTCATGGCAGGTAGGAGTGTGTAGAGAGGGAATGGAGCCAAGTGGGGTTATTCATGGTATTTTATACAAAGTCCCAGGAAAACATGATATAAAGTCAGCCATCACTAACTAAGGGGGCTCTTGATTTCTAAAATTAATCTGATTAATCAGAAATAGCCAGGAGACTGGCTTGGTTAATTTAACTTAGTTTGGGATTTATTAAAAATGCACCTCTTACAATCTTTAGACACATGTACATTAATATCTAACAACAAAGACAATTTATATTTGAAAAAAAGAAAACAAACCAACCTCCCACTTCCCCATTTCAGATACCAGTAATCATTCCCAGCAAATTACTACCTTTCTATTGATCCCAAACATGACATAGTTCCTATGGATTATAGCATTTATGAGATATCCATTGAAAATAATATCATAAATGCTTCCCTAAATCCAGACAGCATCACACACAGGGCTCTGCCCTGCCAGGGTCCCTGGCCCCCTTTGCCCCATTGTACACAGGGGGTGCCCCCCGCCACCGTGGACCTGCCCAAGGTCCCCCTAGCCCCACAAAGTCGACCTAGAGCATCCAGTGTGGATGCTCTAGGTCGACTTTTTAAATTCCCCTTTAATTTTAAGTGTAGACACACTACGTCGACTTAACTAAGTCGACTTTAAGTTGACTTAGTTAAGTCGACTTTAAGTCGACTTAAAAGTGCAAGTGTAGACATAGCCTTACAGAGCAAACCCTTAAATATTACCTTATAACATGCGAAACAGATATCGTGAGATTAATGCATGAGGCAACACAGAAGCATTTTGTAGTCTAAACACTAAAATCATTCTTACAAGACTAAACACACTTGTTGTATTGTGAGCAAAGCTAACATATAGGCAACCTGGTCTGGTTTCTAGCTATGAGGTTATCAGTTCTCAGCTAATTTCTGCAGATTTGGCAACATCACAGTAACCGTCCCAAAGTCATACTGATAAATACTTCATACTCTTCCCATTCTAGCATTATTGTCCAGAGAATTGATGGATGCTAAGGGACTGCCCTGTGTGTTGACACTGAAGTCCAGTATCTCAGCTCCTTTTAGGGCTAGACCCAAATGCTATGTGTCCCATCGGAAAGCTGAGATGCTCCCATTGCCATCATTATAGAACTCTAATTATTAACTCTGCAAGGTCACAATCTTGGATATTCTATCTGCACTGAGCATGCTCCACTCAGAGAGTCGAGAGCTGAGCAGGACTTTTTCTTCAATTGTTCTTCCCAAGATTCCAGGGCCTGCTGTGGAGCCAGGCCCCAGAACAGAGAGACTGTTCTCTGTGAGCTCTATATGCCCCCCCTCCCCCATGCTCAGGCAATACTGAGGAGGAAACCACCTTATTTAAATGCAGAAGAACAAGAGCTTGTCCTGGGGTGGGGCAGGGAGGAGGATAGGACATAGAGCCAGGGAGGAGAAGTACTGTAACTTGGAGCTGGCCGCTCAGGGGAGAGAGAGAAACTGAGACCTGGGCAGGGCTGACTGGGAACTGTGGAATCAGTGGAAAAGGAGAGAGACAGAGATGGCCAAAGAGCTGGGAGGAGGGAGACTGGCACCTGAGGAACCAGTTGGGAGGAGGAAACTCGGAGCAAGCAGTGTGTGAGACAGATCAAATGAGGAGCTGGGGTTGGGAGGAGCTGAGACTGGCTGGACATGGACACTGGGACTAGGAGGTGTGGTGGGGAAAGACTGTATTCAAAGGGGAGCCCCAAGACAGAGGGTGGGACTGGCAGGGCCAGGAAACAAGGCAAAGGATGAGAAGTCAGTGAGGGCAAGAAGGCTGGACTGAGGAGCCAAAGAGCCAGTGATGGGTAAGTAACAGGACAAGGACAAGGACAAACTGAGGGAGCAGTGCAGAAGGGGTCAGATGTTGGGGAGTATAACAGTCCAGGCTCAGCCCCCTTGCTCTACAGGCCCTTAGCCCCACAAACCACATCCACTCCTGTGTTTAACCCGTGCACTTTATTTAGAGTGTGCTGTCCACACCATCTATATACAACAGTTCATCCAAGAACTGGGGCCTTACAATCTTTGTCCCAAAGTACCAGAGTACTTAGTTTTTTCCCTCTAGAATTGCCTCTAGTCCTCCTCCCAGCTGTCTCTTCCAGGGAGCTTTTATTGACCTCCCAGCCCCCGCAGCTGGTCCTCATTCCAGGTTATTAGCTGGCTCCCTGTTCCCCTGGATTAAGCCTCAGTAGTAGGGGCTAGCGCAGCCTGGCTCCTGCACCCAGCTACGGGAGGGTTGGAAGGATCTTTGATGACTGAAGATCTTCCCCTCTAGAACCTAGAATTGAGTGTTCTGGGTATGACTTGGGGTTGGGTAGCGAAGGAGACTGTTGCTGGTAGGACCCCTGCCTCCTTAGTTGTAGAAATCAGAAGCCGTGTAAGAGATTGCAGAAAGAAAAAGGATAGTCTCATGGTTATGAAAATTGAATGAAGTCTGGAGAATTGAAATCTATCCCTGCTTCCTCCACACAGTTCCTATGTGATATCAGTGAGACAACAGGGGAGGGGGGGGAGTCTCTTTTTTGGACCAGTTTCTGCTAGTGAGAGAGATGAGCTTTCGAGTTTACACAGAGCTCTTCTTCAGATGTGGGAAACTGTACAAGGTGGAATAGATTGTTTAGCACAGATATTTAATACATATTCAGGACTCGATTAACCAGCCTGGGGGCCCTGAGCTGCCCCCCACTGTGCCCCCCCAGCCTGGGCCCCCACACCACACAGGCCCCATAGCTTTGGGGGGGGCAGAGGGCACTCCCGCCTCACCCCGCTCTGGCCAGTTTGCCCAGTGGGGTGGAGCAGGAGACTCCAACCATGGAGCCATGGACCCTGGAAGACCACGCTGGAGCAGTGAAGGCCATGCCCCGTGCTGGGCAGAGCGAATGGGAGTGTGCCGCCCCACTCTGCCCTTGGGGATGGGCCAGCTGGCCCAGGGATGGGGCTGGCACTCAAAGCCCAGCCTCTGGCCTCAGGACCCCGCCTCCAGCATCAGCAGGGCCAGATTATTGCAGAGAGTTTAGGGGCTGGAGCCCAGGGGCCCCTTTTTGGCCAGGGTTTAAGCCCCGAAAGCCCCTGAGATAATCCAGCCCTGTACATATTTCAAGGAACCGTTCAAGGTGAAGTGGCCCATTAACACCCCTCCAGTCATAGGGAGGAAAGGAAGGAAGGGAAAGCAGCTGATGGAAGGTTTATTACTAGGTTACAGATGGTTGTAGTAAGCCAGAAATCCAGGGTCTCTGTTCAGTCCATGATTTTTAGCATTTAGCAAAGTTCTGAACTGAAGCTCCCATGCTCAACTTTTGGAAGTGTTGCACAGGTGTCCTTTGATGGTGAGGGCTGGTAGCCCAGATATGGAGAGATCGCTTTGTGAAAAGTGTTCACACATAGATGATGCGCTGCTTTGTCGTTTATCATTGTCCTCTGTGAGTTCATTTAAGAATATAATAATAATCTGCTTTCACTCATCTAGTTGCTACTGGGGCATTTACTGCACCGAATGTAGTACCCCACATCCATGGCTCTTGTTAGGTGTGTTGTGGGGGGCATTATTTTAAGGATAAGATTTTATTTCAGCTATTTTTATTAAAAGTTATGGACGGATCACAGACAAGACACAAAAATTCACGGAAGCTCATGACCTGTCTGGCTTTTACTAAAAATAACAGCAGCAGCTGGGAGCTGCCCAGGAGAGAGGAGGGGGTGCAGTGGCTGGGGGAAGTACAGAAGCTAGGAGCTTGGAGGCTGTTGGGTCCCCTAGCTACCCACTACAGCTGGGCGCAGTGGGGGACCCCAAAGCGTGGAGCTGCAGCTGGGAGCCTCTGCGTTGAGTTCAGAGTTGCTGTGGATGGCAGAGGGACCCTGGGGCTATGATGTTTCCCAGCTGCCCACATTGGCTTGGGGTGCCAGGATCCCCAGCGGTGGCTCAGTGCTGCCTGTGGGGTCCCCTGCCCTCAGCTATTGCAGGTGGTGGAGAGACCCTATTGCTCACAGCCACCATGGATCCTCCCACTGCCCACAGCCTGCACCAGCTGGGGGCTCCAGAGTTCCCCTGTGGTGGATCAGGGGAGCAGAGTTTATGGCAACTGTGGGGCTTCCCACAACAGATTGGAGCTTGGAGGACTCCTACCATCAGCTGCTGCTGATAATGGGGACCCCAGAGCCCTGAGCTATCACAGGCAGCAGAGGGACCCCAGGGCTTTGAGATTCCCCCCACTTACTGCAGCTCAGAGTTAGGGGATCTTTGCTACAGCCAGGACCACTGCCACTTTCTCTGGCAGCTCACACTGCCCTCTGCGGCTCAGAGCTGGGGGACCCCATGATTAAGAACTGCTGCCTCTCTTGTCCCCACTCCCCCCCTGGGACTCTTGCCATCTCTGGCAGCTGACAGCCCTGGTCCCCGCAGCCTCCAGTAACTGGTCACTCCTGTCCTCCTGTCCAAGAGCTGCAGGGCAGAAAAGGATAATTTCATGGAGGTCTCTGGAAGTCACAGAATCCAGAGGTTTTGCATCTGTTGTTCTGTCAGGGTCTGGTGCTGCTTTCATTTGGTGGGTCCTGGTGTGTGGGGAGCTTGCTTGTGATGATGAGCTTAGAGAGGTTGGGTTGTTTGAAGGCCAAAAATGGGCGTTCAGGAAAGATTTCTTTTAGGAAGGAGCGACAGTGGGTTATTATGTGGGTGATGATGACCCCGTGGGTTCCAGTGTAGATTGGTAGGTGACATCTAAAGGTGTATGGGCAGAGGGGGGCTAATGTCCATGCAGGAGTGGACTGGCCATCGGGCACTTCTGGCAAATGCCAGAGGGGCCAATGCATTGAAAGGCTGGGTGGGCCAGTCTTTACTTAGTCAGGGCAACATGCAGCCTGCGATGGGAGTCTTTCATCAGGCCACTTCTCCCCCCTCCTTGCCCTGCCCCTCTCCCACACCTGGGTCCCGCAGCACCTTGGCCAGAGCACAGGGGCCACTTCTCCCCCCTCCCAGCCCTACTCCTCTCCCAAGTCTCACCACGTGGTCCCAGCAGCAGCACTTTGCTCGGAGCGCAGCACCCACTCCCCCTCCTGACCCCACCCCTTCTCCCTGCCCCTCTCCCACCACCATGTAGGCCCAGTGGTGCCCATTCCCCTCCCAGCCCTGCCCCTTCCCTGTCCCCTTCCACATCTTTAAATGCCAGGGCCGATTTTCAGTCCCAGTCTGTCACTGTTTCCACGTTGAAGCAGGTTCATTGGGTTTTTGGGTAGCCTATTCCTGATGTACTTTACTTCTCTAATGCAGTGTCCTTGTTTGGTGAAAGCAGTTTTGAGTGTATTAAGGTGTGTACCCCAAATGTTCTCCCTGGGGCATTTTCTGTGGTATCTAAGCTCCTGGCTGTAGAGAACAGATTTCCTGGTGTGTTTGAGGTGGGTTTTGGATCTATGAAGATAGTTGTGGTGATTTGTGGGTTTATTACATACAGGTATCTATGGGGTACCATTGTTGAAGCTGATCATGGTATCTTGGAAGTTGATGTAGATGTGGGAGTGTTCCCCAGGGGGAGTTTAATGGCTGAGTGGTGGTAGTGGTTGAAATAGTATGGAAATCTGTGAACATGTTTCAGTCATCTGTCCAGCGGATGAAAATATCATTGATATATCCCAGGAGTAGCACCAGGGCCAGTGGGACCCTGACTAACGTGGCACTAGACTGCATGTGGAGATATACAAAATATAGTTCATTCACAAGTTTTGAAACTCTCTAATGCATTTCTGAAAGAGCTGGCAGATGTGTGACATACATGGGTCAACTGGTATAAAATTTTATCATTGTTTATTGGAAGAGGCAATGGATTCTCTTCCCAACTTTACTTTGCCCTTGCCCTTTAAATTTACAGACTGTGAACTCTCAGAGGTCAGGACTGCCTACTACCGAGTATCTGTCCAGTGTCCGGTGTGGCTCTAATCTTGTCTGGGGCCTGTCTGTGCTACTGTAACAAGAGGGGCGGAGGGGCAGAGGCTGCATAACTCACTTGTGGCTTGCTTGACATAGACCACATCATCAGGTAGTCAGTAGATTGATGTGGATAACCTGCTTTTGGAATACCCCAGATTTCATGAGATAGCATGTAATATAAAAACAATGTCCTTACCTCCTCCTGAGGCTTCCTGCACAAATTACACAATAATTTGCATACTGTAAATGAGCCCTATCTATCGTCTGATAGTTTGTAATGACCAATCCAGCCCTGGATATTGGTGGAGTAATATAGAAAATGGAAGGGGGAGATGGTGTTGTGATTACAACTTTGGACTTGAACTCAGCAGACTGTGGTTCAGCTTCTGCCTGTGATACAGGCTTTCTGTGTGATACTGGCAAGTTCCTTAGGGCCAGATTTCAAAGGAATTTAGGTGTCTAAACATGCAGATAAGTGCCTACTGGGATTTTCAAAGGAATCCAGGCACCTAAATTCACAGACCTGTAGTCTCTCAGTTCCTCACTGTCCAATCTGTAAAATGGGGATAATGATCCTTTGTCTATTTAGACTCTGTTGTCTTTGAGACAGGACGCGTTTCTTGCTGTACATTTGTATTCAAACTAATGTAATGAGACCCTGATGTTGGTTGGGACCTCTAGATGCTTACCCTAAAATAATAAAAACAACTAGTAATTTAATATGAAGAGGATCTTGGGACTCCAGGAATATTTCATTGAACCGCTTTGGGGGAAAATATGATTTCAAGTCAATGAGTAAACAGTATTAAAAACAGTTGCTGGCCATCTGGCAAACATCACTGAAAAGCCTGCTATACTGTACATAAGAATATAGATTGCAGCCTCATTTAACCAAAACTCCTGGTTAATTGAAGTTCATTAGTATCTCCTGAGACTTTCAAAGCTTTCTGGCTGGTCTGTAGTGCTAACAAGATATCCATCAACCTTTATTGAGCCATGGAATTGGGCAACCAGGCTTCAAATGATGGCTTTCCTCCTTTAGTCCCTCTCCCCCGCACTTCCCCTCTCATTTTCCTGCCCTATTGCTGTAGGAAGGTAATGGTAACATACTATTTTCTCCCTTGCCTCTTAGGTTCTGCAGAGCTACTAGGCAGTATAACTTCCCTCTGCTTTGGGTTTGTGAACTCAGATTATATGCTTTTTCAGCACTGGTCAGCTGGCTCCCCCACTTGATCCAAAACCCTGTTAATCTATTGGCAAGTAGTTCCAAAGCTTTTACTACGGTGACCCACCATCTACATTTTGTATATTCTTCCTTTCTTTCAATACATGCACACTCCACCCACGTACTGCAATCCTAACCCTGGTCTGGTGCTCAGGGGAAGCCCCAGGGCAGCAGGGGACAGTGGGAGAATGAGCCCTCAGCCCACCTCAGCAGCAGGCTGGGCTTGGGCACTCTGGGCATTGCAACCTGGCACATGGGATCTCAACACAACTCAGGTTTTCCCAGCAGTCTCTCCCTCAATCTCTGGGCCTCCCATCCCCACCAGACCAAGAGAATTGTATATTTGCCTTGGCTAAATCTCAGAGATGATTTAATTAAGCCCTGGACACGACAACCCCTCCACACCCTTCGCACAATCCACTGGTGGGTAAGGACCCGCCATTTGGGAAACACTGCCATAGAATTTGGGTGTCCTCTTAAACCTTGTGAGGAATGGGGTTACACAGTATAAATTATCTAAAATGACCTAAAGACCTTCATCTTACATAGCCTTCAGATGGGAATGCTGGGCCCAATCTTACATACACTGTTCTATATAAGTGACTTTCCTTATTTACATGCACAAATGTTTGTAGGATTGGGACTATAGGACTAAATTTTTAAAGGCATTTAGGAACTTTTAGGTGC
>ML686217.1:38367-187769 GCA_007922175.1 Pelusios castaneus
GTTAGCCACCTAGGCCTGGATTCACAAAGACACATATAAGCACCTAACTCCCTAAATACCCAAGTCCAATTTTTTGGTGCCACTGAGATCCATGAAACACCTGCACAGCTGTTGCCTATTCTCATAAGTGCCTAACCTCACTCAGTGCCAAAGTTTTTGTGGTGATTGTTCCCTAGACATCTATATTTCTGCCTCCAAGCCTGTATAGTGCTGTATCACTCTGGGCATCCAGATGCCTATATCCTCCCAAAACCCCAGGGCAGACCATGAATCTGGGAGATACAGGCTCCCCTCCACCTAACCCATATGTAGGCCTGATCTGACAGGAGTGCTGAGAGACTGCTGCCTAAATCCACCCAAAATGGCCAGGGGAGAGAGCAGGCCCTCCCCTGTGACCCTTAGCCCAGTAATTAGGGTACTCACCTGGGAGAAGGAAGCAAGATAAGTAGTAGGGTTTTGAGCAGACATCTGCTGCCTGTCAGTGAGTGTTGGAAGTATGTGATATTCTCATTTGGGTCTCCTCAGTTTCTCCTGCTGAAGCTGTTCCACTGTAATGAAATATTAAGTGCATCAGAGAAAGAAGGAGGTTCATTCTCTGGTCCAGTGGCCACTAGAGCAGAAGTGTAAAACTCATTTGCTATGGCAGGCCAGATTTGACTTAAATGTACTTCAAGTGGGCTGTACATACCATAAATCAAAATACTACAGCACTCTCACAGCATCACAGAGTGCTGTATATGCGAAACTGCGCTCCGTGATACCACTTTCTCTCTCTCTGTTAGGGAGAGCGTGTGGTCTCGCAGAGCACAGTCTTGCATACCCAGAGCTCCGTGATGTTGTGAGACCCGACGCTCTCATGGCGTTGTGGAGCATTGGCTGTGTGAGACTGCACTTCTCTCTCTTAGGGAGAGAGTGTGGTCCCACCAAGCGCAGTCATGGACTGGATGAAAGAGGTTCGTGGGCTACATTCTGCCTGCAGGCCGCATGTTTGACACCCCTGCACTAGAGCATTCATCTAAAGGGAACAGATCCCTCATCTGTGGACAGCAGAGCTCTCCCACGCTCTGAGCAACGTAGTTACATTGACAAAAATGGGTGGTGTAGAGCAGGGCATGGTGTGATTGCTCTAGTGGATCTCATTCTAAGGTGCCTATCTCTTTTCATTCATTGCATAGTTGCCTAAATCAGACTTTGTGGTTCACAGGGCTGTTCAAGTGATTTTCTAGGTACCTAAAAGTTAGATGTTGTGAAGATGATCCTGGCAACATCTAAGTTCCTTCATGGCTCCAGGCCCTAGTGAAAACCCACTAAGTCGTTAGCTATGCCTTTAAGCACCTACATACCTGTAAAACCAGGCCCTTAGTGATCACTGCTCTTTAAAATCCCAGGTGCAGATCGAGACCTTGGAAACGGTCATCTCTTGAGTATTCCATGAACAGGTGACCGTATAAGAATCAATACTATTAACTTTTTGTGCAGAGCCTTTTATCTCTACAAACAGTAAAAATCACCTCTTCTGCTGAGCCTTTGGTAACTCTCTTTATTTTCTTTTTCTTAGCTCTCAGAATGGAGAAGAAAGTGGAGTTTGGCCAAACAACCAGTTTGACACGGAAATGCTTCAAGCCATGATCTTGGCATCAGCAAATGGTCAGTTTTCTTTAATTGGAAGACAATTGCATTATTTGTAATGCTACGGACATTTAATTAGATGGGATTTTTATACTATCAGTTGTTCAGAGCAGCTGGCAGGGATGACAGGGCTTCCTGAAATACTTCTTAAGGAAATATCATTTGAATACCATTGGCACCTGTGTTACCATGCAAAAGAAATATGAATGTTTAACTTGTGGTTGGTGTGAGATAGTCACTCAGTTGTGTAGTAAGGCAGGAGGGTAAAGGCTGAGAATCTGTAGCACCCGCATTCCTGAGAAAGTGCTATCTGGTTTATAAATGGTGATATGGAATAGAGGATGTGTATTTGGAGTGTGTCTCCCTTTTAAAAAAATATGCATGTGTAGTGGTATAGAAAGTCCAATCCCTTGGTTAGACTTGGTTGTGGATGGAAGCTGGATGTGGAAATATAGTATGAGAAAGGAGGATTTTGAGTGCTCGATCAGACCTCAGGCTTATCTAGTCTCTTTACCCCCCACCCCATTCCTACATATGAGGGAAGGAATAACCTGTGTTAGTTGCAGGAAAGAGACATGTTTTCTGTTTTGGAACAAAGGGTCAGATTTTTAAACAAGGTCATTCCATTTTTACAGGAGCAATTTTGCACTCATGAAAAATAGTGATCCTAGATATTATTTGGTAGATGTTTCATGATCAGGCTATACCCATACATCCAACAATTATTCTAATGACTAGTTCATTTTTGGCAGCAAAATTCAGATACATTTTTAGTGCTGAAAGAGAAAGAGAGATGACTGAGGCATAACTGAGTACCTGCCTTAACAGCTTGAAAATATTTTCTTTGTAATTATTCTGAGTGTGAGTTGTGTGTATTTTGGGGGAGGGGGAGTTTCTAGGGCTTTTTTACATTTAACATCTATTATTATATGTGAATGACAGGACATACAGAAGAGTATTTGTAGCTCTGTGTTCCTGGTGCACTTTTGTTAATGAACCATAGCAGCCAAGTTATTAGAATACAGAATTCAAGAAAAAGAGACGAGCTGTTTCTCATAAAGTCTTTGTTTATAAATACTTTCAAGTCTGTTCCTTCTAAATTTTAAAGATAGAAAAACCAGCATAAGCATAAAACTCTGACAGAAATGCTTTGGATGCCTTTCTCTCTAGTCTTGGCAGAAGAAGGTCAGGGGCTGGATATTTCAGATTGGTATTTCTTCTTTAAAGAGCTGCTTTAGCCTGAACTTTGTCACCCTGAAAGCCTTTCTGCAGACGCTGGGCAGCCCAGACAGACAGCTGCCACAGATACTCATATATATTTTTAAGAAAGGAAACAATGTGAAAATGTGATTGAACTCTGTAAAATGACTCTAAAAATAGCCTTAGAAGGCCCATGTGTTTATAGTTTCTCTGTGACTCCAGCTAAAATGTCCTCACTTTACAGATGAAATAATTATTTTTCTAATTGCCTGGCCCTGCAATCCCTGGGATCGAAAAGCCAAACAGTTTCTTTCTAGGTTGAGCATCAGTTTTTGCTTACCTGTGGGGAAGGGACCTTACTCTGGCAAAACTCCCAAAATGCTCCCTACCCACTCCCGACCCAGTGAACTGGTTCGTGGCATTTTTGTCACTGCCTTGACTGGTGATGCCCTGCACTGATGTGACGCCCTCTCTAGGGTTCTTTCTCTGCTCCTGGGGATGTGTGAAATCTGTTCCATCCTTTATGCCAGGGGTTGGTAACCCGAAGGATAAAAGAGCCATTTTTAAAAATTCCTTCAATAGCCAAGTGTTTTGAGAGCCGCAATGGGTGTAGCCTCCTGGTGTAGGGAGCAGGGTCACGGTGCCTGCTGCAGGGTCCCCTAGCGGTTGGTGGGGGTGGGGAGAACAGAACCAAGAGCAAGCCCCCCACAGGGTTCTCCAGTGGTGGTGGGGGAGCCTGGAGCCTGGTGCGGGCTGTCCACAGGGTCCCCTGGTGTTGGGGGGGGGGGCCCGGAGCCCAGAGCCACAAAGGGGTCACCAAAGAGCTGCACGTGGCTCCGGAGCCACAGGTTGTAGACCCCTGCTTTAGGCTATGGCAGATTGCTGTCCCTGCTGAGCTGGCTCCACTTTGCAGAATGGAAGATAGGCAGAGGCCATGATTGACTCCGCCCCAATACTCCCTGCAGCATTTCAATATCTTGAGACAGGAGGATAGGGAACAGAACCCAGGAGTCTCTATTCCCACCAGAGTGCAGAGAGACCCTGACTGCTCTTGTACAGCCACCATATTGATCCAGATCCGCGCAGTGAACAAGCACGTGCTTATCTTTAAACGACATGCGCAGTCTCAGGATTTCAGCCTCACTCTTCATGTGCATAAGTGCTGTGCTGGATAGAGGTCAACGTGGGGGGAACTTAAGGCTTCTTGCGCCCTTCTTTGCCTGCATGTCCATACAAGAGCCTCTCACATTCAAGGGTGACGGTGATATCTTTGCTGCCCTATTTCCCCTGCCTTAGCCTGAAATATCACAGAGGGGCCTCCTCTGAGGAGATAAAGCAGAGACGGGCTCTGCTTTCCAGCACCATGCCCTACAGATCCCGTCTGTTTGAGCGTTACCACAGTTATCAGTGACACTGACTCCCTCTGGGTCCCGTTCAAGGTTGCCGGGGATCCAGCCAATCGCAGTACGGCTTCTCCCTGAAATGAAGTCATTCCAGTGCAAAGGCGAAGCTCTCCCTGCACCATGGCTCCTGTCTTTTGGCTCTCAGGTGCCTTCCCCATGAATCCTCAGGCCTTCAAGGTTGGGAGACCTCGTTCTCTGGAAACTCTACAGCTCTCAAGCTCTTCTTCTTCTTGAAGGGAAGCTGCTCAGGAACCTGCAAGATCCGCCTCCTGGAGTTCTCCTTCCCCTCTCTTCCTTCTCATGGGTTTTCCCTGGGGCAGGCAATCTTGGCCAAAGTCTCAGCAACTGCAGCTCAGTAACAATGCTATTGCTTCTTCTTTCATTTGGCCACTTTGCTAATCATACTGGGAGATGGACAAATCCATGTCCACTACCCTTTTCGCCACATTTGTTCCAGTCAGTGACATGTAAGGGGAGCACCACACCTCCGATTCTACTGATGATGGTGAGGCAGACTAGCTCAGCTATGCCAGCTCTGAGGGGAAGATAGAAACATGCATCTGCCCGCAGATCCAACTCTCTGTTGAGGAAGAAGATGCCATTTTTAGAGTCTCTTTTCTGACAATAACAGTGCTTCAGAGATTTCATCCCTTCTATTTGTATTTTCTCTCTCTCCAACATATGGAAGTTTAGGTAGGGGTGAGAGCGGGGAGGCAAAGACTAGTCCAACCATCAATCCTTGACCCCTGGTGCTGTGACACCTCCCTGTGGACTGAGCTATGCTGGCCAGTGGAAATGATCTATTTACACATCCACTTTACAGGGTCTCAAGCTCTTTGGCAGTTGGGAAAGTCAGGGCTTCTAAGAGTCTGGAGAGATTTTCCCTTCTGAAGACAGAGGAATATCATGATCATTCTTAAAGCCAGGACTAAAGCAGGGGTTCCCACCTTTTTTTGCTGGGACCCCCTTGGAAAATATTTCAGGGTGTGATGACCCCTCTAAAAAAGGATGACCCCTCATGCCATGCCACGCCACCCTTACTGGCATGTGTGGGAGCTGAAAGCTTGCAAGCCCCCCATAATAACCTCACAGTCCCCAGAAGGTTTGCAATCCCTAGTTTTAGAAGCTCTGGATTAACAGTTTGATACTTGATGGCATCTAATTCTAGGGACTCTCCCTGTAAAATATTTTAGATAAAATCTACATTGATCCAGTGTGTAGAAGAATTAAAATCTGCTTTGGTTGTGGTGGTAGGGTCCTAACTGGATTTTCAGACCCACCTGTCTGCAAGCCAGGGCCTGGCTTTCTAAGCTGCAGTATACATTGTTAAATAAAGGTAAGTTCCCCATCTTCAAAGTGTCTGACGAAGTGGGATTTTCTCCCATAAAAGCTCCTGCAATAAATAAATTTGATGATCTTTAAAGGTGCCACAGGACTCCTTGTTTGTTTGGCTGACTCAGACTAACACGGCTACCTCTTTGGAATTAGAGGCATTTTACCATACGTGGCAATATAATTGGAGGTTACCTTAAAGGAGTGTCAGGGAATATGAAGCTATATAGACAGCCTAATATGTATGCCCCTGTCCAGAGTTATTCAGACCTGCAGCAGGCTTCCATTGGTATTGTCAAACACTGAGTAAGACCTACTGCCAAATAGGAGCTGAAACTCCCTTATTGCACAAAAGCAGCTTAGGGCTGAATTATACATACCTGTTCTCTTGCTGTTCCACAGGAGTTATATGTTACTTAGAAACAGCACATTAAGCTCACTGGTGAGTCTCAGACTGGGCGAACTAGCTCATCCAGCAGCCTGTGAGTGTCACACACACTTTCCTCACAGCAAACCAAGCTGGCTCCTGACGTTTGTTTCATCTAGGAAAGCTGTTCTGCATACTGATTTTACAGCCCCTCCCCCTTCTCCTCAATCCACCAGGCCTTCGGTATTTTAACATTTTCAAAAGGCATCTGGGATGGCTTCTCTTTGTTACACTGTGACAGAGAAGTAGGTTGATAGGTCACTAGCAACGATATGATGACTGAGGAGACAGATTGCTGAGTCCACAGTGAATGCTCTATTTAAAGTGGTACTGTAAATATGTTCTTAAATCTGCAAAGGTCCCTGCTCTGCCCACCACCAGCTAGTCAGTCTCCAGCTCAAATGAAGAAGAGATCAGCACAGAGAAAATTCCCCACCCTCACCCACACTGTTGATTGAAATAAGAACCGAACTACAAACTGTTCTCTCATTTGCAGTCTAATCCAAGAAGGTCTCTAAAGTGTTTAGTTTACCCATGAATACTTTGAAATACCCTGGAATGTGTTAATGAACTGGTGTATTAATTGTTGTTGAGATTAACAGCTACTGGTCTCAGAGTACATTTAAAACAATGAGAAGGTAAAAGATGTTCAAACACTCTCCATGGGGTGAACAATAAAACCAAGGAATAAATAGTTAGGTGTGTGAATTAACAATAAATATAATTAAAATGTATATGCCCCCTGTCCCTTCACAGACTCTTTAAAGTAATCCTACCCAATTTCAGGAATCAGTTCTAGAAAGAAAAGTAGCCAAGTATCCCAAAACTATAGAGTTCAGCTGGGAAATCGGGGGGACTTGTAAAGCACAAGAGAGCCTGACCAATTTCACACCGAAGTCCAAAATGGCATTCCCCTATAGTTAGTTTCATTCTGTACTTTACTAAACCCTCATGAGCTTCCACTCACAGTACTTGTGCACTGGCTGTTGGACTGTGTTCCTCTGACACCCTCTTCTCCTTTTACAGCTAAAAATCAACAAGAAAACCCATTGTTTGGAAGCTACAAATGAGACTGTACCTGTCTCAGTGCAATACAGGGGAGTAGGGGATGCCCTAAGTGGGAGCTGGCTGGGTGCCAGCACCAGGGTCTCCATCACCCGATCTATTTTTAATTTTAAAAAGGTTAAAAATACAATTTGAAAGAACGATTAAAGAAGAAGGGAAAACAACAAGGGTCAAATTCTGGTCAGGATAATTGAATGGTGCTATTGAAAGCAAGGTCAGTAGCTACTCAGGTAATTCCCATGCATGATTTATTTAGTGCACCTAATTCGTACTGGGCTAGTTGATGCTGTAGACCCATTATTAACCCAGTGACCTCAGCAATAATTGGGGGAGAGTCTGGGAAGTGATATGGCTGTGCTGATTATATCCCGAGGAGAAGTCTCACCCCAAACCTGATATATTACGTGCATGTGATTCCTGAACTAGAACAGGGCTATAGATTGCCTCACTGCTCCAAGGTGTTCCTGAGCTAACAAAATTCTTCTGCCTTGGAATCACTGGCACCAGTGATTATCGAGCTCTTTCCTTCTGCAGATTGTTTTGTTAGAAAAAGATTTCACCCCTAAATACGTAGTCCCTCACTTCCTAAATCTCAAAATGTTCCATAGCTAATCAGGAAAGATTCCACAAACAACGGATGGTACATGAGCCCCCTTTGAGATCTTCTGGTCTGGATCGCTTCTTGTAGGTAACTTTGGAGTCCACATGAATGGTAAAACAAACAAGGAGTCCTGTGGCATTTTTGAGGACTAACAAATGTATTTATCACATGAGCTTTCATGGGAGAAAATCTCGCTTTGTCAGATGCTTTGAAGATGGGAACTTACAGAATGGGCGGGAAATAACATGGCTACCCTTTTGGAACTTGCCCACATGAATAGTGACTCTTATGAGTTAGTCTCTCCTTGCAAAATTTCAGGAATCCCCTGCTTGCCCAAGTCTTTTGTGCTCTGTGATCCAGAGGCTGCATTACCATCAAGTTCTTCCCCTTTTCCCACTTCCCACATCTCTCTCCTTCATTCTGTCCTGTAGAGATCAAGTCAGCATTACAGCATGAGATGAGTGCCCTGATTTCCTCCTGTGGTATCTCTGTCTGCTCCATTTCCCTACACCACTACAGAAGTCCTATTTATCTACCTCCTTCCTATGCTCTGGTCCCCAGCCCACAATTATGGCACAGAACCATGACAAAAAAGCATTGCTTCTATATTTATCACCAGGGACAGTCTTAGAGTTTCTGTGGCCGGGGCAAAAGTCTAGGATGTAGCCCACCCACACCACCCCTGCCCCCACCACAGCCAGCATCGCCAGGGCTTTCCCAGCCCTGCCTACGGTCCCCATTCCTCTCGGCCAGGGTGCCTGGCCCCGCCACCAGCCCCCACCACTCCCCCACCACTCCCGTGCCACAGCCATCCCTGCCATAGGCGGTCTTAGTGGGTGGGACCTGCGGCAGCCAGGCACGCCACTGGGCCCCATCCCCCTGCGGGGCCATGGGCAGCTGCCCACTCTGCCCACCTGCTATAACCACCTATGTTTACCACATTATGCTCAGCTCCCCCAGGACCACTCTGTGCTATTGCATTATAGGAATTTCCTATTACCCCACATATTTTAAAGAGACCCATCCTACAACAATACTGGAGTCAGAGCTTTAAATGGTTAGGGAAACTGCTAGATCTTACATTACCCCATGGTGGAATTTTCTTAGTTCATAATAGTAATGGCTTAAGTTAAGAAGTTGGTTTAAATATATTTATAATGCTCTGGTGTCTCTGGATAGAGAAGGGAAGTGTTTTGAATATTAGGCATCAGATGGGTACCACAGTGGAAGATACTGAATTTGTCAGGCAGGGAATAGTGTGTGACTGCATTAGCCCCTTGAGGCTAGCTAGTGATGAGGCTAGAGGAGCCATGCAGCAGACTCTGATATGCCACCACCAGACTAGCAAATGGTAGAAGTTCCTAACTTAAGAGATCAGCAGTAAGATCAGATAAGTACATAGGTTTTCTTTCTACCATCTTCCTAGTATGGGAACTCCCATTACTATTATGCACTAAGAAAATTCCACCTCTGGTAATGTTAGACCTAGCAGTCAGAGATGGATTAACATCCTTTTTGGCCCAGGGCTATAAGATTTTGTGGGGCTCCTGGCTGGCGACTGGACAGTGTGGGGGCAGGAGAGTGGGGTCTCTGGCACATGGGGGGCCATACTTACATTGGCACCCCCTCATCAGTGGCAGCACATCATGGGAGAGGTCTGTGTCCTGCTCTCCCCCTGCTGTGGAGGATGGTGAATCAGCTGTGACAGGCTCTCCGTGGGTTCCTTCTTATGTCCAGGTCAGGGCTGGAGGACACCCTGGCTGTCTGTGAGCTGTGACAGCCTGTGCAGTGTGGCTCCTACTCTCACATTTCCCTCCAGTCTCCCCTTCCTCTCTCCACCTCGCTTCTTCCCTCACAGTCAGGGCCATCCCTAGGTGGGAGCAGAGCCCGGGGCCAATTGGCGTGGGTTCCACCGCACCCCATCCCATGCTGGAGGGGGAAAGGGAAGCCCGGGTCGACCTGCTCCGTCCCCGGGAGCCTGGCAAGCCTCAGATCCCGGCGGCAGCGGCAGCGGCATGGCCTCTGGTCCTGGGCGAGGGCTGGCTCCCAGCTGCGGACCCCAGGCCGCCACTGCCAGGAGCAGGCCCCAGTTGAGGCTGTAGCCACGAGCCAGTCCCAGCCAGGACTCCAGGCTGCCTCCACCGGCTCCCCAGCCCGGGAGTGGGACCTGAGGCTGCCGTTGGGGGCCGGCCCCAGCTGAAGCCACGCCACTGGCTGAAGCCGGCCCTGGGCCCAGCTGGGGCTAACCATGTGGGGCAGGAGAGAGGCCGGGAGAGAACTGCTGCACCCCTGGGCCTGCCTGCTCCGCCCTGGGGGGCGGGGAGAGCTGGCCCAGGGCCAGAGGCCAGGCGAAGCCTCCCACCCCGCCAAAGGCAGCGGGGACAGAGCGAAGTGCGGCCATGGCGGGGAGTTACAGCCTGGGCCCTGCACTGCCCCCAGCTGGGAGCGGAACAGCGCAGAGCCCACATAACCGTGGGGCCCAGGGTGATAGCCCCATTCACACCCCGCCCCCAAGAATGGCCCTGCTCACAGTGTCCCTCCCACTCACATCTGCCTCTCCTCCAGCCTCCTTTCCCCAGACCCTAACTTCCCTGTCCCCTGATCCTCTGCATTGCCTCACCAGTCCTGGGGCCAGTTTTATTCAACATCTTCATTAATGATCTGGATGATGGGATAGACTGCACGCTCAGTAAGTTTGTGGATGATACCAAGCTGTGGGAAATGTTAGATATGCTGGAACAATGGTTCTCAACTGCTGTGTCGTGACACAAAAGTGTATTGTGAAGAGCAGGGAAGTGTGTTGCCAAAAATTGGCATCACACCACCCTGCTCCCAGCTAGAGCACCACTGCCACCAGCTTGCCTTGTCCTGCTCTCAGGTGAACAAGGTGAGGCAAGCCAGCTGTGGCAGTTCTCAGAAATCCAGAGGCTCCTGTGCTCCGAGAGAGTCTCTGGAACACGGCCACCTCCGTGCCCTAGTCCTTCTGCTCCCACTGGCTCTCCCTGCCCCGCTCAGCCCTGAAGCAGGGAAGAGGAGCCAGCAGCAGTCCCGAGGTTCCAAGGGTCTCTACAGTCCTGGGAGGCTCCCAGCCCTAGTGCTAGTTAGTACCGAAAAACTGTCCAACCAAAATAACAAAATCTGCTGAAACATCGTTTATGGCACTACACCGGCTCCCCCCACCCTGCACAGCCCCAAAGCAGGGTGATGGGAGCCAGCAGTGCTTGGTCTGCCAGCACTTCCAAGGCTGCAAGGGTCGGGGGCTAAGATGCGGGGAGTGGGGCTTGTTGTGTCACACATAGCTGGGAAGCCTCCCAGCTGTAGTCGCAACCCCGAATAGGTTGAAGAACCCTGCACTGGAGGGTAGTGATAGGATTCAGGGAGACCTAGACAAATTGGAGAATTGGACCAAAAGAAATCTCATGAGATTCAACAGGAACAAGTACAAAGTCCAGCACTTAGGACAGAAAAATCCCATGTACTGCTACAGGCTGGGGACTGTTCTGCTAAGTAGCAGCACTGTAGAAAAAGACCTGGGGTTTACAGTGAACAGGAAGCTGGATATGAGCCAACAGTGGGCCCTTGTTGCCAAAAAGGCTAACAGCATATTGGACTGCATCAATAGGAGCGTTACCAGCAGATCCGAGGGATGTGCTTATTCAGGACCTGCCATTCGAAGGCCCCGTGCTCTTCACAGAGTGTATGGACGAGAAACTGCATGGCCTGAAGGACTCGAGAATGACACTCCAGTCCTTGGGGATGTATACTCCCCCATTGTCCAGAAGCCCCTTCAGACCACACACAGCCTCCTCAGCAGCAACAATAGCAGCAGCAGCAGCCCAGCTATCTCAGCCTTCCACCTATCATTTGAGGGTGTTACCCGCTTTGGCCACCCGATGACAGTGAGGTTCCTGAAAGGCATCAAAAAGCTCTGCGCCCTCCCATGCCACAGTCTGCTCCTCAAGATTCTGATGGGACTCCCCTTCAAACACATGGCCTCATGACCCCTCTTGACTCTATCATGGAAGGTCTCGTTCCTGGTGGCCATCACATCAGCCAGAAGGGTGTCAGAACTGAGAGCGCTGTCTTCAGAACCACCCTACACAGTCTTCTACAAGGACAAAGTGCAGCTGAGGCCACACCCAGCCTTCCTGCCCAAGGTGGTGTCCCCATTCCACATCAACCAGGACATCTTTCTCCCTGTCCTCTACTCCAAACCACACTTGATGGATGAGCAGAGGAGGGGCCACACCTTAGACATATGGAGAGCGCTCGCCTTCTACATCGAGCACACAGAACCATTCCAAAAGTCACCACAGCTTTTCGTGGTGATTGCAGACAGAATGAAGGGACACGCGGTCTCAACACAGTGCATCTCATCGTGGATAACGGTGTGCATCAGGACATGCTATGAGCGTGCTGAGGTGCCCATTCCTGACCCAGTGACTGCACTCAACCAGGGCCTTGGTCTCCTCAGCCACCTTCTTGGCTCAGATACCAATCCTGGAAATCTGCAGAGCAGCCACGTGGTCCTCGGTCCACACGTTCACATACCATTAGGCCATCGTGCAGCAGGCAAGGGATGACACAGCATCCCTGTTCCCCCTCAAACCCAGTCCTCTCCCTCTCTAGCCCCCTTGCAGCTCTGGCTCCCAGGTGTGAAGCCCTGGCAGGGGTGTACTGAGGTCCGACGAAACATAACTCTGCCCACCACCCGAGGTAAAGCTTGTGAGTCACATGATTGGAATGTATATAAGCAGCACATCTCAAAAAAGGATATTTACTGCAGAAGATAAGACTGAGGAGGGATATGATAGCAATCTTGAACTACTTGAAGGGGTACTCCAAAGAGGAGGAAGCTAGGCTATTCTCAGTGGGGTCAGAGGAAAGAACAAGGAGCAATGGTTTCAAGTTGCAGATGGGGAGGTCCAGGGAGAGCAGGAACCACGGGCCAGGGCTGGATTTTTGGAAGACCCCTGTGTTAATCCAGCCCTGAGAGCAGTTTTCTTGTCCTGAACATGTAATTGACAGCAACATGTCCTGAAAAGAAGCTTTCAAGAACTAACCTGGGATTGGGATGACCATATGTTGTACTCCCTATTTAATCAGGGAGCACCAAATAACTGTTCCATTTCCAGCAACTGACCTGCCCTTGCCCCTTCTCTTTTGAGAGACAGGTCTAAGAGGGAGGAGTAAGGATTTTGGCTGTTGATAGGAGTTCTCTTGCTTTCCCACCTCCTTGGCCCTGTGCCTTGCTCCCCATTCTTAGCTATGCACCACTGAAACTGCTGCTGATACCTGTGCCCTCTGTGCTCTATTCGTGAGACACACACCACAGCAGGTCTCACACTGATCTGATAAACAGTCATCCTTCTGTAATAGAAGGTTCTGATATTTTGGTTTAGAAAGTTACTGTTTATCCAAAGAAACTCATTTTACCGTCAGTGTAGTAATCACTTCGTGTTTCCATTCTGTTCTGATGTTGCAATCACCCCCTTCCTGCCAAGAGTCTTGGGACAGATCTGCTCCTCTTGGTATATAAATCTTCATCCTCACCTGCATCCTCTTGTGAAACACTACAGATTTATAGTCTATGGCTCTGGACTGGCCTGACTGTTACCGACCCCCTGTGTGACATTGGCTTTCTCAATTATGTAGAATGCAGTCTTTGGGATGGATGTCTCCCGGTATGTGTCCATGGAACACACAAAAGGGCACACAGGCTCCCAATCTTGGTCGAGACCTGTAGGCTCTGTTATAATAGGAATCATTAATAATGAGTTGCAGTTTCACCCTTGTAGATATTAATGGTCTTCCTTCCTGTACCCTGTGCAGAAGCAGCTGATGGGAACTCTACTCTGGGAGGAGGAGCCGGCACTATGGGCCTCAGCGCCAGGTATGGCCCCCAGTTCACCCTGCAGCACGTTCCTGACTACAGGCAGAATGTGTACATCCCTGGCAGCACTGCCACCCTCTCCAACTCTTCAGGTAAACGAGACGGGAAGAGCTCTGGCTCTTCTGGTGGAAACAAGAAGAAGTCTGGAAAGAAGGAGAAGAAGTAGATTGACAGACCATCAGTAGCTCAGACCTACAGGGCAGACCCCTCCAGCACTCCCCCAAATCAAGCCTAGAATGGAGGATGAATGTGAATTTTGTGATGAAAAAGTAGGAACCATTACGAATGTACATCATCATAAGAGCTAGGAGTAGGGCTCCTACTGTTAGTCCTCATGATGAAAAGTAATTGGCAACAAAGCAAAACAAAAACCAAGTGCCCTGTGAATACAAACTAATATTTTATACTATCACTTGGGTAATTTAATATGCAAGCATGTCAAATCTTTTAAAAATGTTTTTGGATTTGGTTTGCTCCCAAATGGTCCAAGAAAGCTGCAAGGCTTGTACTTGGCTTTGTCCAGTGTAAATAATTTTAACATGGATTTTTTTATTTATATACCTTTGATCATTTTCCAAAAAAGAAATCCTGCAGATTAGAACTCATATTCCAAAGTTTGACATTTAACTTTCCATTAGTAAATCTCCCCCTGAGTAACCTTGAAATGGATTCCTAGTTACGAAGTTGGTAGGGAGTGCGTCAGTCCCTGTGTACCTGTTATCCTAAAAGAAAGAAGTGTTTATATTGCACAAGCCCATGGGAATAGGGCTATGATGCATTTTAAACATTTGTATGTGTGTAACCAATGATGGCCTGAAATATGATACAAAACCCATGATGTCTGAGAGACAGGGAATGAATTCAAACTCAGTGGAAAAGATCTAAGTACAGAGCATGCCACTAGCATTACTGAGATATTCAAAACCTGTCCATATTGATTTAGAGGCCTCTAAAAAGCAATTTCATCTCCTCAATATTTTGCAGTAAATATTTATATGTACAGTTAATGTTTTCTTGGAACTACAGTTAAGAAAGTCTAAGTCCCCTGAGATGAGAAAAAGGAGCCACAGCTCCTTAAAGCAGTGAAATAGCTAAGTCCGTACCAAGGACTGATATTGTCAAAGAATTTGCTCTGAGCTACTTGTACGGAATGGAGACCGAATGCTTCACATTTCTGCACATTCAACTGCATGCAAAATATTCACCACACATCTACAGTAGGACAGCTAACTTCACCAGATCTAAAGAAGTCATCGCATGCATGTACAGCATGGTGTAAATACACTGTCAGATAAGTGAGTCTCCGTGCAGGCCAAACAATGTCTATCTAGGAGTGGGCTTCAGTAAGAACTGGCACAATGTGTTCTAAAGAGTCATTGCTCTGGTCCAGAGCAGTGATGGGATTTGCACATTCCATATCTATGCAGCGCAGCCAAGGAACAGCCTTAGTTCACTGGCCTTCAGAACTGGATACTCAGTAACTGACAGTTGATTTGATGGGACCAAAGGACCATACTTGCAGATAAGGGACCCAAGAACTGGAGCTGAGCACATGCCACTGACTACAAAGCCAGTGAACCTGAGAACTGCTCTAGAGCTGCTCCCAGGATGGCCCTGATCAGTCAGGTGACTAAGAGGTAGGATTCTGATAGAGTGAAGGATACTGCCGGACCACTCATTCATCCAGCCCAGACTCTAACTGTACACAAGCAATGAAATGTGACTCCAAATCCACTGGATTTAATCAGAAATATGAACAAGAAGACTTTGCTTTGTTGGTGGTACCACTGGTATTGGGATTTTTACCACATTGATAGACTAGAATTGCCAGGAAGTAGGCTCTCTCCACTGTGTGCCCTTTGTAGCTAGGTACCCTCCTCACTGCTGGTCCAAACACAGCAGACTGAGTATGCAGTGCACCCTTCGCATCTAGTCAGCTTGGCATCAAGTCCCCAGAAGCACCTAGTCAGTCAGGAAGGTGGTATTGTACTCTTAAGCCCCTCTTCATCTAGAGAAGGGGAGTGCCCTTCACAGCGGGCTGGCTTCCCATATCGAAGTAAGTCGGACGGACCTGGGAAGACAAGGGTAAGGATACAGGGATAACCATGCCAGGATTTTTTTTTTTTTAAACTTCTAATGAATAATTCACCTGAGAAGATCCAGCCTTCTATGATCAATCAGGTTAAACTTTCTCCAGGCAGCCAAGGTGCTTGCCTGGCCTTGAAGCAGCTCCGCCTCCGGCAGTATTCATCAGAGCATTGTGCACTAATTGATGCCTCACTAGCCAATTGCTATCTCCCTGTGTGACCAGAGAAATAGGACCTGTCTCTGGGAAGAACTTGTCTGTGTATGATTTTTGTACTGCTCCCAGTCACCCTCTGCGGTGGCTGCACTAGAAACAGTTTACACAGTTAGTAAGGCTTATACAGACTAATGTAGTTATTATGTGACCCTTCTAGAAGTACTGTAGATGAATTGTAGTGTTTAGATTTCCTTTTAATCAGCAATCTGAGGTAGTGTAGAGTGTTTTGTACTAGTGGTGTTATTTTTATCTCAGTAACTAACTTGTGGACATCAGTATTTTCAATTTCTCTTTATCTTCTTTCCATGTGGTCTGTGCTCTAAGTGTATGTGAAATGAAAACACACTTGTCCTTTCAACGTCTCTAATATTGAATTATACTTATATATTCTATAAATGCTTATATCCTCCTTATATCCATATAGACCAATGTCAATGTGTTACACGCAAGTTTTATACTCTAATATTTATATTGCTTTTTTTCTTTGGGAAAAAAAATAAAATGGTTTCTTCTGAGCTGATTGTAAAGTTGTTCCTGAAGAGTCTATCTGCCTGCCTGCATGTCTTCCTTCATGACTGTTGTCTGTCTAGAAACTGCAGATGGAGTCAAATAGCATGAGTATTTAGTAAATTATCATGCAACCTACAGAAAGTGATTTGGAATAATGAAGTGAATTATCCCTGGGAAGTGGTGGTCTCTGGCAAAGCATGGCCAGGAGGGATGAAGTCAGCCCCTGAGGGGGATCTGTGGAGTTAGAGTAACAGCATTCTGGTACTGCAAACTCAATCTGCATATTGCATGAGCTTTTGTGGGAGAAAATCCCACTTCGTCAGATGCTTTGAAGATGGGAAACTTACAGAATGGGAGGAAATTAAATGCAGGGAAGTGTATTACATCGGATCAGGTCAGGCAGTAACAGCAAATCAAAATAGGTGTCCTGACAGCACTTGTGACAGTCAGTGCCCATTGCTACCCACCATCTCTACCACCAGCAGTAAAAATGCCCAGCATTCTCCCACCACCCCTACCCTGTTATTGACAGGGCCCAGGGAGTCCCCCACCACCACTACTAACGGGGCCAAACGTTCCCCTTCCCCCATCAATTAAAGGGGACTTAGCACTCCCCCTCTCCCATTACTGGCAGGACCCCATGTTCTCCCACCACTGCACCCCATCAGTTACAGGGACCAGCACTCCCCATTACTTACAGAGTGTTGTTCTCTACCTCCTCCATTGCTGCCAGAGCCCAACACTCCCCCTTCCACAATGACAAGAGGGCTCAGTGCTCCCCTCCCAGCACTCACCTCCCCACATCTCTGACAGAAGTCAGCACTCCCATCCCCATCACTGGCAGAGGGCCATTCTCCCTACTCCCCGTATCCATCAATGGAAGTGTCCTCTGCCCACCATTCCCCACCGACAGGGCCCCACCCTCACCCTGCATCTCCCCCTGCAGTCACAGGGGCCATCTCTCTCCCCCATCACTGACATTGCTGTTCTCTTCCTTTCCACCATCAGTGGCAGAGCTCAGTGTTCCCTCTCCACAATCACCAAGAGGAGGCTTTTTTCTCCCCTTTCCCCAAATCACTGTGCTATTCTCCATCACTAATGGAGGGCTCTTTTCCCCTTCCCCCCATCACTGATGGGCCCAATGCTCCCCCTCCCCCATCATTGAGAGGGCCCAGTGCTGCCCCTCCCCCACCACAAACAGTGCAAATCTCTCCTACCCCAATCAATACAATCCTGTGCCCCTCCATTGCTGACAGGGTGCTGTTCTCTCCCCTCCCCCATCACTGACATGGTGCTGTTTTCCTTCTGCCCTCCGCCCACCTCCTCGCCCCCATCACCAGTAGTTGCTGCCCTCCCTCACAGGGCTCTTCACTACCAGGGCTGGCTGGGAACACTCAGGTTTGGGTGACCCAGGCTGGGACCGTCCACACCTGCTGTTTGGCTGGGGAGATTTTTTTCATTTCCCACCCCTCTCCTCCTCAGTTCCATGGAGCAGGGACTGTGACACCACTGTGCCTGGCTGCTGGCCAGGAAGCTGCTTGCGGGGCAGGGGGCACCCAGGGCTCAGCTCAGGGTGCTCAGAGAGGGAGTAGCTTTGCTCCCTGCAGATGACACCAGGCTGAGGCAGGGAGAGGGAAATCTGAGTCCCAAAGCTGCAGCTGCTTGCAGGAGTCAGGCTGGAGTGTAGTTCCAGCATGAGCCAGGGCTGCAGGGGGGTGGGGGTGGATGCGGTCAATAATTCATGGTGGAGCTGGTGCAGAATTAATGGCCACAGAGTACCTCTGAGCCATGGCCAGTTAAACTGCAAGGCAAAGCAGTGAGTTGGGTCATGCCCATCAGAATATTAAAGAGGGCCTCAGGCCCTGAGGACCCTCCAGCCACAGATAATCCAGGAGTGGGAAGGCTGGGGGGGGGGGGGATTTGAATTTGACCCAACTCTTCAAAGGTGTGTTTAGTGCCTGCTGGAGATAAGGCTAGATCCCTATCCCTGTGTATCAGGCTGAGTTCCCTGCTGCTCCCAGGAACCCTTGTTTGTGCTCAGCGCACTAGACTCTTTGGTGCTGGGCTGGTGGAGGGTGATGTCCGCTACCCTGGGGTTGTTTCTGGCTGGCTAAAGCAGGTATTTAGCTGGTGCAAAACACTCGTGGTGCCTGGTGCCACATGTAAAGAAAGGAGCAGGCTCTGTTTGTCCTCACTTAGCCTCACTCTAATTTCTTTCCTTAGCTGTTTATATGCCCACCCCAAGCTTCAGGTCCAGTTCTCTCTGGGGCTGCACCTGTCCCCTCTCTGCACCATGGCCCAGCCCTCTCCCTTTGCTTTGGCATCAGCCGTGTGGTTGCTTCAGAAGTAGCTCTAGATCACACTAAAGCAGTGGGGCTGTTTTGCCAGTTAAAGGGCTGAGAGCTGGAGAACCGAGTGGCTTTAGAGAGGCCTGAAGGAACTGGGAATGCCCCATCTCAAGCACCCTCCTGGCAGGCACATTTCTGTGGGGAAGCAGGAGAGGAATAGCCTGGCATGGGAACGTACCAGGCTGATGTCTGGAGCCAGGGCTGTTTTCTCCCAACTGCATTCCAGCAGGGGCTGGGCAAAGCCTTTTGCCACCATCTGCTCTCCCCAGTGCTGTGAGATGGGTCCTGCATTTCCCTCTCCCCACCCCAGTTTCCCCAAAGCTCACCCCCCTCTCTGAGGCCTGCACTGGGCTCTCTGAAGACCTTCAGGTGGTTCCCCAGGGTCTGGGCATTAAATGAACCATCGATAAGTGTTCACTCTGTTGACTATGCATCTCTGCTCTCTCTTCCCGTTAAGTGCTGTGAAATCTCTGCTGTTTAATCTGCATCAGCTTCTATCGATTCCTATAACACCTTGCTGACTAATGACAGCTTAGTTAATTGTGCAGGAGCTCAGCCTTCCTGCAGCCAAAGTCAGCAAGTGGCCTCAGATCTCCACAAAGCGGGGGGGGGGGGGTACATTAGGAACAGACACCTTGTACTGCAGATATAATCATCAGATCTGACACTTAAACTTCCCCTTTACACTGTACCTACAGAGCCAGTCCCTGCCCTGAACTGCAGCTCTTCTGGCTTGGAAGGCATGGAAAATTTGGCCCAGGTGAAGCAGGGAACAGCACTATGGAGTCTCTGGTGCCCACAAACAGTAGCCATATTTTATGGCTGTAAAAGCCACCCAGTAGCCTTGGTAGAGGAATCAATGACATAAATAGAGTGACTCCTAATCTGTGCTTTGGATCTGTGGTTTAAATCATGATTTGAGGACTTTAATAACTTAGTGCTGGGTTAGCGATTTATTTCAAGAGTGGGTGGGTGAGAGTCTGTGGCCTGCGTTGTGCAGGAGGTCAGAAGAGATGATCATATTGGGCCCTTCTGACCTTAGAGTCTATGGAGGGTTCAGACTTTACACACCTGCTATTTAGACCTGTCAGACTTCCCCTCTGGCAGTTGCCCCTAGGACCAAGCTGCCCCAGAGCCACACAGGTCTGGCACATCCTGGGAGGCCCCCCTTCAGTGTGTCAAACCCCCCTTCCCGCAGCATCAAGCGCTCTGACTGGTGTCAGCCCTTGGCTTCATGCTTCCTGGAATAACCCTCAGAGTCTTCAGCACCTCTGCTTCACATCCTGAGCACCCCTCAGCCAGTCCACCTGGCTTGGACCCAGGAGTGAGATTTTTCACACCCAAAGGCTGCAATGCCCTGGCGTCCAGAGCCCTTTCTAGTCCCAGTCCAGAAGGTCTCCTGCCTCCAACAGCCCACACCCCCAAGAGACACCTCAACTGTCCTTTGGTCCTGTTTCCTGGCCATCCTCCTAGCACTTGGTTCTCCAGTTGGTCGCAGGCCCCTGGCTTTCTGCAGAGGGTGGCCCATCCATGGTTGTTAGTTGCTACTTGTCTGCTCAACTCCATGGGCATGGGCTCAGACAGCCAGGCTCAGTCACACCTGGCTCTCTACAGAGACTAAACAACCTAGTTAGCCATGCAGCACATAGGGGGAACTGGCACACACAGGAATCACACACACCATTAGAAACAATTCCCACTTCCTTACACATGCAACCCTTGGAATGATATTTTGAGGGCCACGGCTGTGTTTTTCCTCTTGCCTCCTGTGGTCAAAACTATTTTCTGCTCCTTTCAAAGTTGCTAAGGCAACTCTCTGCTTGGTCTAGTGCCTTTAGCAGCCCACATAAAACAGGGCTCTGCACCTTCTGCCTAGGACACTACGCAAAAAGCCAGGGAAGGAAAAACATCATGTGAGGCAGAGAATGTTTTTGCCAGTTAATGACAATGACCACAAAGGAAGCAAAGGGGAAAGGGCTCATCCCTCTCCGGCTAAGGCTGAGCCAGACTTGGGAAGGGAGGGAATGTGGGACACCAAGCAGATGTGGCAGGAGTGGAGGAGGGAGCAGGGCTGAGGGATTCTCAGTGACTGGTTACCAGGAAAAACAATCTCTCCACAGCAGAATAAGGATCCAGGCTGCTCTTTTCCTTGTCTCCAGGCAGCGAGGGGAAGGAAGGTTGGTGCTGCAGCGAGGCTGAGCTCATGGTTTAATCAGGTGGTGCGGAAGCGGAGAAGGGAAGTGTTATAATAACAGTCAAAAATATCCCCCCGCCTTGGCACTGCAGGGGCGAGGTGCACTCATTGGGGAGGCTGCGGTGTGAGTGAGCGACGTGTTTCTATTCCGAGGTGTCTCTTGGCGCCACACTTCAGACTGAGTTCAGCGCCTCCCGGGAGACAGCCAGGGCCGGGTGTGAGCGATTGTGCCTGTGACCACAGCTGGACCTGTGGGCGACACTTCTGAGGCACCTGTAGGCTGGTGTCTACTCTGTGGCTAGGGCCTGCGTTCGCACAGGAGAGGCTTGTGTCTCAAAGGGCGAGTCCAGCCCCATGGAAGGGCTGCTGAGCTGGGGCTGATGTGCACAGCAGAGCCCCGGAGTGATGCTGTGTGGTGGATGTGAGCTGGGCCACGTGTGGCGGGGAGGAGCTGGACACCCTCCAGCTGTATTGCTGGAGCCTTTGTTCGGCTCCCAGAGCCAGAGGGCCTGTTTGTGGAGAAGAGATTTCCTTTCCTTCTCGCTTCTAAGCCCACGTCGTCATAGCAACAAAACCTTGCAGTCCCCAGTGCCAGTTACTGCCTAGAAAAACGTGGGCATCTCCGAGACACAGCACCGGCCTCCCCACCCCCACAGAGCAATGCAAGATGGGACTGGGCTGGCTCACTTGGTCGTGTGCATGTGTGATTGTTTCGATTGTGTGTGAATGTGACATTGTGTATGTCTAAATGTGAGCTTGTGTGTATATTGTTGTGATTGTGTGTGAATGTGAGATTGTGTGTGTGATTGTGTCTGAATGTAAGACTTTGTGTGTGTGAATGCGAGATTGTGTGTGTGTGTGTGTTTATTTTGATTGTGCCTGAATGGAGATTTTGTGTGTGTGTGTGTGTCTCTGAATGTGACATTGTGTGTGTGAGTGCAATTGTGTCTAAATGCAAGATTGTGTGTGTCTGAATGTGACATTGTGTGATTATTTTGATTGTGCCTGAATATGTGTGTGTGTGTGTGTGTGTGTGTGTGTGTGTGTGTGTGTGTGAGAGAGAGTGTGTAAAAACAATGAGAGTCCCGTGGCACCGTAAAGACTAACAAATTTCTTCCGGCATAAGCTTTCATGGGCCGCAACCTGCTTTGTCACAGGTGATATGTGAGTGTGTCTGTGTATTTTGTGTGTTTTGATTGTGTATCTGAATGTGAGATTGTGATTGTGTGTGAGAGAGAGAGAGAGAGATTGAGAGAGGGGAGGGGATCGCAGAAAGCAGAAGGCGAGGGGCACCTCTAGGACACGTGGGCACTAGGTCCCGAGATCGCGTTTGCTCCCGGGATCCGCAGCGAGACCAGCCGGCTGCAGATCTAAGGCCCGGACAAGCCTAGGTGAAGTTCCTCCAAACAGAGAGAACCTGATAAAAACACAGCGGCTGAGGCAGAAAGAGCCGACAGAGAAGGGAAATGTCAGGACTCGTCCTAGCTCGGCTGGCACGTGGGTTTGAGCCAGGAGGCTCCGAGGCAGGGGCTTCCTTGTATCTTTGGGGGGCGAGGGGGCTGCCAGCTTTGCTGCAGTGGTTTAACCACGGAACTACTGCAACCCCAGAAGGCAGCGACGGCCTCTGTCTCCTTGAAGAACTGAGGGTGTGCGGAGAGAGGCGGCGCGGCCAGGCTGGATGGCTCTCTGTGCCTGCAGGAGGGGCTGTGGGTCCCAGTGGCAGCGGGGGAGGGGAGCGCAGCGAAGAAAAACATAGTCTGCTGGGGGCAGATACTTTCCAGATGGGATCATCTGCCGGGGAGTCAGCGAACTCGTGACGGCCTCGGCTACATTCACCCCCCCAGGGCCCAGCGGCGAAGCTGCTGCTGTGAAAGGCCCATTTCCACGGCGGGCCGATGTAATCTTAGATCCGCCAGGCCTCGAGCACCCCGCCAGTCCGGCTCTGTCCTTTCCCGGGAAAAGAGAGGTGGTGACACCCCCGATGGCGGTTAGAGCAGGAGCCTGCAGGCTAAGGAGCAGCCAGGACAGGCAGACACTCACCCGGCGCACAGGGGACCCACATCTCTGCCGCCGGGAGCGTTAAAGTCAAACAGCTTCAAGCTCGGACGTTTGAAAACGCTCTGCCAGGGCCGGCCCCGCGGGCCGGTGGCTGGTGAGTTTCTGTGGGAGGGGGCTGGGGGTCAGCCGTACTCGCATTAGGCAGAGCCGCATCTTGTGCGCTCCAACTATTGGGTGCCCGGGGGGGTCAGGTCCCGCCTTTTCTGGGGGGGGGGGGCACCTGAAAGCCCCAGGGGAGCGAGCCGTAGTAAGGTGGGCAGGAAACCCACCCGGATTTAGGCTTGAGGTCGGCGACCTTTCGGAAGCAGTGTGCCAGATCTATCTCCCCCCATACCACGAGGGCCTGTAGCGTCACTTACCGAGTATTACGCTTCCGGCCCCACGCAGCCTACCGTGAGCCTTGCCCCAGACCCCTCTCTTCTCCTCTCTTCCCTCCCCACATGACATGGGCCCAGTGCCTGCCCTGGTCCAGAGCCGTTCCCGGCACCTTGCATCATGGCAGTGTGAGTCCCCCTCACAATCATCGTGCAGTGCCACGTTTGGCCATAGGTTGCTGACCCTGTTTTGGATGGCTCTACGCATACGCACCAGGGGTAATTTAGCACCACGGCGAGTTTACAAGTGGGAAGTGCCTAGAGGATTTAGGCACCTGCGGCGATCGGCAAGAGCAGAGCAGTGTCTAAAATATTGGATTTAGGGCCTGCAGTGGCTGTTAGACCCTCAGACCTCCGTGGGGTATGGCCCTTCTTGCTTCTTCTGGGTATAGTAGCTCAGCTGGGGGGAGGTCAGACCCCGGAGACTGTGGTAGCAGCAGACGGTACTCCGGGGAAGGCAGCCAGGGTCCCCTCCAGGTCGTTGGGCTGAATCCGATTCAGACAGCCCCGCTGGCGCTGCTGCCCCCAGCCGGCACACGGATCGGTCACTCGCTGGGTGGGCACTAACCATCATTTCTGTTTCGCCCCCGCGTGCCAGGAGCTCAGAGGCGCTGGGGGGTAGGGGGGTCACTTCAGGTAGGGATCCGGGGCTCTGGCCAATGGACTGGGCCCTGAGAGCTGCTCGTCTCTCCTATGGTTGCTGCCAACAGCCCCTGTATCCGACCCCAGGAAATCTCGGTTCCCACCGACCCTGGGAGCTTGGCTCAGTCACCTGCAAGCCGGGCTGGCCCCGGGGAGGGGCCATGGGGGTTCAGAAGCGGCTGTAAATCGCTGCTCCTTGCTTCCCCCGGCAGCCGCTGGCAAGGGGGCAGTTACTGGTGGTGGGGGCGGGCAGTGGGGCCGTGACCTACAGTGCCTCGAGTCATGGAGGCACCAACCAAAGCGCCCCCCGGGACAGAGAGGATCCCCCGCCACAGGGGCCAGGCCATGCCAGCCGGCGCCAGGAAGCTGCTTGGTAGCAGCCCACAAAGAGACTTGCTCTGCTGGGAACCAGCGGGACTCCGCGCCCCATGGGCGTGACTGGCAGGGGCAGAGCGAGGGGTGATCCGGGCTTCAGGCAGAGACACCCTCTTCTCCCGCCTGAGCCAGGCTGGCTGGTCCCTGCAGCTCCTTGTGCTCTGCTGCCATGAGAGCGGGGGGAGCCCGGAGAAGGGGGGGGGGAAGCGGAGGAGAGACTCCAGGAGCTGCATCGCCCCTCCCCCCCAGGGAGCGACCAGGCTGGCCGTTGTCGAAGCCCTGAGGCGGGTAGAAATGGGGCAGTTCTTCGCCTCCCCCCCTTCCCGCAGCACCTCGACACTGCACGGCTCCCCCAGCGCTCTCACACGCCCCCACCCCGCAGACGCAGGCTGCCACCTGTCCGCGCAGCGCCCCCACCCGGGCAGCGGCAGGCTCACCCCCCCCCCCACACACACACTCCCGGCATGGACAGCCTGCCCCGGCCCTGCCCTTTGTGGTTCAAACCAACACCAATGAGATCCCACCCTGGGGGGGGAGGGGGGCAGTCTCTGCTCGCGGGGTGTCGGGGAGCCCAGCTCCTGGGGTCCGAGCTCACGGCCAGGCACAGAGCTCGGGCTGGCTCCTTGGCCGCAGAGCGGTGGGGCAAGATCAGAGCCGGGGGTGTGTTCTGCGGGGTACGAGGTTACCGGCTCCAGGCTGCCCAGGGCGCCGTTCAAAGCGGCCGCTCAGAGGGGGCGACCGGACACTGAACGCAAACGGCCTGGAAAACATGTGCTTTGCTTCTGGCCCAGCTCCCCCCAGGACGGGACCTGACCTGCCCCGGGCTGGCTGGAGCCAGCTGAAGGGAATGAAGAGGGCAGGTTCAAAGCAATCGCTGCGCGCCTAGCGCTGGGGGGGGGGGGGGCAGTAATTAAACGCTTCCGCCGCTAATGAGACGCAGCCGTGCGGGGAGATCAAAGGAGCCTGTGCAAACGCTGCACCGAGATACAAGAACGCTGCCTGTCTCTGTCAGTGGTAGGCGTTCGTGTGGAGGCATCCTAGGCTCTGTCTCCACCGTGGAGACGGAGCCGGGAAGCCCAGAATTGTAGCTGCTGTGAGAATGGATATTAGGATCGGGCCCGCTTCCTCCCACTTCCTTTCTCAGGGACCTGCCGGCTGCAGCATCCCCCTCCCCCACAGATAAGACCCTTCATTTCCCGGGAGCCAGTAGGCAGTAACTCTGTGCCCACCTCCTCCTCTCTGCAGATTTTTGGGGGGGCTCTTTGCCCCCCATTTCTCTGTGTGGGGTGGTAACACGGATCTTAGCTTTTCCCGAATTCCGGCGGGGCCTTGGGGCTCCCGGAATCAGCGAATCTGAGGACGCGGAGCGAAGCCATGGGCCTTCAGAGAATTCACCTGTCAAATCCCGTGTGCGCTTGGGACTAGCCAGAGCTGGCCCTGTCCCGGCCCCGGGCTGATTTTGCTCTGGTGACTCCAGGAATGAGAGTAACTCTGGGTGATCCCTGAGGCCTTTCACTTCCACTCTAACACATGCAGTGCTCAGGGGTCTGCAGCTGCAGGCAGGGCCCTGCTTCCCCGCACTGAGGTGAAGTGGGGTGCCTGTGAGGTGCCTGTGTTCCTGTCTTCCGGTCCCCAGCCAGCAGCCGGCCTGGGCACTGATGTGGGTCAGGTTTAGGAAACCGTGAAATCCCACTCTGCTCTATCCTGCTTGAGCTGAGCTCATGAGAAGGGCTGCATTCTGCCCAGGGGATCTGTGGGGCTCTGATTGCAGGAGGGGGTTATAGCTGACCTCAAAGAACTGAGCCTCCTTTGGCCAGTAGGCATGCAAGCCACCCTCTGCTGTTAAGAGCCCTACCCCGAGGGGGCCCCTGTGCTGTGCTCTGAGAGCCAGCCCCCCAAGGAGATGGGGGGGCTCCTGCAGTCTGCCCTATCCTGCCAGCTTCTGCTTCACTAAGTGCCCCTCAGCTGCTTCCAGCCAAAAGGGGAGGGGAGTAGGGTGGGAGGAGGAGGCAGGGAGTCTTGTAACTCAAGAATTCAGCCTGGCACTTCTCCCTCTTCCTTACTGCCTCTAAAGGGGCCGCATGGGAGCTCCGCTCCTGGTTGCGCACAGTCAGCCTCAGAGTTTGGGGTGGGTGGGGTGCTAAAGTGTCCAGGGGTCCCTGCTTGGGGAAAGGGGAGTCTGGGGAAGAGTCCCCTGTACGCCATTGGTTCTCAACCTTTTCTGATTCAGGTCCCACCTTCCTATTTCGTGTAATTTGGATCCCTCCCTCCCTCCCCCCCAGCCTCACAACAGCTAGAAGGGTCCTTCCTGGCACGGGAACCTCAGATTGGGGCAGACCAATGGTCCATCTAGGCCAGTGTCCTGTCTGTGACAGAGCCCAATGCAATGGGGTGGCAAATTTGCCCTTTCCCCCAATCCAGGAGGGGTAGGTATGTATAAAGGTGCCCTCAAGGGGAAGGATGCAGGTTAGGGGGCCCCTCAGGACAGAAGTGGGGCTGCAGGTGCATGTGAGGGTGCAGGATCTAATCTCTTGTTTTATAGCTGAGTAAAGGCCGAGTTGGCAGCAGGGTCCTTTACCTTATAGCAAGGGCTTGGTACACCCTGACCTCCTTTCTCAAGTCCCCAGTATGGGGTCCTCATGGGGCAGAGGAACCCTTAAACTCTAGTGCCATACCCAGCTCAGACACCCCTGGGAGAGGGGTGGGCACTGCCAGGGCTCTCCTTGCCTAGCCTTGCAGCCTACATGAGGCACAAGCTCTAGCCCCTGCCTGATCCACTCATTTAGGCTTCCCCAACCCCATGTGCTGGGCAGCTGCATTCCATGAGGCTGTGCAGGAGCTGCTACCATTCAGCCGGGGCAGGACAGGCCATGGAACTGCTCCTGGGCGAAGCACAAGAGCTGTGCAAGTAGGGCCAAGTTCAGCCAATGGTGTTTGGGACCCAGCCAGGACAGCACGTGGGTCAAGCCCACTGGAGAGTCTGTTCCCAGTGCACATGGATCCTCACCCTCCTCCTTGGCCACTTTCAACATTGCTCCTGCTGGGCCATGGCCAAGTGGGGGCTGGGGGCAAATCTGAATGGTGGTGCCACCCTGAGCACCAGGTCACAATGCCACTCACTCAGAGTTGGCCGGGCTGCTTCCCTGTCATGGGGTGGCTGGGCCAAAGTTGAGTGAGTGTTATTAATTACTAATTTATTAGAAGGGTCTCTATGGCCCCTGGAAACTCCGATGCACTCTCCAGTTGAGAATCTCCACCCGAAGTGATTCTGACTCTCTCTAAGCCCTCCTCCTGCGCTACTCTGTGCCTGGCTTCAGCTTCTGTGCCATGCCCATCTACACCTTGCACCCTGCTCTGGCACCAGGCCAGCACCAAGAGCCTGGAGATAAGCAGAACCCATCACGAGCTGGAGCTGTCTGAACTTCAGTGGGCTGCCTCTGAGCAGAAGAGAGTTTCAGCCGTCACGAGTGCTCCTAGTCACCCATTTTATAATACAAGGATCAAAGGGACATCCAATTATGCTGAAGAGGGAACACATTTAAAATATGACTTATTTTTAAAAAGCAGGTAATTACCCTGTGGAACTCTCTACCATAGGAAACTGTTGAAATAGTACTACTGGATTCACAAAAAGGCTTTTTAAAATATTTGGAAGACACATGAATCATGGTTGTAAAATCAATGGCCTGTGTTGTGCAGGAGTTTAGATGGTCACAATAAAGATCTCTGCCAGCCTTAATGATCCCTGCCGGCCTATGAATTTATTTATTACAGCAAAACAGAGCCTACCAGGTCTCTGAAATGCAGCACACATCTCCCTATAATAATTCATTCATCCTGTCCAGCCCTCAGGATATTTGAAATGAAGTTAGTGCTGGTGAAAATGGATTCCAAGGACAGATCATTTAGTCTGATCTACTGTATCACAAAGGCCATAGAATTTTCCCCAAATAATTCCTAAAGCAAATATTTTTTAGAAAAAACATCCAATCCAGATATAAAATTTATCAGTGATGTAGAATACACCATGACCCTTGGAAAATTGGACCCTTGGAAATTACTTACTTACTGTGAAAAATTTACACCTTATTTCCAGTCTGTATTTCAACTTCCAATCACTGGATCATGTTAGACTTTTCTCAGCTAGACTGAAGAGCCTATTATTTGTATGTTCCATGTAGGTACCTCTAAACTGAAATCAACTCATCTCTTTACCTGCTACCTGTTTAACTAAATAGATTGTGCTCCTTGATTCTATCAATATAATCTTTTAATCATTCTCAACTGTCTCTAGTTTATCAGCATCTTTCTTGAACTGTGGATACTAGAACTGGAAACTCTATTCCAGCAGTGGATGCAACAGTGCCAATTAGAAAAGCAAAATGATCTTGTTACTCGCACCTGAGATTCCATTCTCTATGCTTCCCAGGATTACATTAGCCCTTTTGGCCACAGCATGAAAAAGTTAAGTCGACTTTAAGTCAACCTCTACCCATCTGGTATAGATGGAGCTTTCCTTTTGGAAAGGGCCTAACACTCTGTTGATCAACCCTTCATGCTAATTAAACTCTCTCTTGTCTGGTGACTTAGACAGTCACAGAGGTTCACAATACAACTGCTCATTATTACCTTACAGTGTGAAATACAGTTGTTAAAGTGAGATTAATGCAGGCAGCAACTCACACCCTTCAATAAACTGTAAACACAAAACACATTCTTACCATTCTAACACCCAATATAACAATATGAACATACAGGTGAGCCTGACTGATTCCAGCTGCATATTTGTCAGTGTTCAGCTGAAACCTGGGGATCTTGGCAGGAACAATATTGTTTTCCATTGATCCTGTATCAGCTGCTCCATTATCTTGTCCAGGATTGATGTCAGACACTGGATCATCCCATTTACCCTTTTAAAATATTGATACATTAATGTCTTCTAGTCTTCTTGACTTCCCCAGTGTTGCAAGACTTACTGAAAATCAACATTAGTGATCCAGCAAACTCCTCAGCCAGATCATTTAAAACTCTTGACTGCAAGTTTTCTGGACCTGCTGATTTTAAAATGTCTAGTAGCTACTGCTCTTCCTCCTTGTGGAAAGAGAGACATACATGTCCTTGACTAGATCTGGCCCTGAGACTGTTTTGCCCAGCAATGTATGCAGACTTAGTAATTGGCTATGCAAAGACGTAGATCCGGGTAATCTTGCAAAATCATCAGCAGCAGAGAGTTCCTAAAGCTGTTCCAGACTGGCACAAAAAGAACCACCCAAAAGTAAAACAAAGTTAAGAAATGACTTAGCAAGCATAAGGGTGTGCCTATAAAAGCAGTGCCCCAAGAACAGCAAGGATGGAGTCGACAGGAATAGCGCCCTGACAAGCCGTCGGACTGACCACCCAGAGGCAGCTCCCCGGTCCTAGAATCTTTGGACCCAAAGAAGGCCACCCTAGAAGCGTTTGGGTTGGTAACCGTGCACAAAAACCAGAACCAGTCTGCACTGCTGGCTGATGATAACCTGCGGATGAAGTATTAAAACAAAAAAGAAATCTGTAACCAGAATGCTATTGCAGCTGCTTCTGCTCATTGTTGGGTAAATATGTCTGCAAATGATATTAATTGTAGTTAAAAGTTACTAACAGGGCTATTTGTGGGAATAGGAGGAGGAGTAGTTATAATTTTGCTTTAGCTTGTAGGATTTGGAATGCTGTGAGTATGTTTGCTGTGTTGTTTTAGGCAATTGAAAGATAATGATTTGTTTTAAAAGTATTTAGTCAATAAAAGTTACATAAAAGAGTGTAGACCAAAATCAGTGGTCTCAGGCGTTCTCCTTGGGTCCACGCACACCACTCTTGCATTATAAAAGAATGGCACTCCTGAGATACTAATGGAATGGAAAGTGTTGTCACAGTCATGTGCCATGACTACATCATCTGTTTTTCCCCAAATACAGAACAGAAATATTTATAGAACACTTCTGCCTTTTCTGCATTGTGGTTGATAATTCTACCATTCCCATCTAGCATTGAATTCCCTGGAAACTAGAAACCTCCATTTACACCCATAGAAAAATTATACAACAGGCTTTACCACAAGGAGGGGAAGTACAGCTCACCCACCCATTGTCTTACCACTGTGATACAACCCTGTTCCGTATGGCAGAGCAAAGCGTTCAGCCTCCATAGTCTTTGTGTGGCTGCACATGCGTGTGTGTGTGTGTGCGTGTGCGCACACACACACACACACACACACACACACACACACACACAGTGGATACATACATATACAAACACCACCTGTGCGCACACATCCCACATGCCATTGCATCTACATGTGTATACACACTGTTAACATATGTGCATATCATAAATCACATGCACATACACATCTACACTGTTGTATGCTTATACCATGTATATACACAGCTTGTCCCTCCCCTTGCCCCCATCCCACCTCACTGCTCAAAGGGACCTGTGCTTGTGCAGAGGCAGAAGTAAACTGCATCATGCAAATGTCTGGAACAGCTTCCTTTCCCCATGGGGTAGTAAGAGGGAAGCAGTGGCAGAGACACAATTCAGTCACTGCCCCATCCTGGGCAGGCTGGACTGAGGGTGACAAGTCAGACCCAAGTATTCTTCATGTGGCCTGATTGCAAACTAAGCCCATGGTTCACCTGGTTGGGTTTAAGATGTCCACAGTTTGGAGATCTAAGAAGCTTTAAGAAAAAAAAATGGGAGATCAAATGTATTTGGAAAACTTTCCCATTAACTGAGTGCCTTGGCGTCTAAACATTTGGTTTCATTTAAAACTACAGAGTTGTAAGATTCCCCACCCCCACCCCCACCCTCAAGTTAGTGATCATTGTCTTAACTCTGTGTGGGAAGGCGAAGAGTTAGTTTGACTTGCTTCCTCTGAGCACACATTTATGCTCTGGAAGAACGGTACACTTCTGCTGTACAGCTCCCTCTGCTCATGCTTTATTATTATTGTTATTACTTCTAGCCCATGGTTTCTGAATATTAAAAATAAGACAATATTTGCCCTTTAAGTCTTTAGGCTTGTGTCTGATGATAGTTATGAAGAAGAATGCACTTGGGGAGAGAAGGCATCCAGCCTGCATGTGGTTAACTGGATGGCCCTCAGTCTGCAGACACACAAGTGAATTCAATGGGATCATTCACATGCATAATGTTAGGTTTGTGTGCCAGCACTTCCTGGAGCAAGGACTACATGTAAGATAAGAATGAGGGAGATGCCTCTTAGTGCAGAGCGCTTTAGAGGGGCTGGGTGTGCATGCGGTGTCATAGGCACAGCCACCTAGATTGTGGGCTGCTGCAGAGATCAAAACAGCCCATGCTGTCATTTAGATAGTGCTGGTGAGTGGCAGCTCGAAGGTATAGATGTCTCCCCAGTGCTGCCTGCAGCACTAGCTGGAATAGCCAGTGCAGCATGCACTGTACCCCAGCACGCCCCCTAGATTGGGGTTTGGGACATGAAGCAGCACAGGTGCCGTTGCCAGGAAAACTCTCTTAGACCTCCTTGTGTACTGTGTGTACCTCCAGAAGGACACATGGCTGCTACAGGGGGTGAGTGGTGGAATCCTTCCTCTAGAAACCCTCTCCCCCCCATTTAATGATTGGTTTCCTTGTTATGGTCAGTTTGGAAGCTTGCAGGAGCAGTGCTGGCCCACTGTGGGCCCTAAACAGGAATATTTCCCCCCCCCCCCACACACATCACATAATAAAAAGCAAATGGAGGCTCCTTTGAGCTGCTCAGAGTCCTAAAAATTGCTTAGTTGGCTGAAGCCTAGAGCCAGCTCTGTTAGAAAACATTTATTTAATGTCCTGCAAAGCTATGGCTGGTGTTTCTGTGACTCGTCCAAAGCTTCCTTGGTTTGTCTAAGAGCCCCTACTGTACCTCCATATCCCGCCTGAATATTTCCCAAAGAAATACAGCATTGTCCTGGACAAATCCCCCGCCCAGCTGCACATACATTTCAGCGCAACAGCAGAGGCTGTGTTCTTCAGACAGTTACGGAGCTGCTCATGCATGCTGCTGGAGCCTCCTGGATTCAATTAGAGAGGCTCTTGCTCTGCCTCAATGTAACAGCTGCAGCCAAATCCATGAAATTATAGCTGCAAACAGAGAACACATAATGGAGAATGAACAGGACAGAGGGGAAGTGAGAGAGGCAGACAAGGCATGTGAGGAAGAGAGAGGGGGGGAGACAGAGAAAAAGGAGGGAGGAGAAAATGTTTGGAGTTGATTGAAGCATTGCAATAAAACCTATCCACTCAGACCATTTCATACTGTTAGGAAGTGTCGCTCTGTGGCAGTTAGGTCTGAGGCCCAGCTTCTAACTGCGATTGTTACACCAGACAAGACACCTTCCTCAAGCTGTGTCCTCTGGGTCCAGTCTCTCCCTCCCCAAGACGGGGGCACTAGAGAACGGATTATTGGCCAGAGTCTCCAGTCAGTGCAGCCACTGACCTGTGCTCTAAACCTGTAGCAATAAGACTAATTCCTCTTTGAATTCTTTGGTCCCCAGTGAGCTCCACCCAGGTACAGGACAGGAGACACCAGCCTGGTTTCACATTTGGGCACAACATCATTGTCAAATATCACTGCCAGAAAGGCACTTAAGAATGCTGATTTCTGTGGGTGTGTGTGCTTCCTTTCTTAGCTCAGCCTGATAAGGCCTGTCCTAAACTCTCAGGCAGTAGGCGCAGAATTGCCAGCCTAGTTTCATTTTCAATTGTGTATGGATGGGTACAAAATGTGTGTCCTCTCTCCCCAGAGTTATTTTCAATAGTGACTGTACCATGGCCCAGGTTTGAAGCATGTCCTTGGCTATGGTAGGGAGAACATGGGCAGGAGAGGGCTATAGCAGTCTCAGCATTATACTCACCAGCAGGGCGCCTCCTGGTGGTGACTCTGGGGAATGTTGCTCAAGCCATCCATCTGCTCTGCTTCTTCGCATGCCAGACCCTGGCTTTGAGTCCTCCTTGGGGTCTTAGCCCTCTGGCCAAGCCCATAGTCCACCCCTTCTGGGGTACAGCTAGGTCCTCCAGCCCACTCTGTGGCAGTGACCGGGCCTAGTCCTTTCACCTCCTCCCTGCGGTTGTAGTCCAGCTTGTGTGTGCTCCAGCCCACAGTTTAAAAGAGTCTAGGGGGCCAGCAAGCTTGTGCCCCTCCTGGCACCCATGCTGCTCCTGAGATGCTGGGGGAGTGGGGAGGGATCCGGACCCACTCTCTACTCCAGGCCATGGCCCAGGGATCCTAAACACCTCCTGTGAGGCTCTGCCTCCCACCAGTCTCTCATGGGCATCGACTCCCTGGGCCACTTCCTTGCAATCCCAGTCACAAGCCACTCTCCTCACCAGCCTGGATCCAGCTGCTGTCCCTCTGGCTCCTTGCTCCAGACCGCTGCTCCCTTCAGGAGCTTCAGCTCTGCTGGGATCCCGCTGCTGCACTGCACTCAGAGCTCTCCAGGCTGACTGCCTTCCCTTCTCTAACACTCTGCCTCAGTGCCATGCCCCTTGGGTGGCAACAACACCCTTGCAGCTACCTGGTGGTTCCACATAGCAGTTTTTGAGAACTGCTTGTAAAACGGGCCCCCATGTTCCAGTGCTCTGACTAGCTGCGCAGCGTGGCTCTGGGCTTCTGTTCAGGGTTAAGTCCGATAGAGTTTGGTTCATTTTTCACTGGGTTAGGAGGCATGTAAGCTGTAATTTATGTACAGTCTATGGGAAGCTCTTTCAGTAACATTGTGGGTCTGTGCCAGGCTCCAGCCAGACTGTTTAGTAATAACAGTCATGGCCAGCAAGGAAAAGACTACAGAGAGAAGCTGAGGCAGGAGACACCAGACTGCCAGAATAATAGAGACACCATCTTGTTCCCAGGAGAACAGCTCAGTACCACTAAAAATGGTAATGTCAGTAATGGCAACATTGTTCTCATAATAATGTGCATGTTGCTGTGAACAGACTGAGGAAGGGATGGCTCAGATAAACTCTATCCTGTAAGGCCTCGTTTCTTATGATGGGACACAACACACTTTGCAAGACATTTGATAAAGGACTGGGGAATGCTGATTCCCCACGTGTCTGAAACACGCCTTCGGCATCGTTTGCAGAGGACAAGAAGAATCTGGGTTCCTTAGTTCCCTAGATTTCCTTTGTACCACAACAGGTTTCAAAGGCCCACTGTGGCACCCTCATTCACTGGCATGAGGTCTTAGGTTGCTGAAAACCAATATCTCTGCATTCATATAGCATCTTTCACCCAGCAATCTGAAAGGCTTTACTCCTATTAATTAAGTCCAAGCACTCAGGATGGATGGCTAGCATCAAGAAGCTGAGAATGGGAGGACTGGAGTCACAAAGGGACATAGGCACCTAACTGTATCTTTCTGTGCCCAAGACCAACATTTAGGTGCCACTGTCATCCTCAAAATCTCTGCTCATTTGTTGCCAGCTTTCTGCCTGTGGGCATGTGCAAAGCAAGTCCTGATGCTGCCCCACAGCTAATGACAAATTATCCCCCCTCTAAGTTCCAGTTTTCCCCACGCTGTAAAATGCATAAGGATAAAAATTGCTGACTTGTCTTCTTGGGGGCAGCGGGAATAGACAGCTCAGGATGAAAACAGAAAAGCATCATATCCCACAATATAATCTTCTGACCATATTCTGCTTGGGTGTGACCTCTACCCTTGGGTAGGAGAGGAAGTGATCCCAGGGTCACCTTTGATTTGAAGCAGTTACCAAAGGAGCTGGTTAACCCAAATTACATGTCATGCCATCCATTAATGCAGGGACAGACTTTTCTCTAGATAAGGAGTTTAGGAAAATGCTCAGCCTCTGCCACAATCTGGAAGGATTTCTCAGCTGGTCAGCGCATCCCCACTCGTACTAAGTCTAATGGTTCATATTCTAACATCCACTATATCATATGCCTGTGAAGCCATGTGGGCTTGGGGCAGAGACATCACCTGCATGCCGACGGCACTGGGGCTGTCAGCAGAGGGCATTTGAGCAGGTTTTGGGACTGCCTCAAATCCTGTTACCCCTGGGAAGTTAGTTTCAAAGTCCTTCTTGGGTAGTTGGGGAGTCCCTGAAATCGAGCTGGCTGGTGGGTTGGTTAGGAATGCCTGTGAAAGCTGGGGTTGGGCCTGCTTTAGGCAGGGGTTGAACTAAACGAGCCCCCGCGGTCCCTTCCATCCCTAATCTAGGAGTCTATGAAAGGTTTGAACTTGTCATCCTGCCCTGGCCAGTGCAAAGGAGCTGGACAAGCTGGGGAGGGGACCCTTGGCATGGAGCAGAGGTGGGACCTGAGGCAGAAGAGAGGGGAACTGTGGGTGGTGCTATGGGAGGAAGAAGGGGGATGGGACTGTTCTACCCTGGGGCCCAGAATTGCTGTCGGTGGGCATGATTATACATGTTGAGTGTAAAGTGATTAGAAGGAGTTACCAAAGAAATAAACATGGACGTCTGAATTCTACACACTAATAGGATTTGAATAGCAATGTCCCACACTGGAAGAGGGTACAAGCAGGCTACGGGTTTTCAGTTCATGCAGGCAGAGACTGATCTCCCCACCTGGGACTCCCCTCCCCTAGTTCAAAGGTCTTTGTCTTCAAGATGCTCCATCAGGTGTTGATTTGGAGGGAGAGAGTGAAGTCATGCTCCCCCTTTTATAGTCTGTTTCAGCGTGCTAGAATGGTCCATGATGTGACGTAATGGCTGCTTCCCTTTTCGAACATGCATCCTATGGTGAACTCTTCACTGTAAACAATCCCTGGCAGTGGAATCTGTCTTTGATGGGCCATTAGCCTGTCTAGCAACTTCATTTTTGTGCCTGAAAAACTAGTTTAAGTGGATCTTATCTGACAACATGTTCTAGTAGCATTTACAAAGTTTTATAACTCCATATCCCATGGTAGCACACTTATTCTGTTACTGGGGGTTCTGCCAACCCAAAGCTCTTGGTAACTTTACTTTGTGAGAGGTGGTATCAGAAAAAAGCCAAGTTGAGATACCACTAACCAGCCGATAGATGGCCTGGTAGAAATAGTGTAACATAAGGATGCTCTTACTTTAAAGCTATACTTCTCTTAGATTTAAGCGCTTACACACACACACAACAGCTCAGTAAAACACCCCAACCCTCAATAATTATAGGTGTCTGGGGCAGATTTCGAGTGGAAGCAGTGACTGCTTTCTGATTTGCTTGATCTTCCAGCTGTCATGGGAGGACCGCGAAGCTGTGTCCAAGAAAAGATCCCAAAGAGTCCAAGTCTCTCCCCCCATTTATCCTTGTTAGCAGACAATAACACAAGAAGAAGAAAAGAAAGACACTTGCTTGGCAAGCAGTTTCAAAAGCTAGTCAAGAGGTCACCTTAGAATATTAATTTACTAGATGAGTTCATACTGAATATCTTGAGGCCCCGACAAACATCTCCTGACCTAGAGAACATGCATAAATAAGTTTCTTGGTCCTTTTCTGAACCACAGATTCCAGCACATGTACCAGAGCATCAGGGAGGGGTGCAGGGACAGGCAAAGGTTGAACAAGAGGCTCCCCTCCCCTCTTGACTTGGTTATGCTAAGGCTGCACAAACCTGCAAAAAGGTCTACCAATTTTGTCTGCTATTAGCAACAAATATGATAATCAATTTTACACCATCACGTGGTCTCTGGTCCTTTTACTGGTGTATCGAAATCTCCACATACAAATCCAACAATGTTTAGCAGAGTAAGACTTTTAAAGTCATACCAAACAAGGCATGCTTTGTACAGAATCTATCATAATGATATGACATTGGTGAATAAGGAGTTTCTCGGGTGTTGTGATCGACACAGGCTGTCACAGTTGGCCTATTACATGATGTGATTTACTTCTCTGGCAACACCCCACAGTGGACAAAGCCACACTCTTGATCATAACATTGATTGCGTCAGGAAAAAAATAGAGTGTGAAATCCTTAACAAACATCACGGTGACCCATATGTGCAAAGGGTAATTTACCTTAAAAGGTGAAGGGCACAGGGCAGGCTGAAAATTCTCCCAAAATGGTGGCTAACAAATTAAATTCACCAACCAGTTACACACAGTGCCCCTGAGTCACAACACAAGGTTTAGATTCAGCTCAATTTTACAGTACAAAGATGATACATACACATAAACAATACTATCGTATCTAGCAAATTATAACTTTTCCACTGATATCTTACATGGCATAGCTTGTATAATTCCTTGCAATCTTGTAATATTGGCATTAATAATATTATAGATGATCAATCCTATTAGCCCAAACTCTTCAGTCCAAACATACTGGTTTAAATATAACAATAAAACACACTACAGAAACACAGATTTTAAGTAATTACAAGTAATAAGGCATAAAAGTCAGAATTGGTTACAAAGAAATAAAATGTAAAGCACAACTGATATCCAAGTTAACAAGCTAGATGAAGTCAAAGCAAAGACGTCTCTCACTATAAATTCCAACTGTCTTACTGGCTGAATCCTTCCATCAGAATCTCTCTCCAGTCCAATGCTGCTGCTGAGCTCTTCAGGTATTGTTGATGCCATTGGTAGAGATAAAGGTAGAGATGATTTGAGGCATTTGTTTTTTCCTCTTTAGTCCTTTCTCTTGCACAAGAGTCATCTGTAGCTGAGGTTCAGGAGCCAGAAAGTCTGTGTGGACAGGAATCTCAAGCCATTTCTTTGCCCAAGATGTAGATTTTTTTGCCTACACCCTCTCTCCTGCTGAAGAGTTGCCACTTAATCAGGTGATGGTCCATTTGAGCTCATTTCCACCTGACTAAGGCTTTGGCTAGCCTTTTGTCTCTGGGAACTGATTCCTCCAGAACATAGCAGAACAGGCTCCAGTGATATCACACCACAAAATCCCATAACTTTACATCCAGTGTTACCACACATATTTTACCAGGACAATAACGATCAGAAAACCATGAGTTTTCAAATGATGCCTCACAAGGCATACTTGGTAGAAGATTTATCATAGTCCACTAAAAGGGGTGAACATATGGATACAGGCTGTCGCAGCCTGATCATGATAAGGAGAAGAAAGGAGAGAACACAGGGTGATATGATAAGGGAGATCCTGGAAGCCATTGCTGAGTCAGATTGTGAGCAGAGGGTCTGGAGGGTAAATACTGCAAACAGTATAGAAAGGGAAAGAGGGGACAGGCAAAAGGTAAAGGAGTCAGAGAGGGTGATGCACCAAGATATAATGGGGTGTGTTGAGGCTGTTTCCCCACTCCGGCATTTCAAGTGCAGAAGGTGGGGGGCCTGCAAAAGGCCTTAAGAACCACTGGTCCTAAAGCCTTGTCCTAAAACTCTCCAAGGCTACCAATTTTCTGGCCTTGGAGTGGTATTGCTGCCACCACCCAAATACAAAACCTCTTTAAAAACCTAAGAAGGCACAGTTGGGAATTTCTTCCTGCAAGGTACCCTCAAATCAGGAGAGCGAGTGAACCCCAGCTGTGATAAAAGCTGAAAATGGAACTGAATCCCCTTTAGGTAGTTGACTGTGCAGTCTGAGGCATGTGCACACAGAACCTCTTGCCTTTTTGGACACAGAACCAGTGCTTATTTTCATAGAATCATAGAATAATAGGGTTGGAAGGGACCTCACGAGGTCATCTAGTCCAACCCCCTGCTAAAAAGCAGGACCACTCCCCCTAAATTATCCCAGCCAGAGTTTTGTCTAACCGAGCCTTAAAAATCTCCAAAGATGAAGATTCTATCACCTCCCTAGATAGCCCATTCCAATGCTTCACCACCCTCCTAGTGAGAAAGTTTTTCCTAATATCCAACCTTGACCTCCCCAGCTGTAATTTGAAACCATTGCTCCTTGTTCTGTCCTCTGTTACCCTCGAGAACAGCCTAGCTCCCTCCTCTTTGGAGCAACCCTTCAAGTAGTTGAAGGTTGCTATCAAATCTCCCCTCAGTCTTCTCTTCTGTAGACTAAATAAGCCTAGTTCCTTCAGTCTCTCCTCATAAGTCATGTGCCCCAGCCCCCTAATCATTTTTGTTGCCCTCCGCTGGACTCTTTCTAATTTGTCCACATCCTTTCTGAAGTGGGGAGCCCAAAACTGGACACAGTACTCCAGATGCGGCCTGACCAGTGTCGAATAGAGGGGAATTATCACATCCCTCGATCTGCTGGCAATACTCCTACTGATGCAGCCTAATATGCCATTGGCCTTTTTGCCAACAAGGGCACACTGTTGGCTCATATTCATCTTCCCGTCCACCATAACTCCCAGGTCCTTTTCTACAGCGCTGCTACTTAGCTGATCGGTCCCCAGCCTGTAGCAGTGCATGGGATTTTTCCGTCCTAAGTGCAGGACTTTGCACTTGTCTTTGTTGAACCTCATGAGGTTTCTTTCAGCCCAGTGTTCCAATTTGTCCAAGTCTCCCTGGATCCTGTCCCTGCCCTCCAGAGTATCTACCATTTCCCCCAACTTGGTGTCATCCGCAAACTTACTAAGCACGCAGTCTATTCCATCATCAAGATCATTAATGAAGATGTTGAATAGAACCGGCCCCAGGACCGACCCCTGGGGCACTCCACTCGTTACTGGTTGCCAACCAGACATCGAGCCATTGATTCCTACCCGCTGAGCCCGTTGATCTAACCAGTTTTTGATCCACCTTACGGTCCACTCGTCCAACCCATACTTCCTTAACTTGCCGACGAGAATGCTGTGGGATTTTAAAAGGATAAATTTTCTTTAAGTAAGAGGGACAGCTAAGAAACCCAGATAATTGCTTTCCTGGGATTTAACTTGTGAATAGTGGGGGAGGAGGGGGCAGGGAGTACATGTGCTCAGCACAGAGGAATCCAAAAAAGAATCAAAACAAAGAAAGAACCTGAATGCGTCTAGCTAAACATTCCCTGTTCCGCTCATGCATGGATGGTTACAGATTTACTTTCTTCATAGGCATGGATGTCACTGGATCCTCCATGCTTGTCTCCCTGGCCTTCTCCTGGTCCTTCCAGGAGTTCTGCTGCCACCACCAAATCAGGAAACAAGCAGGTCTGCTCTTCTAATTCAAAAATCTATACTCTGTTTCTATTGGTTCTCCTGGGACTTACTGTCTATGGTGTTAACCCCTTCTCCCCTAAGATTACTACAGGGTGTCTCTGGCAGCAAACACAGGTATTGTAGATTCTTGTTAACCTACAGGCTCAACAACTACATTGACTTCTTTTGCAGTCAATGGAAAACTCCATGTTAGTGCCGCCCAACATGGTCCACATGGCCGCAGAGTCTGGTCCATAACCCTGCCCCTACCACTTCTTGTGCTGGGCATTCAGAACAAACACAGCTTTATATGCACTGACATCTGAGATCCACGGCTGCTCGAAGTGTAACCAAAAGGAACTGAAATATTATTTCCCCTTGTTAAGTTCTGCTCTGTTCATTTATTTTAGAAGTGTTTAGTGTGTTTGGCTTTTCATTGCACTCTGGTTTTTTGCACTGGTTTTGGTGCAGAAAACTGCTATTTTTTGGTAAGCAATTTTTTTTTATCACTTTACAACATATGCTGCAGAATGCCAAGCGCTATTGAAAGCACCCACTGCTTGTTGGAATTGGTGACAAACACAGTGTAATAATTATAAATGCACAGCAAGCACTGCAGAATTGGTAGGGGCATTAACTGCCGGTGTTATATTTGTAAATGTGCACCAGGCATCACACAGCTCCTCATAGCCCTGAGAACGGGAAGGCCAGGCAAATTCTTCCCACATCATTGTGGCTCACTGTTAAAGTGTTCTGTCTAGGCTTCCCTTGCCATATGGCTCCACGCTGAGCTCTTCTAATAGGTCTTGTATCTGGCTTTTCAAACTCAGCAGACTGCATCTCTCCCTCTGCACCCAGTGGAAAATTTTGCCTCCTATGCCTCACAGATGTTATGCAGGACACAGCAGGCAGCTACAGCCAGTGGATTTTTTATTCACTAAGATCCATGCTTGTGAGTAGACAGTGTCAGCATCCCTCCAGTGTGCCAAAAGCACACTCAACTGTCATTCTGGACCTGCTGAGCAGGTAGCTGAATCTTTTCTTTGGGCTGTCCACGTGGCCCTTATGTATCATGAGCTAGAGGATCAAGAGGTAAGCTGGGAGCCACAGGATCACAACTGACATTTCAGCATTACCACTGGTAATCCACTGGTCAGGAAAGCTAGGACACCAAGGAAAGTTGCATGATGGGAACTTGACTCCTTGCTCCCAGTCATCCGTGGGGGGCTTTGTTCTGCCTCATGATGCTTTCCCAAACTTTCCCAAAAGACAGTGGTGGTGGTTAGCTGCTTGTTGAGTTCCCTCCCCATGGTATATCTGTACCCTGGCCAAGCTCTTCTGGTGCCAATGCAAGGAGCTGAGTAGGCAAGTGGATGAGTGTCACACTGAGATGGCCTTATGCCAACATAATTTGCATTTTCAAGCGTGTAATATAGACTTGGCCTAACTTTTGGGCAGCCTGCCACCCCACAGAATTTACAGCCCCTTGCTAGGCAGCCAGGCTCCCTAGCGCAGGCATGGGGAAATTTAGGTGCCTAAGAATGAGGATCACTTGAGTGGGGAGCTGCCTAAGCTAGTTGATAGGCAATGCCAAGAGGAAGGGTTGGGCTTATGCTGGGCCACACAGAGACTCCCCAGCCCCATTATACCCAATAGACCCCTAGTTAGTGAACTCATGTAGCTTAGAGTCATCATATTTCAGCTTCCCAACTTGATGACACTGCTGGGGAGAGCAGGAGTTGGGCGAGGGAGGGGGGACAGTTTCTACTGTACAGTTTCTTTTTACTTTGAATGTCCAACATTTATAAATACCAAATGTTATGTCCTCAAAAATAAATGTAAATCCAGTTTAAATGCACCTGTTTACACGCATTCAGGTCTCTCCTGCTGCAGTTTTTCCCATTGTGCCCATGCATATTTCTCTGCAAAGCATCTCTTTTGTAGCAATGGTTGATTGCTCATCAAGGCGCCATGAAAGCCTTTGCAAGATGTGTGCCTGACGTTACACTGAACAAGCAGGAGCCCTTTCAGCAACTCTTCTGCTGCCCAGTTCTGAAGGCAACACTGGTGCATACATAAGGGTGCCAAACCAGCTGAGATACATGCCACTATCAGGGCACGCCGGGCATTGTAGTTCCACCAGAAACCACGTTGGAAAAAGACAAGCAAGGAAAAGTCACAGACATTTGTTCATATTTTCAAAATCCACCTGGACAGAGACTGGAGGACCAAAAAGAGGTCATGCCTGGGAAAACTGAGACATGTGGTAACCCTAACTTTGATGTGGGAGGCCTGCTTTGAAGTCACCGAGCTCCTCATTTGGAGCAGGGACTTTAACATGTGTCCCCCACATCAGTGCCCTGATCACTAGGCAACAGAATCAATCTCTTTATGGGCTACTGACTATTTAATTATTTATACAAAATGGAACAGTTTCAACACGAGACATTCAGAGACACCCATTGTCACGGACTCACAGAATCAGGGCTGTGCCTCCAGCTTTGAAATTGGTCCTTCAAGGAACTCCTTCACTGTGCCAGACCCCCACAAGGGACCTCACTTTTCCTAAAGGTCAATCACATGATTTCACCACCTCCTCCAGTTCTCCCGCTTCACACTCAGAGCCCCATTGAGACTGACTCCTGGGAGAGGCCTGTCCACTCTGCAGGGCTTCACAGCCTTCTCCACATTATGATGACACTAGATCAGTGGTTTCAAAATAAGTGGGTTTAATTAGTCAATGGGACACAGTGCAGGCAGGCCGTAGGTAGCACAGAGAAAGGAAGAGTACAGCCCTGTCCATTCTGGTCAGGCCAGAGCCGGCCATGCTGCAGTGAAACTCCATATTCAGGCTCTTTCTCCTGCTCTCTGACCTCCTTAGTCAGTCCCAAGATGACAGCATTCCCAGCTTTCTGGAGAAGCCAACATTTATCCCCCATCTCACACCCTCCAGTCTTCTGTTCTCACACTGGAGTTGCTCTCATGAGTGACTGGAGCTTGCATTAGCTCACTGGCCTCTGTTGATCTGGATTCATTGCAACCAGTTCCTTAATGACTCTCCCTGCCACACAGCCAGCCAACCCATCTATGTTTCTTAGAGCAAGTCTACACTTACTGTGCTGCAGCTGTACCAACACCGAGCTTTCCTGTTGGCATTAAAAAAAAACCATCCCCGTCATTGGCCTAAGCATGTCGGGGGATGAAGATCTCCTGCTGACAAGCACGGTGGACACCAGCACGTATGTCGGCATAACTTGTGTCATTCAGAGGGTTGAAATATTCACCCCCCCCCCCAAGAGACATACGGATATAGGTGACATAGACAGGACTGCCCTAACCATATACATGAACTAGGCAGTTGCCTCAGGCTCCAGCCTTTAAGGGGTCCCAAATTAGATGGAAGTATATTTTTCTCTATTAAAAATGTATTAATATGTTCTAATTTTTCTCTATATTGAATGTGGGACGGGGGGGGGGGGCACCAAAGGCAGAGTTCACTTAGGGCACCATAAACCCTTGGGTCGGCCCTGGACAGAGGCAGTAGTGTAGGTGACATTTTGCTAACATAGGTGGTGGTGTAGACATAGCCTTAGTCTGCCCGGAGAGCAGCTATAAGCCCTTTTCCTCCAATGGGTAACAATGCAATGTATAGGGGAAACTGAGGCACACATAGGCTTGATAAGAAAAATTACAAAAAGGCTCAGTTTGTCACAGCTCTTTCCTCTTTGAGACCAACTGGACCAGGATCACTTTAACCAGTGACACAGAGAAGTTCGAATCCACAAATATTATTAAACAATGCCACAGCATTTTCCCATCACCTTGGTAGCTGGCCTACCAGACACAGCCAAGACTCTTAGCACTTACAGCTTCCAATACGTAGTTCAGAGCAGTTTCACATCCTTCCTTAGGTCTGGCCTGTCAGACCACACTTGCAGGATGGTCCTGGGGAACTTTCACGTGGTCCCTGCACCCTGGGCCTCCCACTACCTCCCACTTCAGAGTATGAGAAGGGCAGTGCATGGACATTCCTCCAGGTGTCAGTCATCTTTGCTACAGCCTGGTTATGTTCTGACCCCTCAGTGGGGGTAAGATGTGACTCCTTGGGCCAGAGGTGTAGCCACAGATGGGCTGGGGCCCACTCACTTGGCGATGAGGCCCGCCCAACGCAACACCTGGCTATGGTGCGAACTTTGCCACCACGGCCACAAGACACTGGCGCCTCTGCTCCACTTTGTAGCCACAGCAGCAAAGTTTGTGCTGGCACCAGAAGCTGGGGTGAGCAGGCTTCATCGTGCCACCTCTCTCTCACTCCCACAGCTCTGTTTGCTAAGTCACAAGTGGAGCGTCTCAGGGGCAGCTTTCAGTCACATGATTGGAAAGCTGCCCTTGGCTAGGCCCACCTTGCAGATTCAGGGGCCTGTCAGAAAACAGAGGCTGGCTATGCCCCTGTCTTGAGCATTTAGGGGGTGTAGAAGCAAACCTTGCAGGCCTCAAATTTGCTCAGCAACAGCATGACTTATAGAAGAATGGGGGAAAGTGTAAAGCTAAGAATGGTATAGTCTGAAAAGGGAAAGAAAAACAACTGGCCTCTCAAGGTTAAAGTATTCTAAATAAGATAAGCTGTCTCTGAACTGTTTTTTCTGTTTTAACCAGTTTGTAACCTTTCACTTGCACCTAATAAGCAAAAATTGTTAACTGTCTATCATATAAATACCTGCAAAATCTGCCTGCGAGCAGAGCTCACTTAACTGCACAGATTCTGTGTTGTTAACAGACTCTCTTCCTGCATGCCGGAAAGAATGTCTTGCTAAAACTTGATTACATAGGATTAAGTTGTATTTCTTTAACAGGGGGCTGATGTAGGGTGGGCACACACCTGCCATATCACTGGTGTTCTGTATCTCAGGGTCCGGTTGTAACTCATTCATTGGTTAGAGGTGTATTTCAGGAGTGGGTGGGTGAGGTTCTGTGGCCTGCATTGTTCAGGAGGTCAGACTAAATGATCATACTGGTCCCTTCTGACCTTAGAGTCTATTGCTATGTCTACACTACAGGCTCTGTTAAGTCGACGTAGAGCGTCCACACTAAACACTCCAGTTGACTACCTGCATCCACACTGGCAGGTGCTAGGTCAACAGAGGAGTGTTCTGGGGGCTGGGAGCTATGTTCTCGCTAAGCTGCCCCTGGGCCGCTGCACACCTCATGCAGCCCAATCCTCGCCACGTGCCTTCCCTTCTCCCCATCCCCCCATCCCCAGCCTCTGATTCCCAGCCCCTTCTCCCCTTCTCTCCAGCCCGAGTCCAATTAGGTCGCCTTAAGCTAACCCCCATCCACAAGTCAACTTAACAAGGTCGACTTAGGCTTTAAGTCGACCTAAAGAGGGGGAGTTACTAAGTCGACTTAAGGAAACACTTTAAGTCAACTTAATAAGCATCCGGTGTGGATGCGGCTTTGTGTAGGTCGAATTAAGCGTCATTAAGTTGGCCTAAGTTGCACATGTAGAGTCTGCGAGTCTATAACACTGGCAAACCAGGTGCCAGCTTATGCCAACATCCCCATGCTTCACTTGACTACTGTCAAACACACAACTGAAATCAGTCCAGCTCACCTGCGTGTTAATAGTGTTAAAATAGGGCTGAATATATAAAAATGTGCTTCACGGTTAGACTTCATTAAATGGGTCTAGGCTGCTGCCTGCTTTATTCTCACATAACAATGGCATCCCATAGGATAAGGGGATATTTGATGGTTTGTACTATAAACCTCCGCAGCCATGTAAAACACCAGCCAGGAGAGAAGCACGAACTAGTGCGAAGTTCTGGTCTCCAACGGAAGTTCTGCCTTTCCCAACAAAGAAGGCCCATTGACACTAGACAAATTACTGTGGAACATCAGTGGCCCAAAGACACATTGCATCCAACCAGCCAGGAACAGGAGCTGTGCAACTGCAAGTGCATTCCTGCCATCAGCTGAGTTTGCACCTTGAAGCAGAAAGGGGGAAGGAGTAAAAAGCTGTAACAAGGAGGAACTGTATCTCTATTCCGCTTGAATTCTCAATGGCAAGGGTTGCTAGGCATAAGCAAGAGATTCTCTGCATTTAACCTGGGTTAGCCCTAAATATAGAGCTTTCTTATTATAGAAGCAGAGGGGTAGCCATGTTAGTCTGTATATAGCAAAATCAACAGAAGTCCTGTGGCACCTTAAAGACTAATAAATTTCTTCAGTCATAAGCGTTCGTGCCTCTGACGTAGGGGGCTGCAGCCCACAAAAGCTTATGCCTGAAGAAATTTGTTAGCCTTTAAGGTGCCACAGGACTCTTTTTGTTTTTGCTTGTTATAGAAGCTTCTATTACTTTTTTAAACTTAATATTGGACCTCAGTTATGTGTATCTATGTTTCCCAGCTTTCACCTTTTAAATGAGTCTCTTATTTCCCCTTTCTATATAATCATTTTTAGATAGTTTTATTATAGGATTGGCTAGAAGTGTCACCTTTGGAGTGAGATCGAAGTGTAACCAACCTGGGTAAGTGATTGGTCCTTTGGGATGGGGGACAAACTGACTATTGCTGTGGTTCTTGGTATGAGGGACCATCTATCATAAAGGTACATTCACCTGGGAGGGGAGACAGACAAAAGTATGGAGGAGGATGATCTGTGACCCCCTGGTAAGGCTGTTACAGTACCTGAGAAGTTCACACATGATAAATGGGTGGTGAAATCTCAGTAATGAACTCACAGCCAGCCTGGGGCCTTGTGCACAGATTCCTGTCAGTCTGTCCACAGCTTCCACCCGCACGCGTGAGCCACTGCAGGACAGCATGACACTGGTGAGGCAGGAATGCCGGGTGCTCCCCATGGCTGGCAGAGCCCCCTCTGGAGTTGCCTCAACCCCAGAGCTGCGCTCCCATTTCCATGTTTGGGATTAACCTGCTGCACTCACCTCAGGACAGAGTCCTCTCTTGCCCCCCACACCCACCGTCCTCTTCTAGTGGCCTGTGATTTTGGCTTTTGATTGAGACCCCATCCTAGCCATTACCACACACTGACCAGGCGCATAGTTCTGTTAACAGCAGTGGCCTTCCAGCTGCCCTACTCTTCTCTGGGGCATCTCTCAGCCCTGGACAGAGCCCAGAGTGTTTTATAAAAACCAGGGCCTAAATTCAGCTGGGGCTGTCCACAGTAGAGTGCAGGTAAATATTTTCCAGCCCATGGGAGCCCTGGCATACCTCACAGATCCAAAGCCCCAAGTGCTGCTGCCTTCCCAGGAGCTATGGAGCCAAGCCCTGGCACCCTCCTCCCCTGTGGGGCCAGAATCAACCCACCCCTAGCCTGCAACTGAAACCCTGAGCCCTGAATGGGGTGGGTCATAGGGGACTCCAGGATGTAGTCTCTGAGAATTTAGGCCCTGATAAAAATTATGACATTAACCCCAAGGTGCACCCAGCCCCTGCAGGGAATCACCTGCCTCTGTAAATCTTCATGTCTTCCCCCCACAGCTACCAGCAGTGCTCTGCTGCTCTGGAAGTGGCTGCATTTCAGGAGTGGGCGGAAGCCCAAGCAGGGCATGCTGGAGGAGAAAGGTAATGTGGGAATTACCATGAGTGGGAAACAAGTTTTCTTGTCCTGTGAGAATTTTTAAGGTTTTAGAATATTTTCCCATACCAGCTTGGGACAAAATGTCAAAATCTAGAAACTTTTCCTGACCTGAGTTTCTGAAAAAAAACCTGGTGCAGAGCAGTCTTCTGGTCGTTGTCGTTTTTTAATTAACTAACGTTTTGAAACAAAATGACATTTTGAATGGAAATACAAAACTTCCTATTTCAAAAATGTCAAAACAGGATGCTTGACGATTTCAAAACTTTTTTACAAAATTTACGTTTTTTAAAAATTTCTTTGAATTGGGAGAGTCCCTTGCCTATAAGTGTCAAGACATCGGTATCTCCCAACACATGTTTTGTTGGAAACTTACCAACCAGCTCCAACAGAAATGCTTTACCAAGATCATTGTCACCAACAGTACTGTAAACTCAGCCTTATTCAAATATATGATGAGTCACAGGAGGACCACCTGAGGGCCTGTGTGGACCAGATGGTTCTGACCCATTTCTACAGCAAAAAAAGGTGAGCTTTAATATGTGGACTCCTAGGGAGCATAAGACACCGTCTACCTTGAAATAGCTAGTTGAGGTCAACACCAGGTGGGACAAATAAAGTTGCCCTCAGATAGCCACATATCAGCGTAAAATTGACCTTTGTCTTGTCTCCACTAGGCTATTCAATTGCAATGCTGATAGTTAGCTTGATGATGTAAACAAACACTCTCATTTTAGTGAAGACAAAGGAAAGGGTTGTGAATATTTGGTAACTAAGGGAATTAAAAAATTGGATCAATTTAGAGCTCCCAAAGGAAAACAATGAAAATCCTGCCGACAGGGAAACCTTGCAGACGCTACAGGAAAAAGCTAGGGCATCCAGTGTTCAAGGTGACAGCAGCTCATTGCCTAAATCAGGATAATGAAAATGACACAGCTACAAAAGTCCATTGCGGAGGCGTGGCACAGCTTGCGAGAAAGAGGGAGTCATGTGTGAATCACGGCAGCGAAAGAGAGAGAGCGCGCTGCTGACTCAGTGCAGAGTCACTGATCAGAACCTGGGCAGAGCTCCAGGCAAAATGAGGCCAGCATTTCCTCTTGCATTGCCCCAGCTGCAGAATAGAAAGAGACAGCCCATCCCCCCCTTCCTCCCCCACAAGAGAGACATTACCTTATGCAACAATGACACTCACACATACAAATATATTTATTCCATCACTGGAGCAGCTGCATGGCACCGTCTCCTGAAACACTGACCTCATTCACCGGGGCTAACTAGAAGGAGGGCTGCGGAAATATACAAAACCTATTGCAGCATTTCAGAGCTGCTCAGTTAAGGCTTGCTAAATATTTTGTGCTAAATTGACTCTCTGGCCAAGCAACAACAAAGATAGAGTGTGCACGTGTTGTGTGCGGGTGAGAGAGGGAGAGGGAGAGCTGTGGGGGAGGCAGCGCAGACAGGTTCGGCAATCTGAATGAGGGAAACCCTATAAACAGTGAAATTTTGAAATGCAAAGAGCAAAATCCACCTTTCTTACTGGTACAACATTAAAAATTGCCTTATTCAGAAGGTGTCAGCCTGAGCAGGGGCACAGCTGGGAAGGGAAAAAAGGAGGGAGAAGGAGGGCTGGACAAAGAGGAAAGAGAAAAAAAGAGACAAACAAAGAGCATCAGTGAGAGCAGGGATAAACACAGGATAGTCCAGAGATTAGACAGAGGAGCTGAGGCTGAGGTGGGTGTATGACACTAGACAGGAAGGTCGGGGAAGAGGCTATAGTTGGGATTGGAGGAGAAGCTGAGAGGAACAGAGAGGAGGAGGCAAGGATTTAAAGGTGGGTAGCTTGGTCTGGCTGGCTCTGGTAGTTGCTAGAGGACAGCTTTGGGTGTACGGTGGAGTCTGGTTCAATCCGTGCAAAGCCTATTTTGACATTAAGAGTTTGACACATTTGCTAATAAAAGGAATCAGTGAACAAAACTAATTCAACCCCAGATGGTTCTCGAGAAATCCTCCCTTATTCTGACTGGGTACCCCAGGGTCACAGCTACTTGGAGTCAAAGGCAAGAAGCAAGAGGAAAGGAGACACTCCTGATCCACAGGATCATCCAGTTCTCCCAGGTCTGGAGAGTTCTCAGGTACAGCAATGACACGGGCCATGGCTACGCCGCAAACTTTGTCACACAAATTACCTCGGCACGTAGCCGCCAGTGTCCGTTACACTGCTTGGCTCCTTGCCCTGGCACTGTACGGACTTGCCAGGACTGTTTGTCTCAATGCCTAGAGAGTAGCTGGGTAGGCATCTAAGTGTGCAACCCACTGCCAACCAGCGTACTGTCTTTTGGGAAGGGTTAGCAACACATGGTGGGGCAGAAACGAATTGTGCAGGGGCAACTGGGAGCCAGGTGGGCAAGTCCCAGTATGCAACTGTTTCCATCCCATCATTTTTCACGCATTTAAAAAAATCTCACCAACCCGTAGGATCTCTTCACTGTCAGACTCTGACAGAAGCATGGCGCCTGCCACCTCTGCACTATTGTCACAAGCATGATCTTCCAGTATTTGTTAGAGCTGTAAGACAAACCGAATCAGCAGGGAACACGAGGATTCCCCTGGAAATCAAGTTACTGTAGAACATAGTGAGAACCAGTTCAAGGTTGCTGGTGGCATTTCATGGAGCAGCTGCCGATGGTGGAGCACCACTTCTGGGCCTGAGAAAGGAGCACTGATGTTGGGATCGCATCGTAACGGAGACTTGGGATGACGAGCCGTGGCTGCAGAACTTTGAAATGGACAAGGCACGTTCCTGGATCTGTGTGACCTTGCTATTTGAGGCCTGCTGGAGTCTGGTGTACTTCTATTAGCATAAAGGCACTTAGTAGTTCTGGCCCTGGGCAGGGGTATATAGAGATGATGTAATAGAGTTCTTCACAGACTGCAAAGGCAGGTGAACCTGAAAGCTGACAACAAAGAGCATCTGTGTTTGCTGCTGGAGAAGCACTGTTATAGCCCTTCCCCCTCTCCTTTTCCTTCTGGGACTCCTGGGCCTTGCTCCTCTCTGGTTTTGACTTTTCCAGACAGTCTACAGTGTTCCTTCTCCAGCACCTGTGGTCACCATCTGATGCAGCGTGCCTTGGAAGGGGTGGCACCCTAGCCCCTGGACTATTGCTCTGCCTCCTGCTCTGCCCCCACTATGCCTCCTTCCCCATGCACCACCCACACTGCCCAGGCCCCACCCCCTCTGTCTCCTCTTCTGAAACCCCCTCCCACCCACCATTTGCAACTCTCTGCCCCTCCAGAGCCCTCCTCTGCTACTCATGACCCTCCACCCATCTCCCAAGGCCTCTGTCTGCCACTTGCACCTCCCCACAGAGAAGCGCAAGTGACAGACAGGGATGGGGCAAAGAGGAGGAAGTGGTGGGCGAGGAGTTTTGAGGGAAGATGCACAGTGGGGTCAGGGTCTTGGGGGCACTCCAAAGATAGCATGCCAGCCTAGCACAACACATAAATTACCACGGACTTGGAGCAACCAAAGGGAGGTGTGACACTGTCCGGATTTAGGGGACCATTTATGATACTATTTCTTATTAATATTTCATAATTGCAATAATCCATAGGAACTATCGTGTTTGGTACCAATAGAAAGGTTGTAATTTGCTAGGAATGATTAAATGGTTTATGTGTAGGAACTGCATCTGTATTAGAAGTTAGGAATATGTTTGTTATATCTGTATTTCAACCTGTGTGATTCCAGAACACTCCCCAAACCACGTATCTGCAGCAATTCTCTCTTTAATTGCCCATGAAGGAAGCTCCCAGATATAGTGGGCCCAGGGACAAACTTGCTCTGTGAGTCACTGGAACTGACCACCTGACTCAACTCCATTTTGATTTGCAAAAACTCCACACAGCATCTCTGCGAGTGGACAAAGGACTGAGGCCCTCCCAGATGCTGGGTCTCTACTAGAGAAACTGATCGTGCCTGCAAACTGCTTTATACGGACTCTAATTCATCTGTGTATATGTGATTCACTTTGACCCTTTAACATCTCTCATATTTTGTTTCTTTTCTTTTTATATTAAACCTTTAGTTGTAGTTACTAAAGGATTGGCTACCAGTGTGGTATTTTGGGTAAGATCCAAACCTATATTGTTCTGTATAATGTGGCTCGCCCAGCAGCCTTCCCAGGTCCTACCTTCGCCCCATCCATCCCATCCCCGCCCCCACTCCCCGGGCCCCTACCCTGCTCCTCTCAGCTCCCCCCGCCCCCTTCCCGCTCCTCTTGGCCCCCCACCCCTTTCCCACCCTCCACCGGTTCCCCGCTCCTCTCCCCCACCCCCACCCCTGCCCAACCCACCCAGGCTGGGGCCTCGGCCCCCTCCCCCCTTAACTGGCCGGAGCTGCAGGCGTGGCCACAGTCGCTTCCTGGCCAGGCTGCTCCTGCCCTGAGCCATGCATCTGAGCATGCTCAGGGCAGGAGATATGAAAAAGCTCCAGCTTGGCCACAGCTACCAGGTGACCGCGGATCAGATTCCAGTCCCTGGTGGGCCAGATTCTGGCATGTGGCCACTGCTTCTGGCCCCTCCTTTCCCTGCCCTGCTGACCCCGGCCCCCAGCTGGGCAGTGGGACCAACCAGGGAAAAATAGGTACCGGTATGCAGTATCAGCGAAAAAAAGCCCTGCTATTTTGTCATGTTTCTTGATAACCGGTGGGGGGAATCAGAAATGGCATGTTGATGATTGGGAGTCTGGTTTAACATCCATCAGTGTTTTTGGGAGAGTTTGACACTCGGTTTTGCAGCTTGCCCTGATTTTTGAACATTTAGGAGGTTATCCCAGGAGGCTCCAGTCACAGGAGGTGTACCCTAGCCTCTTATACCTGCTGGTAGGAATGGAAAGCAAAACTTAAGACTCAGAACTCCCTTTCTTTGTTCCCTTAAAGGTTAATGATGCTTCTGCTCCAGAGTGCTTGTGCACAACCCCTTCACAGCACCAGCCATGGCCACCGTGGCCTTCCAAGAGGGAGGGAAACAAGGAAGGAATTCCTTGGTTGCACAAAACCCCAGGTGTGAGGCAATGGCACTGAATTCTGGCCTCACTTTCTCCCGACAGTGGTGAGATTAGCTGATAACTCCCTGCGGAGGGGAAGAGAGGCTGAGAGACAGCTGCTGTTGGAATCCTGAAGGCACCTGCACCCCAGCATGCTGCTAGTTGGCGTACGTACTGCAATGGTGACTGTAGTAGAAAGTGAGGCCTTTTGTAATGGGCCTAGACACAAGATCTGAGGCCTGAACCCAAGTCTGGCTTTAGGAAACAGTAGTTGCTGGCCTGCTTACAAATTCATTGAGTGGTACAGGAACTTGGCAGAAGCACAGCATTGGTAATGCATTGGCATTCCTAAAAGCAGTAGCAGAAACACACGGTATTGTTAAAGCACAACCCCCAATACAGTGACTGCAGAAATGCAATCCTGAGAGACAGCTCAAGTTCACTCCCTCTGGGGCACCTGGCACTGGCCACTGTCGGTAGACAGATACTGGGCTGGATGGACCTCTGGTCTGACCCAGTACGGCCGTTCTTATGTTCCCAAGTTACAGTGGGGCACAAGCACAATCGTGAAGGACAGCACAGAGATATCCCGATCTTAAGATAGAGGAGACAGGATGATGGATGAAAATGTTGTGCTTCATTTGGAAGCAAGGTACAGAGCAATCGCCTACGTCAGACATGCAACATGAAACTTGTTTGTATCAGGATAAAAGAGAGGGATCCCATGAGAAAACGGAAAGTCCTGCCGTTAACTTAGCCAGTCCACTGTGACAAGCATAAATGTCCTAGTATACCTGTAGCTCCTATGGGGCACCAGTACCATGCTTCACATGCAACAAGTCAGGCAGAGAGCCTTTATGGCTGATCTGAGTCTGTGATAATTTATGGGGTGTGCTGAACAAGGTCTAGCTAGCTGAACAAGGCTACCTGCAGAAGCTGAGACAGCGTCCAGAGGGGAACTCACACCAGCATGCACCTGACTGACTGGCAAGAGTGACGGCCAAAGTTATTGCTGAATGACGTGGACAAGCATTCTACATGGAGGAAGAAATAAGCTGCCATCTCTAGGAACCTACAGTAGGGGATTGCTGTGTGCCTCCAGGAAGGTTTTGTCAAGAGGAGTCAAGGGACGTCCCCGTGTATGGAAACAAACAGCTTCACATGGCCCCCTTGCCAAACTCTACATATAACAATGCTACCTATCCTTGTTGCACCTCTTCCAGTCTGAGTAAATGAATGAAACATGGATGTCTGAGTCCTGTTAGTTGGGGGCACCACCCTCATTGGAATGGGAAATACAATTACACACTTCCCTGAGGTTTCTTCTTCTGCACCAGGCTCTCCAGTGCTTGATGTCTAGGGCTGCCAGAACGGCAGGCTTGGGACATAACTGGACCCCCATGGTCGCATGTTCCCTGGCTTCCTCTTCCTCCTCATCCTCACTGTTTATGGCAGGGCCTGTAACTGTAGGTAGTTACAGTGCTCTGCAAGGTGGGAGCAGGGTCTCCCCCGAGCGGGATGTGCAGCTCTCTGTAAAAGCAGCAGGCTTGTGCCTTGGCCCAGGATTGGCTGTTCACCTCCTTGGCCTTTTGCTGTGCTTGCTTTAGTTCCTTTGGTTTCATGTGGCACTGCTGTCACTTCCCTTCTCCTGCATCCCCCAAGCTATCTGCCTGCAGATGTCCACGTTTCTACAGCTAGTGTGCAGATGGCTGACACAATCTCGTAACTTCACAGACCCAGGAGATCCAATATCTCTTGTCCACACCAGCCAGGAGCATGTCTGGAGCATGTAGCTGGCAGGGTCAACTGGGCAGCTGCACACACAATGGAGAGCTGTGAGGTGTGCACACCATGCTGGACAATCAGGAAAAGGCATTTCAAAACTTCACAGGACTTTAAAGGAGGCCTTCCAGTCTCCATGACCCCTGGGCAGTAGAGATCACACTGTGAACGCAGCGGTCCGTCAGGCACTGTGGGACAGCTGCTGGAGGGCTGTTGGGGTTAACATAATTAACGCAGCGTCTACACTCGTGATACCACAGCTCAAGGCCACTTGAGTAGGTGGTGTAACTGACATTGGTGGGAGACAGATATTACGCACAGCCAGGTCAATGCAAGGTGGCTTATGCGGACCTCTCTTTGGAGCGTAGACCTGTTCTTAGACACTAGCACATATGTTGGCAAAATTCTTGTCATTCAGAAGGGTGGAAAAACATTCCCTTGAGCAATGTAATGTTACTGGTATAAGCACTGATGTGCACAGAGCTATGTCAGTGGGAGACACTCTCCCACTGACATAACTACCGCCACCCGTTGAGCTGCTTTTATTATGTTGACAGAAGAGCTCTCTTCCGTTGATACAACATAGCTACACAAGTTCTCTTACCTCAGCAGAGTCATGCCGCTGTGAGCTTGTGGGTGTAGACGTGGCCGTAGAGAGAAGAGTGAAGCTCACACAATGACTTGAGTGAGGAGTGAGATTAGGGACCAGATCAGCAGTGATGTAAACCAGCGTAAGTCTATTGATCTCAACAGAGCTACGCTGATTTACACCGAACCAGCTTGTGACTCTCCTAGTCACGGGCACTTCCCCCTCAATAAACCCAGTGAGTCACTGTGGTTCCCAGTCTAGCCCTACACCACACCAGCGTTTCACACTTTTCCCTTGTGATTCTCAAGCTGAAAGAATGCATTTTTCTCTTTAAGGGCATGTTGTGCCCGGCCTCCCGGTCTGTCAGGGAGGAACAGTCACACATGCAAATAGCATTAGTGTTTCTCACATTCACCAGCACATGCAGTAAACCAGCCCTGACATGGCGAAGGAACAGAAATCACAGCGAGGGAAGAGGCATTAGATATTACAGAGATCCAGACATGGGAAATGGCACCCCCGGCTAACAATGCTGAGATGCGCACAGAGCAGCAGGTGTTGGACCAGGGTGCAAAGAGCCACATGTCAGGGAGCACCTCACACTGATCTGTCTGGTATGAAGCAGAGTTCTGTGGTTTGCGTAGGTCTTTGATCCCTGCACATCTGTCAAGGCCTCTTCCAGTCTCTATGGCTCCTCCCACCGCCTACAAGCCTGACAGCCTTTATCCTTTTATCCGATGTTGCCATCTTGAGGGTGGGGGAGGTCCCACTCCAACCTCTATTGTCCTCTGGGGCATGGATCCTTTTTTCCCACCATCATCACATCTGGGGGTGAATGGGATGGGCCCCATTCCTTGCAGAAACCATTGGCTCCTGCACCCTTGTCTTGTGGAACCTTCCCTCCCTCCCCCCAAAGTCTCCTCACCCTTTGAGCCTGTCTCTCTCTCGCCCTCCAACTCCCAGTCCCCATGAGCCTCTGTTCCCACCTGCTCCTTCCCTAATGTCCTCTCGGTGGTCCACCTCCACAAAACCAGTGAATTACATCTCCCTGCCCAAACCAACTCAGATCTCTTCACTTTCCAGCAGACAACTTCCTTCCCCCCATCAGCAAAACCCCCAATGAGCCCAGACCTCTACTCCTTTTGCCTGGATACCCCTACCTAGCTCAGACATCCCCTCTACAAGGCAAAAAGCTCTGTGGCCCTGGACCTTAGTGGGGGTGTGAAAGCGAGTGTCCAGGGTGGGAGTGGAGAGGGTCAGTAAGAGGGACCTACAGCTTGCCCAGCTCCTGGGAAGACCTGTGAGTGTCTAGTGTGTTTCTGGCTCCCTTCTGTGCCAGTCACAACAATGGCTTCTTGCGGTGACCTAGGCCTCCCTGCAGGACAAGCTTCCTCTTGTGGAGGACATCCGCAGCCCCCACTAGGTGCGATGGGGTCCCGTCCCCCCCACAACAAACCCTAGCCCCAGCTTGCCCTGGAACATGTTAGCCATGGATTCTCCTAGTGTCTTTCATAGGATGTGGGGCCCAAACATCCCTTGTTTTGCTCCTGACAAAGATCGCTGCTTCTGATAATCCCAGTTTAAATAACAGCCTCCTGCAGCAAGTGAGCTGTGCAGGGAGCAGAGGGACACCACAGCTGATTGGAATTCACAGGCAATCTCATGCTGGACCATAAAATATTGATATCCTTGAGAGACTTCCTTAGGCTGCAGTAATGTGCTGCATTTAACAATGAGATTTATTCCTTTCCCCTGATACTGTCAGTTGCAACATAAACCATCTCAGAGTCCTGGCCTTGACTCAGGCACGAAGGAGCCAAGTTTTCACAACACACAATAAGCACAAAGCTGGTCTGTCACAAGCTCTTGGTGATCACGAAAACACCCCTCAGCAGCTGTGCTGTTTCTTCTGGCAGAAGAGCCCTTTGGGCGCACCTGGATTCTCTCTTTTTGACAGAGACAGGGATCTATTTTAGGATTGCAGGAAGTTGAGGGTTGTTTTTTTAGTTCTTTCCTGCTTCCCCCATTTCATCAGTACAAAGGGATCCTTGATCAAGGCTGGAGACAGAACTTGTGAAGCAATTGCTCAGAGCTGGGGGCAGGGGGAGGGGGACTCTTCAGAGAACAAGCAACTCACACACTCCTTCCCCTGGGTGACACGGCTGGTAGGGATACACTTGCATTGTTCAATTAGTAACTGGTTATTAGTGAGCTAAAGTTTCAGAAGTGCTTTGAAGGTGACACTGTAGATGTGGGTGAGGATGATCCTTCTGCAGGCATGCGAGAAGTCCAAGTAGGGCAGGTCTCTGCTCGCTCACTTTCCAATTACTTTGTGACTGCCAGCTGGGATCAGCTCTAGAAATCACTGCTATAACTTGCTTCAAGCAGGCATTGTGCTGTAACCAATGTTATTTTGTAAAAAAAGTAGGTGCTGGTACTTGGCATGGGACCTGGGGCCACCTTGCTATGGAAAAAAGGTGCTGGTACTCAGTACCTGAGTACCATCACAATAAAAGCCCTGGCTGTAACTGTAGCAAGATTTTGCCTGAGCTCAGTTGAATTTAGCTTCTCATGGGACTCACACACAGCTTGGGGAAGGTCGTAACCTGCACTGCCCACACCTCCTCTTTACGGTCCGTTAAAAAAAACCCTAAAAACAAGGCAAGAGTGAGGAGAAAAGGAGCACCAGCTGACTTATTCCCAGCAAAGAGAGGACATCTATAACAAGTCACAGGGCAGAAGATCAAAGCGCAGAGAAGCAAGTGCCAAAATAACACTCAGATGGTGAGGATGTGATGAAAGAGAAAGGGCCTGCATGGCTGGGTCAGAGAACGGGATTTCCCCTTCCTCTCCTGTCTCCGGTTCCGAGGGCCTGGAATACCTCCAGCAACAGAGGGCTCACATCAATCAACCCCACACAAACCTGTACATCTCTGTATGACTGTTCCTGTGTTTGCTGTATGACTTAGTGGGAATTCAGGCAGGGGTGAGGGAGCAGAAGGCAGGAAACACCTCTAAGAGTCACACACCCTTATTAAAGGACAATGCAAGAACCACCTGCTTGGCAATCTGTCCTGCACCCCCACCCTGCCTGAGGGCTGCGTAAACTGGTTTGGCCAGATATGCAAGGCCAACCTGAGCTTTAGGGCAGACAGTTAGAAGTGCAGACACTGGCTGGGTTACAAACTCTTTGCTCCTGGTGCACCAGGACCCTTCTGTTGTGATCAAATGCATTGTTTGGAAAGGCTGTTTTGTGGGACCAGACTGGTCACATCTCTCCCTTCCCCCATCAGGCCTGCTGAGGAGTCACAGTTGGCACACCAGGCACCATAGCATGGTTCCTGCTCTGAGCAAGTGTAGCAAGTGTCACGGATCCCACTCCAGCAGGACAGGAGAAGGCAAGAGGCCTCATCGCTGGGTGGGGGAAGGGGCATTGCACTCCAAATTTAAGTGGGTGCAAATGCCCAGCTAGCCTTCAACCATGAAACCCTCCAAATACAGTGCTTACGTGGTGCCCAGGCCCATGCCAGCCCTCCATGTGGACTCGCTCAGTGGGCTTGCCAGACTCAGCAACATTTGCGCCTCGGCTGCTCCCATAAACCCCTGCCTTTGGCGAGATCTCAGCCACCTCGCGCCTGCCTAAAGAACTGTCACGTGCCTCTGGGTGAAGGGGAGCCTGAAACACGGCTGAAATATTCCACTCCCAGCCAATGAGGCAAAGGATTAACCAAGATAGACAACTCACCTTTGGGTCCAATCTTGCCCCATGTCCTTCTTTGTGGCCCACGTATGCTATAGGGTAGTAATTTGCGTAGCTTGGCCGTACAGTCACCCACCGTGACTGGCCATCTTCAGAACATCCTCTCCAGCTGCGGAGGTGCTAACCCAGCAAGAACCCCATGGTGAGTCCAGATTCCATCTTCAACAGCTCATGTGTAACTGCAGAGGAGCCACGAGCGGCTGCACCAGGGTGTGTCTCCAGTGGAGGGGGATTTCTTTGTCTTTGTAACCAAGCAGCCAATGCTGTCAGCCTCCTGGCTATCTCTCTGTGGGAGGAATCCTTCTCTGCTGGGGGTTCCCATTTTCAGGGCTGCAGCGACTGCAAGGGGCGGCGGTTCCCAGAAAGCACCTGGGGCTCACACAATTGCTTCTCCAAGCCCCATTGCTGTGAGCTGCACATGCTGGGGCCAATTCTCGCTGCGTTCTGGTTGCAATTTGTTCTTGTTGTATTCTCTGTGCACTGGTGGGGCTCGTTTGTCTACACACTTCAGACAGCAGAACCCTGCAGTGGCACCAGAACCTACCAGAAAAAAATGGAGGAAAGTGTGGAGAGAGGAGAGGGGAATTTTACTGCTGCATGGCTCCAGGGAAGGTTTGTAATTCTCAGCCAACAGCATAAAAGGAGCTGACATTTCTAGAGCACTTAAACTGTGTATTACTCCACTTCTCTTTCCTCGTCCATCTGCTATTCTGAGCTGCCTTCTGTGTTTCACCTTCAATAGCTCAGCTCAGTTTCTACAGCAAAAGTGTTTGTGCCTAAGCAATTGGGTTACCTGACTCAATGGTGTGTGCAGCATACAGTCTGCAGCCGGGCCAGCCATTCAAACATGGAGCCCAGGGCTCTGCTCAGGGACACCTACTCAAAAAGAGTGCAGCCAAACAGTTAAGTAACCTGTGGGTGTGAAATTTTGCAAATCCCCAGTGCACAAATTAGCAGGCCAAGCTGTAGAGCTCATCTTTGCAGCATCTCCTTGTTCCTGCATGAAAGGAAGGTTGCTTACTTGTAACTGATGTTCCTTGAGATGTGTTGCTCATGTCTATTCTACTTAGGTGTGTGGGTGTCACATGTATGAGCTGCCGGAAAGTCTTTCCCCAGAGTCCTCCAGGGTCAGCTGTGGAGCCTCCTGGAGTTGCACCTCCATGGCGCACTATAAAGGGCTCTGCCGAGCATCCCCTCCCCAGTTACTTCTTGCTGGAGTCCGACAGTGGGGAAGGTGGGCGGGTGTGGAATGGACATAAGCAACACATCTCAAGGAATGTCAGTTACAGGTAAGCAATCTTCCTTTCCTCTCCGAGTGCTTGCTCATGTCAATGCCATGTCAATTCCATGTCAAGCCTTACCTGAGGAGGAGGGGGGTTGAACCTTAGATATCAGCCAAATGGAGGAGAGGTCTGTCAAATGCGGCGTGCTCCCTAGCCTCGGCGTCAAGAGATAGTGCAATATAAAGGTGTGAATCAAGGACCGAGTCGCCGCTCTACATATATCCTGAATATGTACATGGGCCAGAAAGGCACCAGATGAGGCCTATGCCCGCGTGGAATGGGAGGTGATTTGCAGTGCCAGGATCTGTGCCAGCTTGTAGCATTCTCTAATACAGTCTGCAATCTAAGAGGATAAGCACTGGGATGAGATTGGTTGCCCTTTCAGTCTATTAGCTACTGTCATAAAGAGGTGGGTAGTCTTTCTGAAGGGTTTGCTCCTTTCTAAGTACAACATCAGAGCTCTCCTGACATCCAGCGAATGCAGTCAACGCAGTCTGTCCAACAAGTGCAGTTTGGGGCATAGGACCAGAAGGAATATGTCTTGATTAGCATGGAAGTCTGTAACCCGCTTGGGGAGAAAGGCCAGGTGTGGTCTCAGCTGGACCTTTTCCTTAAAGAACACTGTATGTGGGTGTTCTGAGGTCAGCACCTGTAGCTTTGAGACTCATCTGGCAGATGTTATTGCCACAAAAACACAACCTTCCATGAGAGGTATAGTAGTGAGCAGGATGCCAACAGTTGGAAAAGGTGACCTGTGAGTTTATTGAGAACCAAGTTGAGGTCCCATGGTGTTATAGGGGACTGGGTCAGGGGAAGCATCCTGTCTAGGCTCAAAAGGAATCTTTGACCATGGGGGCAGTGAAAAGGGAGCAACCTTCCTCTCCATTGCAAAAGGCAGAGATTGCTCCTAAGTATGCCCAAATTGAACAGGTAGACAGACCTCCTTGCTTAAGATCAAGGAGGTAGTCTAGTATCAGTGTTACAGGTACTTGCGTGGGAAGATAGGGTTTACCCGCCATCTAGGACTGGAAGTGACACCATTTTGCATGGTAGTTCTTTCTCGTCGAAGGTTTTATACTACCAAGGAGGATGGGTTTAACCCCCTTAGAACAAGCTAGTTCGTTGGGTTTCAACAGGCATTTGGTGAAAACTCTCAGTACAGCTGAGAGCCTGAATGGGAGCACCGTGAACTGCAAATGTGTCTGTACCACTACAAACTGTAGAAAATGTCTGTGGCGTGGGGTAATTGCAATGTGAAAGTATGCGTCTTTCAAGTTGAGGGCAGCGTACCAGTCTCCTGGATCCAGTGAAGGTATGATGGATGCTTGGGAAACCATACAGAACTTGGATTTGATCATGAACTTGTTTAGCCTCCTCAAATCTGGTAGAGGCGAAGGCCTCTCTTTGACTTCAATATGAGGAAGTATCAGGAATAGAAACCTATGTTCCTCAGGTGACGTGGTACTTCCTCCACTGCCCATACGCTCATGAGTGACAGCACTTCTTGGAGGAGCAGATGCTCGTGAAAGGGGTGCCTGAAGAGGGACTGGGAAGGGGTGGTTGGGAATGGGGTATAGAGGATAGCTGGATAGCCCAGTTGTATAGTGCTGCAGGACGCATGGTCCGATGTAATGCAGCACGATTGTAGGGATATGAGGGTAGAATCATTTGTAATTATGTCAACCCATTCATGGTATTCATTCATAGCTTTATTTGTGTCAATCTTCATATGTTTATAGATTTGATAATTGATCCATTCATGACTTTGTTTGTGTGGTCCATTTGTTGCTTTATTGATGATTGCCATTTGTGGCTTTGCTTCATTTATACTTTGTTAATTAAGTTCAATTTGTAACCTTGTTTTATTTATAACTGTAATAATAACCAGTGGTAGCTTTCTCAGGTCCATTCATTTACAACTGTGTTGAGTGGTTGGGTACTGGGGACAGGGCTGTCCCTGGGGGGGAGGGGTGCGAACAGGGCGATTGCCCTGGGCCTTGCGGTTACGTGGGCCCCGCACTATCCCGCTCCCAGCGGGGCAGTGCAGGGCCCACGCATGCTGCAGCCCCTCCTCCCAAAGCCACCCCGCTGCCTTGGGCAGCAAGCCGAAGACAGCGGGGCGGGGCGGGGCGGGGCGGGCCGGGTCAGGAGGGCTATGCCTGGCTCCTGGGCCGGCCCTCCCCACACCCACGGCAGAGCAGGCAGGCCCAGGGGCAGAGCACATGGGGTCCGGCCTGCCCCACACAGCCAGCTACCTGCCCCAGGTGGCCTCCGGGACCGGAGCCAGCTCTGCCCCCCCCCCCGCAGGCGGCCTTGGCCTCCTGGCACAGGTCCAGCTCCCACCCACAGGCGACCTCAGCCTCCGGGGCTGGCGCTGGCTCCCTCTGCCCCCCTGCAACAGGCGGCCTCCGGGGCCGGGGCCTGGGTCGGAGCCAGCTCCTCACGCCGGCAGCCTCGGCCTCCCGACCCAGGACCGGCTCCCTGGGGGTCAGAGCGGGCCACTTGGCCTGCCACGCTCCCCTCCAGCATGGGGGTGGGGCCCCACTTTGTCCAATTGGCCCTGGGCCCCACTCCCCCCACGGGACCGCTCTGACTGGGGAGCTCTGAACTTGAACTGCTGCTCTTTTGGTTCTCTTGGCTATGGTGAAGCCAGGTCTTTTCCTCTGAGCTACTCACTGCCAGCTTCAATTCCTGTGTAAGTTTATGCCTATCTGTTCTGAGGTAATAAGTGTATGTTTCATCATTAGAAGTTGTTTCAACACCCTTTTTACCCACTCTCTCAATATGTGAAACAAAGTAACTCTTCTCAGCCATACTCCATATTGTAAATGTAAAACTCCATTTTGACTAATGTACTCCATCTTGTACAAAACTCTTAGATGAATAGGTAACCTCATTTGAACAAGGTATGGATGGAGAGTGAATGTATGTGTGAATCAGTCCCAAACTGCCAGCTTGTCCTGACGAAGTGTGAATTCCATCATAATGGCTGAAGAGTACGAACACATCCCTAAAAAGCAAAAGAAGGATCCACCCCAGAAACAAAAGAACAAACAATCAAGATGTCAAAAACAAGCTGAAAGTCACGTCTGCTATTGTCCGGCAATCAATGGTCATACAGAAGCGGCGTGGCACAGCAGAACTAATAGACTTACATTAAAGTCAAAACCGTATAAAAGACTGGGTGAGATCGCAAGGCTTTGGGTAATGTTCTGCATAGCATCCAACATCAAGAGAAAGGAGTGTCGGTGCGCGCCCGACAAAGACCCCGCTCTCCCTCATGCTCAGCTTCCCTGGCCAGGTAGCTGCTGCAAGGTATGAATTCCAGCAACAAACCCAAGCTGCAGTCTCAAGCCATGATCAGGACTGGTAAATATAAGCTGCAGAACATCTTCTGGCATGTTTGGGCGTGTGGGTGTATGTGTGTAGGAATAAGATAGTTATTAATTTTGTTTCTTGTAATAAATGCGGCGTATTGCCTTTTCCCCCTTAAAAAGATCCTGGGTGCTCTTTTTGCACAACATGATGCACTGTAGAAGAGGTACAAATGGTTGTGGAAGGGAAGGATCCAGGGTTATGTCTGGTGTGTCATCCTTGGGCACATCCTCAAAAGTTCTTTTTCTGCCCTTGGGATTAGTGGGAATGTCCCTAGTTCAAACCAGAGGAGTGGGAGCTTCTCCTGCCAGCTCTGCCTCGCCTGCGGCCAAAGTCCTGCCTGTGCTGGAAGGGCCTGGGGGGCGGCTGCAGTTTGAAGTGCTTCCTCTGTGGCCCTGGGGCATAAGACCCAGGGACTTAAGGACAGGCCTTGAATCCTTCAGGCTCTGAAGCTTTGAGTCCATTTGCATCTAGAACAGCTCAGACCCCTAGAACCGAAGGTTCTGTATAGTAGTCTGTACCTCCTGAGGGAGGCCGGAGGCCTGTAACTAGGAGCAGCACCTCATTGCAACTCCCGATGACATAGAGTGGGCAGAGGCGTCAGCCACATCTAATGGCGACTGTAGGAGGGCTCTGGAGACTACTTTGCTTTCCTTGAGCATGGTGTTGAACTCTGCCCTGGACTCTTGGCCTACTGCAGTCTGAAACTTGTCCATTGAGGACTAAGAGTTGAAGGCATATCTACTCAGAATCACCTGCTGATTTGCAATCCTGAGTTGTAGGCCACCTGTGGTGTAAATTTTTCTCTGGAGAGGTCCAGGTGTTTGGCCTCTTTAGTCTTGGGGATTGGTACCTGATGACCTTGCCTCTCATGCTCATTGGCAGCTGCAACCACCAACGACGCTGGTGTTGGGTGTGTATAAAAGTGTTTGTGCCCTTTAAAGGGCAGGGAATATTTCCTTTCAGCCTTCTTGGCTGTGGGTGGCAGTGAGGCAGGTGTTTGTCACAAGCATTTTGTGGTCTCTTTGATAGTCTTAATGAGGGGTAACACCACCTTCAACGAGTCCTCCAGAATCAGGATGTCCACCATTGGGTCAGCATCCTGGACCACTTCTTATGCCTGCAGGCTTAGACTCTGAGCCATCCAGTGCAGTAATTTCTGATGTGACTTGGAATCATCCGGAATCACAGCCAGGGTCGCTCCTGCGACTGCTTCACTGGGGGAGAAGGAAGAAGATGCCCTCACCAGAGCAGGAAGATCCTGGCTCTCGGCACTGGCCGGATTGCATGGTGCTGGGTTCCTGGGTGCCTTTGGTGCCCAAGTCCTGATCTGAGGCTTCACCAGCAACTGGAGGAGTGCTTATAGTATGGGACATGAGAGATCTCGACCCCAAGGCCATAGAAAATGAGTGACCAGAATAGGGTTGCTGTTCCTGGTGGTATGCCCATGGCATGCTGAAGGTCCGTTGTGGCTGTGGTTGCCAGTGGGGCTGCCATTGTGGGGGTCCTGCCGGGCTTGGTCTGTTGCAGTGCCGGCTCCTCCTAGAGGTTACTGACTCCACCTCTGAATCTGAGGAGAGGTGACCATGGGGGTGCAGTACCTGTGGAGCTGGAGCTTGGTGCTGAGGGGAACCGGAGCGGGGCTGCATTACCGGCTTGTCTTGTGAGTGTTCTGGTTCCTCTGACAGTGCTGAGCTGAGTGAGGCCCAGGCAGCAGCGGTGGTTTGCCTCTCAACGGCACTGATGATCTCTGTGATGCCGGAGACTGATTCGGCAGCCGGCCTGGCGGGTTGAGGGGGTTGTGCCCTCGATCAGTTCCCTCACTGCCTCAAAGGTTTTGGGAGTGGAGGGGAGCTGTAGGTCTTCCTCTAATATCTCGCTTGTTGCAGAGGATACCGGTGCCGGACTCAACGGTTCCCTGCCCCGGGCCAGAGTCAATGGCACTTTCTCCTGCCTAGCTGGGCTAAGGCGGCCTTTCATGGGTTCTGCCTTTTCGGCCTCTTTCCCGGGCTTGGTAGTTGGGGAATGGCCACTGTCCAACCTCTTCTTCTTAGGCAGCGCCAGCGAGTGGGACAGGCATCGATGAGGGGTCTTCGACGACCTCGGTGCTGGCAGCGAATGGCAGTGCCCTGTCTACCTTGGAATGCGGTGCCTTCATTGCGAATGGGGCGCTCCTTACTGATGCTGAGGTGCGAAAGGTCTCCTGCTCTGCAGGCGGATGGACAGCTTCCCCCATCATTAAGAACTTCCGTCTCTGACTCCTCTCTTTTTGAGTACTCAGTGAAAGCTCTTGCAAATCTTGCACCTCTCTTGGAGATGTGCTTCACCGAGGCCCCTGAAGCAGAAGGAGTGCGGGTTGCCCCTGGGCACAGGCTTTTTGTATGAGGTGCAGACCTGAAGCCCGGTATACACCAGAGCTGGAGCCAGGAAGCGAAGCCTTGAGGGCTTACTAAACGGGGAACTACTCTAACTCTAACTGAATGACAATGCTCTAATGGCTAACTATCTAACTACAACAATAATTAACTTGAGAAGATCAATAGATGGGGAAACTTTTGCAGAGCAAGAGAGATCAGTTCCAGCGGCTATCACAGGTGGTAAGAAGGAACTGGGGAGGGGAGGGGAAGGGAGGCAGAGCCCTTTATAGAGTGCCATGGAGTTGCAACTCCAGGGGGCTTCATGGCTGACCCTGGGGGACACTGGGGAAAGACTTTCCAGCAGCTCATGCAAGCAGTGCATGCACACCTAAGTGGAATTGACATGAGCAAGCACTCGAAGAGGAATGGTGAGCTGCTAGAAGCCATGCCTCCAACTGCGTGGGTTGTGCCCAGGTCTGTGCTCTGCATGTATCTAGCCAGACTGCCAGCCAGCAAACAAACAGCACATATAACATCGGGGTGTAGCACGAGCCGTTCGGTTACAGCAACCCTTCCTAGCCTCTCTTAGGGTATGTCTACCCAGCAATGCAAACTGAGGGTGAATGGACCTCAAGTCAGCTGTCCTGTCGGGGACCCTGGGCTTACACATCCACCCTGGGTTTTAACTCTAAGTTAAGGATTTTCTGACCCAAGCTGGCACCCAGGGCTCTGGCTGTCCACACTGCAGTGCGCAGACCTGAGCCAAAGTAACTCTATCCAGAGTTCTTAGCACCACACACCAATCCCAGGATGACACTGTAGCCCTAAAACTATGTTGCACAGTGGGCAAAACTTTACTGCCCATGCTGATTCCAACCCGTGGTGGTGCTATTCAGGAGCACACAAGTACAAACAGCAGCCACAGATGATCTCCTTTGGCTCTGGCTCAGCAGCAGGAGAAAGCTTTATACCATCAAATATAAGACGTGGCCTCTCCACCTCGAGGTGAAGACACATTGGCGTTTCCTAGCCACCTGCACCTGATAATTAGGAGAGGCAAATTATTAAATGAAACTTTGCAGTTCTTAATTTTTAAACTGGGCCATTCAGTGAAAGGATTTTTTGTTATTTATTGTCTGTTTGTGCTGCTGCTTGGCATAAAATGCAGGTTTGAGAGGAAAACGCCAACAGACCCTGGCTGCAGGATGGTGAGGTGCAGCCGCAGGGCTTGGGACGCAGTGTTTTGGGATAAGGATCCCTGGAGGCTGTGGGGAAATTTTGGGGCTGGCTCCCACTCACCACCCCAGGAGTGCAGGCTCCCAAGGGCCCCCGACGTCCACTGTCCCAGGGCAAGCCAGAGAGCGGAGGGGGAATGTGACAGGCTGCTCCCAAGAGCTGGCCTGGTGTGCCACTGTGTGCGGTCCCAGGTAGTGTGGGTGCAACCACTAAGCACCTAAGGGGTGGTCCCGAGGTGAGCAGCCCCAGATACTACACCAGGAGCCACTGTCTTACAGGATTGGGACCAACCCCCAATCACCAGGGTCTCAAGTCTGTTCACTTAACAAAGTGGACGGTGCCCAGCCTTTTGCATTCACACCTTCTAAATACCACACAGCTTTAGATAAAACAAATGCTAGTTTATAGATTAGAGTATGATTTCAAGTGAGAAAATGGCCAATCAAGGCAGAGTCATAATATAAATGAGTCAGGACTGACCACAGAGAAAAGTCATATAACCGCATACTAACCTAATATCTCTGCCTAAACTGACCTCATAGTCCAAGATCATGCGCAAGGTGTTTGGCTGTTCAGTGTTTTATAGCCATTCTCTGCCTATTACAAGGCAGGGCCCAGATCTTGCTTGAAGTTGGAGAATGTTGCAAGATGGAGTCTCCCTGGCAAAAGCCTGCACTTTCTCAAAGTGTCTCTCTTTGTTTCCAATCCCCCATCGGCCCCTCCCTCCTTCAGGGAGGTCAATTTTCATTGCTTTTGTCATGTAACCCTCCCAACTCTGGGATGTAGCCCTGATGGTCTGAACCCTGTAACATGCTTCACATCTGTACACATATGTTGCTGTAGGAAATATGGCACCAAGGTAATTATGTAGAATATGTTATGAGCATTCACACAGAAACCTGGTATGGCATATTTGGCATCAAATCACACAATTACATTACAAAACTGAACAGAAAAGTTACATAGCTCACACCCTAGGCGTGCACAGGCGTGCATCCTGTGACAAGGAGCAGGTGGGATGTTGGGGATCATCCCCCCCCCCCCACCTGTGTTGAGCCAGGAGCTCTGCGCTGCTCCCACTCCCTGTGGCGCAGCCATTTGATCCCCTTGCCACAGGGGCCAAAAATGGAGCAAGGACCAAGTGCGAAGGGGAGAAGCAGAACAGCTGGTTCAGCTCGGTCGGGGAAGGAGTGACATTCTGGGGGCTGGGAGCCATTTCCTGCCTGTCAGTTGACCCGGGGCAAGCTCCGTACAGCAGCAAGGAAGAACCAAAGCAGGAGCTGCTGCGGTGCAAGAGGAGCAAGAATGGGGAGCACACTTGGCCAGCCAGTATCAGTGCTTCTGACTACAGCCCTGCTCCTGTGAGGGCAGGAATTCTGGGGTACATCTGAGGACTTCTGGGCCCTGAGCCAAGCCAGGGCCATGGGGCCAGGAAAGTGATAGGCTCGTACCTTTGGTCCCAGCTTAAGACGAGCTCAGACGCTCCAATCCCGTAGGGTCCCGGGACCCTGGATCTGAGCCCTAGGTTAGCACAGTTGGTATATGGACACGAGGATGGTGGGGGCGGGGTGGGGCCCAGTCATGTACCCTTTGGACAGCATTAGCAATAAGGCTTTCACGTGTGTCCCCCACTAGCCTCAGGGTGCCAACCTGTCCTGAATTGGTCAGGGCAGTCCTGAAATGCAAGTCGAAGCCCATGTCCTGGGCTGAATGTCTCTGGCCAGCAATTGTTCCAAATTTCCTGTGGTGCTGCTCTGCACCTAGCTGAGGCTCAACAGCAGCATCAGCCTCTTCCCAGTGGTGATGTGAGGCAGATTTTATACCCGTTCCTCCTTGCCCCTCTCTGAAAGCCCTGCCCTTGGCTGGGCCAGAGTCTGGAACTGGGCCCTGGTAAGAGCTACCAAGAAAGCCACGATCACTGTGGGAAGTCCTGCACCCTCCACCTGCCCTTTGCAGTGCACCCATGGACATAGGGTCATAGGCCAGGCCTTGCTCTTTGGTCCCCGAGCCCCCTACCCAGGGCACTGTAGCCCATACGGATAGCTCACGTTACTTTATTCACTGCTTTCCATTCTGTTCAGCAGCAATGCAGGATCCTACAGGCCTCTGTCCTGTCACACATTAGTGTGAGCAGTTCGCATGAGGCTTGAGGCCTATGATCTTCAAACAGAGAAATTGCAAACAGAACAATGGCTCCATGGAAAACCCCACATTAGGGGAGCTGAAAATAGAGTGATTAAGTGGAATTTCTGACCACAGATACATGATCCAACCATGAGAATGCCATGGGAATGAATTGATGTATATGATAGTAACCTGAGATCACTGTTCTACTAATTTATAGGGGAAGGACACTGAGGTGATATAAATAGAGAAAAGGGGAAAGTCTCCCAATGAATATGCATTATGAGATATCAAGGCCAGCCGGCAGTCAGAGTGGAAGATGGGAGATGTGTTAGCCTCAGGATGCTGAAGGCTTTGTTCCCTAGTGACTAGCTAGGGTTAATAGAGGTGAACCAGGAGCACCTGAGATTAATTAAGAAGTAGCCAGGTGCCTGATAAAAGCCTCTCTGCTCCAAACAGACAGGGTACAAGCGGGAGAAGGAGCAGGAGGACAGTGCTCTGCAGGGGAAAAAAAAAAAAAAAAAAAACAGAGGCGTTTATGAGAGGTAACTGAGCTCAAGAAGAGAAGTACAGGCAGAGACTGAGAGCTGAGAAAGGAAATCCAGCCGAAGGGGAGTCTGGGTGCAAGAAGCTGAAAGGGCAGAGGAGGAAGACAGCCCAGGGAAAGCACTGTAAACTGGGAAACTGTCAGCGGCGCACAGCTACACCTCATAGGGCCCCTGGGCTGGGACCCTGTGTAGAGGGCGGGCCTGGGTCCCAAACCCCCTCTTCCTTCCCAGGAGGCAGAATCGAGGCGATTGGGGCCACTCTGACCCATCATCCCTAGGAAAGCACGAGACCCACTGGAAGAGAACCAACAGACTGCCACACATGGTATCAGGAGAGGGATTTTTGCGCAGTGGATTTAAGTTAGGGCACTCCTAGCCCAAACTCGGGTTCAAGATGGATGACTTAATTAAGGCTTTGATACAAGCTACAGCTGCCCAGCAGGAGGCCATGCAAGTGCAGCAGGAGACCAACAGCTTGCTGATGAGACAAGCAGCCCAGGACTGGGCGATGCTATAGGAGGTTGTAGGGCAGTTTAAGGTCCTGGTGGAGTGAAGCCACACCAAGGACAGGGAATGGACCCTGCAAGCCAGTCAATTTTTACAGAAAATGACCCAAGATGATGTCCTGTAGGTGCACCTCCTGGGTTTTGAAAGGACAGCCCTATGGGAGGCCTGATACCAAGATCAGTGGGCCAGTGTACTTGCTCCTTTTCTGAGTGGGGAGGCCCAAAACGCCTATTATGATATGGCTGTGGAGCTCACGGCCGATTTACCTCAACTGAAAGCCAAGATTCTCACCAGGTCTGGAGTGACAAGGACAGTACAGGCCCAGAGTTTCCATGCAGAGGCGGCCTTAGGCTATCTGAGGCCCTAGGCAAAGGCCCGTTGTGGGGCCCCCTATAGGGTCTAAACCCTGTGCTGGCCCCCTGTGCCCCCAGCCCCAAGCCATGCTGGCCCCCCAAGTCCCAAGCCCCAAGCTATGCTGGCCCCTGTGCCCCGAGCTGGGCCGCTCCGGCCCCCAAGCCCCAAGCCAGCCCCCCAAGCCAGGCCGCGCCACCAGTCGAGACCCAACCTGGGCCGCCGGCCACACCCCTACCTGGGCCCTGATCTGGGCCGATCCGTGCTGCTGATCACCCCAACTCCCGACCCAAAGCTCCCCCCATGGCACTTACCTTGCTGTGGAGTCGAGGACTGAAGCCTCCACTCTAGACAGGGCGGAGCAGGGAAATGCGGCCAGCGGGAGGGAGCCTGGAGTGGTGGCACGCAGCTCTTGTGGCCCCAGCCCCCAGGCCATGCTGGGGGCGTGGCCAGTGGGGGGAGCCTGAGCAGCACTGCTGAGGATTGGATCGTGTGCCAAGTTTGGCACACGTGCCGGGGGTTGCCGACCCCTGAGTTACTGCTCGGGGCCCTAGGCGGCCACCTGCCTTGCCTACCCCAAAAGCTGCCTCTGGTTCCATGCATGGTGGTACAATGAGGACGAAACACCAAGGTCACAGCTGTTCAACCTGATCGATCTGACCCAGAAGTGGCTGCGCCCTGAGGTTCTCAGCATGGAGAAGATGCTAGAGCTCCTGGTAATGGACTGATTTACAAGAAGTTGACTTCCGAGCCTGGGTAGGTCAGAATGATCCCACTTCCTACGACAAGGTGTTCACCCTGGTGGAAAGACAGCTGACAGCCCACAAGTTATCCCAACCCTCCTGGGAGAAAGATTGGCAAGCATGGAGACCAGGCCCCTCCCTGTGATTGAAGTACCCTTTGAAAGAATAGCTATGGATCTGGTGGGACCTCTAGAACAGTCAGCATGGGGCCACCGGAATGTGTTGGTTATTGTGGACTATGCCACCTGGTACCCCCAAGCCATTCCCTTACAAAGCCCCACCTCAAAGGCAATTGCAAAGGAACTGCTCCAGATTTTCTCTAGAGTAGGCATCCCGAAGGAGATCCTGACAGATCAAGTCACCCCCTTTATGTAAAGATTAATGAGGAATATATGCATCCTGCTCTGCATCCAGGCCCTGCGTACCTCAGTCTACCACCCGCAGACAGATGGCCTGGTTGAACATTTTAACTGCACCCTGAAAAGTATGATCTGAAAGGTAGTGGCACAGGATGGGAAGGATTGGGACATCCTTCTACACTACCTGATGTTTGCAATATGGGAGGCCCCCGAGGCATCCACTGGGTTCTCTCCCGTTGAGTTACTATATGACTGCCACCCCTGAGAAATATGATATTGCTAAGGAAGACTGAGAGGAACAGCTCAACCCTGGGAAGAAAGTTATTGAGCATGTGGCACAGATGCAAGAGCGAATAGATCCGGTAACCCCAGTAGAATGAGAGCACCTGGAGAAAGCCCAGGAGTCCCAACAGACCTACTACAATTTGATGGGCAAAAATATGGAAGTTTCAGCCAGGAGAATGGGTGATGGTGTTGGTGCCAACAGCAGAAAGTAAGCTCTTAGCCAGTTGGCAAAGCCCATACAAAGTCGTGGAAGCCCTTGGAGATGTAAATTACAAGGTGAAACAACTGGATCACAGAAAACCTGAACAAATTTACCATATGAATTTGCTGAAACCTTGGTGGGACCAGGAAGCATGAGATGCACTCAAGATACAAGCACTCTGTTGGAAGCCCCAGAGGGAAAGGTGAAAATATCCCCTGAACTGACCCCAGAACAGTGGTCGGAAGTCATCGCCATGGTTCAGAGAAATGAAGTTGTTCTCCAAGCGACCTGGCCGTACATCAGTAGTCCAGCACCACATTATTACCAACCCAAGAGAACGAGTAACAATGAAGCCATACCAAATACCAGAGGCGAAAAGGGAAGAAATTAGGACCAAAGTAAAGAGGATGCTGGAACTTGGGGTGATTGAAGAATCCCACACCCAGTGGTCCAGCCCTATTGTCCTAGTCCCCAAACCTGATGGCACCTGGATGTTTTGCAATGACTTTAGGAAGCTAAACCAAGTTTCGAAGTTTGATGCCTATCTGATTCCACGCATTGACAAGCTGGTGGACCAGCTGGGCAAGGCTTGGTACCTCACCACCCTGGATTTAATCAAGGGCTACTGGCAAATTCCTTTAGCCAAAGAGAATGGCCATCAGATGGCCATTTCCAGGGCACGGTTTTGCCCTTTGGACTCCATGGGGCCCCCATGACATTTCAAAGACTGATGGACAAGTTATTAAGACCCCATGCCAAGTATGCTGCTGCTTACTTATATGACATGGTCATCCATAGCTCTGACTGGGAACACACCTGGAAAAAGCAGAAGCTGTACTAGACACCTTCCGGAGAGCTGGCCTTACCGCGAACCCCACAAAGTGTGCAATAGGACTAGCTGAGAACAAATACCTGGGATACATAGTTGGAAGGGGATTAGAAAAACCCCAATGGGACAAGGTGGAGGCCATCAAGGCCTGGCCCCAACCCATCTGTAAAAAACAGGTCAGGGCGTTCCTGTGTATAGTGGGGTATTATAGGAGGTTTATCCCCCACTTTGCCAGTAGGGCAGAGCCAGTGATTGACCTAATAAGAGCTTGGGTGAAATGGTCCAATAAGGCAGAAGCAGCATTTGTGGACCTAAGGACAGCCCTCTGTAGCCATCCAGTGCTCATAGCCCCAGATTTTGAGATCATCCTCCACACAGACGACTTGGAAGTTCGGCTAGGCACTGTTCTAGTCACAGATGGTAGGTGAGGAGGAACACCCAGTCCTATTTCTTGGTAAGAAAATTCTCCCCAGAGACCAGAAGTATGCCGTGCTGGAAAAAGAGTGCCTACCAGTCAAATGGGCAATGGAGGCTCTCTGCTATTATTTCCTAGGGAGGAGGTTCACCCTGGTGACGGACCATGCCCCGCTCCAATGGATGCATATGAACAAGGAAAAAAATGCAAGAGTAACCAGATGGTTCCTCTCCCTACACCCTTTCCACTTCCGGGTGCAGCATAGGGCTGGAGCCAACATGGGAATGTGGATGTCCTTGTCACACCAGCATTGTCTAATGTCCCAAGTAGCCCAACCCTATGGTGTTGGGTGGGGGTGAGGATGTGTGAGATATCAAGGCCAGCCAGCAGTCAGAGTGGAAGATGGGAGATATGTAAGCCTCAGAATGCTGAAGGCTTTGTTCCCTAGTGACTAGCTAGGGGTTAATACAGGTTAACTAGGAGCATCTGAGATTAAGAAGCAGCCACTTGCCTGATAAAAGCCTCCCTGCTCAAACAGACAGAGCACAAGCTGGAGAAGGAGCAGGAGGACAGTGCTATGCAGAAAAAAACAGAACAGAGGAGTTTGTGAGGGGTAACTGAGCTTGAGCAGAGGAGGACAGGCAGAGACAGAGAACTGAGAAAGGAAATGCAGCCTAAGGGGAGTCCAGGTGCCAGGAGTTGAAAGGGCAGAGAAGGAAGACAGCCCAGGGAAAGCATTGTAAACTGGGACACTGTCAGCGGCGCACAGCTGCATCTCATAGGGCCTCTGGGCTGGGACCTGGCATAGAGGGCAGGCCTTGGTCCCAAACCCCCTCTTCCTTCCCAGAATTCACACCAACGCAGGCACCCAGGAGGCAGAATTGAGGTGATTGGGGCCACCCTGACCCATCGTCCCTATGAAAGCATGAGACCCACTGTAGGAGAACCAGCAGACTGCCATAGTGCAAACATAATGGCATCAGCGTATCATATTATAAAAGTTCCACCCCAAGCCTGCTGGTGATGTAGCCCATCGCAGGTGCCAGAATAATGCCACTGGTAACAAGAGGGAAGGTGATGGCTGATATTTAGGCCGTTCTACAAGGGATGGATTGAGTACATGGCTATGCAGATGTACAGTCTGGAGTATCTCTATCTACCTTAGTGAGTTGGGGTGTCTGTGACTGTGCTAAAGGTATTAATAAACTATCTGTGTATATAGAGGAGTTTCTATAGTGTGAGTATTGACTGTGCACATCAGAGTTCCCAACTATATAATAATTTGGGTAATATTGGCCCTGATCTTGGGACAAGAAGCTGTTGTAGGCCCCAGCAGGCCTGAGTGAACCATGTAACCAAGTGTGAAGAATGCAACCTCCTCAGGTAACCCTGAGAATGAAGCTGCTGTTAATTATCACAAACATAGAAAAACATCCTGTGACCCTGGGCAATAAAACAGTGTGAGACACTAGCCACCCACAAACTGGTTAAAACACAGCTGAACACAAAAGAACTATTACATGGTAGTGATAAGGAAGTGAGGTAGACGGTTTTGTAGATTTGTAACAAAATGTGTTATGACCAAATAACCCTTTCTTGGAATGTAAGAATTAAGTTGGCCGTTTGAAATGGAACCGGTTGGTGAAGGATTAATAGTTTTAAGGAGTGATTGAGATGGTATGCATGGGTGATTCATGGAGGAAAGAAGTATCAGGCCCAGATAAGAAGACTCAAGATGGCCGAAGAATGGGGCGATGTTGACCGGAGATGGCACCTTTGAAGGACATTAAAACATCAACATGATGTAGATATGTAATGGGAACGGAACAAGAAAGGTGTCATGTTCGTTATTTCAAAAAGATGTATAACATCATCAAGGATGGGAATGACATGACACCTTGATTAAATTGGTGGTTTTGGCCCTATAAAAAGGGTGAAGAAAATGAGGGACTTTGGATCTGTTCTGCATATTCCAAGGAGCATCATGTCACGACCGACTGGATGCCGCTCCATCACTCGAGTTCAGCTGCCTGGCCAGTAGTCTGACTCGAGCAACGATAAGGCTGGTAACTATCTCCTGCCTGCAGAACCGTGTGTATGAATGGGAAGTGTTTAGGTTAGGATTTTGCTGTACTAACAAACGTGGCTTATGGCCTTATCCCCCGCATAAGGTCTCATTGCTCATTTCTCTGTGTAACACTGTCGACCCTCAGAGTGACAACTGGTGATTCTTAAGTAATCAATATATAATTGATAGATCAGGCTACAAGAGATGGAGGGTCCGCAGCTACCTGGGCAGATTTTACCACACTCTCACACTGGCTTCCAGCCTAGCCTCGGGGCAGGACCTCCAGGGAAGACATGGCACAGGGCCATGGAGCCAGCAAGGTTCCTGCACCTGTCCTGCTTTTGCCTTTTGAAAAGGTAGCCATCCTAGTGTCAGGGTGCTAAAGGCTTAGCTGTCCAAAAACTAGGCCCCAGGGTCAGAAGGCATAAAGACGGGAAAAACTACAACTGTCAATTTGGCAATAAAATCTGACATGTATGAAAGCGCAAAACAGGACACAGGCGGCCAACCACAGGAAAAGGAGGAAGGTAAAAGGTTCCCAGCACTCCGGTTAAGTAACCGCAGAAAAAGAGGAAGGTTAAAGGGTCCCTGACACTCAGGCAGGGCAGCTGAACCGCATGAATCAGGAGAAACCACACCACTGTGGTTTTGAGCAATAAAAGGAGGCCTTATGGGGGGGGGGGGGCGGCAAGGTGGAGTTTGTTCCAGTTGGTAACTGGGACAAGTCTCTGGGTCTGATCACCCCATGGGCACTCCCCGACCAGGTCTCTGTAGGATGCGGACAACAGGACAGGACGTAAAGCATCGAGGCCTGGCCAGCCAAGGGAAGTTTTAGATTACTAACCCGACACCAATTTCAACAAAGGAAAGGTAACCAAAGTAGAGGCTCGGAGGAGCGCCCGACCTCAAGCAAAGCAACAAAAAAGTTTAAGGTTTTGCCTGGCTTTATGCTGAGACTCTCAGGTAATGAACAATAGCAGCACCAACCTTGGGTTTGGGGTTGAAGTAGGAATTGGGATAGGTATAGGATTTACTTTGGGTATAATTGTGTTAGTATTTCTGCATGTGTGTTTTGTGTTTATAATTGATCAAGAGGATAGAAGCAAAGTTGTGATAAGACAGACTGTGTGCAATGAAACCATAACCAGTGACCAGGTCTGAGACTTATCCTGTGCAGCTGCCCCAAGGTCTGCCAAGGCTTTGAAACAAGGGTGCACAGGTGAACCTCGTGACCCACTGGATCCCCTTCTTGTGTGAGTGTATAAACAGGCACCCTCTGTGCTTGGCGTCCATTGCAGCTATAACTTTGCTGCTAGGGAGGGGAAAGTGTGAATGGGGGATAACCGTTGACCAGGTCTGGGACTTGTACTGTGTGCAGCCGCCCAAGGCCTGCAAGGGTCTTAAAGCAAGGGTGCACAGGTGAACCCTGTGACCAATGTTCCCTCTAAGGTTTGGTGGCTTGTGTGCAAAATTTTCAAGCCGTGTGCAAAACTTTTTCTGAATAAAATTTTTGTGCAAACTCACACGACAGAAATTATAGGCATTAATTGAAGTTAAAGTGATTGTAAATATAATTACTTAATTGTGTTTAATTAATTGAATTTGAATGAATTTTTAATTGAAATTTAATTTTTAGGAAGGTTTTTATTTAAAATTAATTTTTAAAAAGCTTTTTAAAAAAGAAAGAAGGAAGGAAGAGAAAGAAAAAAGAGAAGGAAGGAGGAGAAAAAGAAAAAAGTAGTAAGAGAAAGAAAGGAAGGAAGCAAAGAAGGAAGAGAAAGAAGAAGAGAAAAAGAAAAAAGGAAGAGAAAGAAGAAAAGAAGGCAAACAACAGAAGGTAGGAAAAGAAAGGTGGAGAGAAGGAAAGAAGGAAAGAGAAAGGAAGGCAAAGAAGAGAAGAGAAAGGAAGGCAAAGAAGAGAAAGGAGGGAAGAGAAAGGAAGGCAAAGAGAAAGGAGGGAAGAGAAAGGAAGAAAGAAAAGCCGAGGCTGCTGGCGGGGGGCTGCCCGAACGTGGCCCCGGGAGGCCGCCGGCAGGGCAGAGCGGACCCCAGCACCGGAGGCCGATCCTAGCTGACCCCGGCCCTGGGCCGGGAAGTCGAGGCAGCCGGCAGGTGGGAACCCGGGAGCCTCAGCCTGCCCCAGCCGCATGGGGCAGGCAGGTAGGTGCGCGCACGTGCCCCGGCCCTGAGCCTGCCTGCTCCGCCCTGGGGGCGGGGAGGGCCAGCCCAGAGGCCGGGCTCAGGTCGGGTCTGCCGTGGCAAAGCCACAGCCCCATGGGTCTGGGGGGGGCTGCTGGTCTGCGCGGGGGTCCCTCAGTGCTGCACGGGGGTTGAGACGGCCGCTGCATGGCCGTGCACCCACACAGCTTAGAGGGAACACTACCTGTGACCCAAGGGGTGTGACTGAGATCCCTATACAATAGTACAAAGGATCCTGTGTGATTGTGTCTTACATATTGACTTGTGTTCTTGATTGTTTTGGTTTGTGTGTATTGGGCTTTGTTATATTCTCTATGTCATGTGCTTAAAGCCATAATTGATGAAAACCCCTGAATCTGTAGTCATGCAATAAGTGCTATTGTAGTTTAGAGTGTCTGTGGATATATTGGGTGTTTACTGTACTACTAATCACTGCCTTAATCTGGTAATCTGTGTAACCTGTATGCAGTAATAAAAGTCACACACATAGTGAATAAACAAAAATTCATTGCTAGTGGTGGTCTTTGCCTAGGGGTTTTGGGAGCTCCCCCAGCATCTGCATTTAAAGGACTGGGTATTTGTTTGGTCACCCTTCCCCCATTAGGGGATAAAGCCTGACACCTAGCTGCATTAGTGACCCTTGGCACATGTGCAACTTCTGCACCATCTGAACTTCCCTGTAATAATAGGTCATCATCCTTGTGCTCAAACAAAATCTTCCAGTTGTGACTCCTAGCATAGATGGAGTGATGCTGCCTGAATCTGCAGAAAGCATGAAACAATGGCTCACGGGTGACTGCTCAACCCCCTAACCTCATTTGGATGTTAACTGCCACCCATTTTAGCAGAGGGAAAAGGGTGGACTGGAGCTTGCAAGGCCAGACGTTAGGAACTGCTGCAGAAAAGGAAATGAAGAGGTGACAAAGCTGTGTGACAGGGGAGGAGGAGAAGAAAGAACTGGATTTCCACTAAAGAATACTGAACATAACTACAAGTTAATAAAGGATACACACTCCCCTTGATCTCATGCAAGTTCCCATCATCACCTGTGGAAGTTCAGCTATGAAATGTTGCATCAGATTTATATTTGGGCCCACAGACCATCAAAACAAATGGAGTTTGTCCCGCTCTGCAGAATGAGTGTGTCACCCTGGAACAACTATGGCAATTTCCCACAAGACCGTCATCCATATTAAGTTTATGTATTATTGTGACCCATGGGACGTGTTATTAACTTTGATGGACTGTAGTGAACAGTAGGCCAGACAAGACTGTTGGGACAATGTTAAGAGGTTTGCCTGGGGAATCTCTAGGGGGTTTGAATGCAAATTTCCACCTCCTCAGTTCCACAAGGAGGAGAGGACCATAATCTACAGATTATTTGCTCCTGGAATCTGAAAACCAAAGGTCAAAGCTACATAAAGGAAAGAGTAACCCTTTCACGGGTGTCCTAATTCTGAGCCAACACTGCTAGGAATTGGAACCACAGAAAACCCTCCAGTTGGGATTTGACCCCTACCAGAACCCCTTTTTGGGGGAAAAGGTGTCTCTCTCTCTCTGGTACTTATTAGCATATGTTCATTTTTTATTGATTTCATGTGCTTTCTTTGTAATGCTTTCACCTCCAGAATAAATGTTCTTGCCTGGAAAGGGCAGTGTGATAATGTATACTTGCGGGCAATTAGTTGTGCATAGCCTCTGGAGAGAAAACCAAGGGCAGGAGCTGGCCTGTGCAGGAGGCCTCACTTAGTGTAGACAGGGAACGGTGCTGCCTGTGAAAACTCCCAGGAAAAGGGAGACACACAGGGATCTCTTCCCAAGGAAGCTGCAGGCTGAGGAGCCCACAATGGGTGCGCGTGGTGGACCATGGAGGAGGAACACAGGCACAATAGTATGAAGTATGTCACCTGCCTCCTATAAACGTGTCCAGCTTGGAGAGTTCCAGCAGCTGTGCACACAGGAGTGAGGAAACAGCCTTCAGTGCCACCTTGTCCCATAGTCATAGGGAAATCGGAAAGCCACAGGGACACCCCTCACTAAGGCCATACAATACTGCTCATCCCTGCACCGAGCCCCACCACACATGGGTACTGGAAAGCGTTTGTTACCCCTCAATGGCGCTATGGCAACAACTAGATAACCCAGCAAAACTCCAGACATCTGAAGTCGGCTGCATATAGAATTCAGCTAAAGTCCAGCTGGAAAAGACGTGTGCAGCCAGCTCCCTGCATACACCAAGCACAAATTTTTGGTTTTAATCATTGCCCCATGTGAAACTTTGGATTCTAATTCCCATTTGCCAAGCTCCTCACCCCTCCGAACTGGGGGCAGTTATCTGTCTGGTACTGGAGTACCTGTTCACTCCTGTTGTAACTGTGCATAGCTGTGTTAAGAGGGCAGCCACACCCTGGAAGGTATCAGAACTTCCATTGGCTCCGTAAGAGCAGGCTTGAGGTGTCATGGGATGGAGGAATTTTAACATCTGATCCAAGCTACTACAAACAACACACTGGAGGGCAAGATTTTTTGCTAATCCACATAGCTGGTGATGATGTACATGTAGGCTCAGGATCTGCGTGTGCTGGGGTTCTATTTGCTTCCTCATTCTTTACCCAGCCCCACACTGTGGCCGGAGAAAGCACAGAAGTGAGGATGAATTAATCACAAGAAGCAGAAAAAGGTCAAGATCACAAGCATCTTTTGTACTCAAAGCGCCCTTTTATTTCCCCATTTTTAGAACAAATACAGATGGCATCATGTGCTGTGAGATCACAGAGTTGCCAGACCAGCATATACCCACAGACTCAAAACCAGCCAAGGCAACTCTCATGACCCCAGTGTAGAATAGATACTCTTGGGCATGTCCCTACTGGTCTGGCTCTGGGGATTGTTGGGCATTTCTCTACTGGCTTATCAGTTTTCTGGGTTCAGTTCTTAGGATCACATCCTGCTGCGAGGCATTTGCCCACAAGGAGGCAACACACCCCCTCCCTGCATCAGTCGCGACGTTTTACTATGTCCAGGCTATCCTGGAGTGCCCAGCACCCTGGACCATACCAGCTACAGTGTGTGATGCAACCCACAGCCACCCTTAGCACTAAAATGAGCCCCAGGCCCAGGAAAATGGATGGAGTGAAACGCTCACCGGTTCCTGCCACTGCCTAGAACTGCCATTCCTCTCCATCCATCGGGCTCACACAGGTGGCAGCTGGTGGAGGTAGAGCTGTCAGTCATCAAAAGGGGTCATTCCTTGTCCCCAGCAATCCCTTGGGGAGGTGGGATGTTAATTTACCCATGTCACTGTCTGCAGGACAGGGGTAAATCCCACTCTCTCTGGCAACAGCTAAATGGCTCCAGTCCTTCCTTCCTCCTCTCAACCCAGAGCAACCGAGAACTCCGGCAGCTCCTCTTTCATCCAGTGAATTTTCAATCACTTCTCTTCTCTCTTACAAGACTGAACTCCCAGCACATAGGGAGGCAGCTGCCTTCTCCCAAGGGCCTGCTCTGGGGTACAAGCACTTCTCTAACTCCATTGTCCTGCTTCTCTATGAAGCACCCACAAATCACGTCCCACTGGGCACCATGCAGGAGCCATAGCATGCAAGACTAGAATAAAATGAGACCCTCAATGATAGAGATGGGTACTAGCGACCCAGCTGCTGTTCCATGGGATCGGAAGGGGAGTGAGTATCTGGGGCTCCAAGGGGCACCCCAGGCTTCCTCATGAACGGGCCAAGGGTTTGGGGGAGAGAGCTGTCCTGAAAACGTCCCTCCACTTCTGCTCCATCAGATCCAATGCAGTTGGAAAGGGCAGGGGAGGCCAGTGGTCTATTTCCAGGCCACGCTTGGCACGAACAAAGCACCCAGCGGTGCTGTGCTGTTAATAAAAGGAAGTGGGAGGCAGAAACCCTGCATAGTTGCAATTATTTATTAACATTTCAAACCAAAATCACTTGATATGATCACAAATCCCAGGTAACACTCACAGCACCATGAGACTGGAATGTGTTTTTTTTAATCAAACAGAACCAAGTAGATGAAAAATAAGTCCCGAAGACTCCAGTGTGACACTTGGGGAAGAGGATGCAAGGCCCCACATGGCCTCTCTGAGGGTCATGGGGAACCCCACATGAGGGGTCCATGCCTCTCTGGCAGCATATTTCAATTCCTGCTCATCCCCAACCCACACAAAGTGCCTGGGGGATACGGGACCCCAGGACGAATTCAACCAGAGCCTGTTAGGGCTGGTTCTTCCTGTTAAAGCCCCTTCTGCTTTCTCTCCCCAGGCCCAAAATGCTGCCGACTCAGCTACTTCCCAGGGCCGATTCTGCTGCTCCACGGCCCCAGCACAGCCGAGAGGCGCCAGGCCCACCACCCTCTCTTTGCTAAAAGGAAACACTGCCAGAGGCAGAGCGTGAATGGGGCAGAGGGCCAACAAGCCCCAGCATTTCACTAGCTTTTAGGGTAGAAATGGGAGCTGAGCACTGTGAACCAGCTTGGGAAGGCCAGTCCCTAGGAGAAGAACCTCCTGCAAGGACTGGGGCCAGCTGTGCTTGCAGCTCTCAGGTCAGACCTAACAGGCAGGATTGCACACTGATGCTGTACAGGTGCCCGCAGAGCACTGCTGCCCACCCAGACCATGGGTATGGAGCACGCCCAGCTGCACTAACAGCAGAGGTGTGTGCATGTGGCTCCTTAAATAGATTCAATTATAAGAGCAGCACCTCAGTACAGGAGAGCCTGATGTGTGGCCGAGCCATCTGCATTCCCAGCTATTGCCCCACAGGCACTGCATGGGGCTGCCACCCGCACCCTCAGGCACATCTCTGCCCTTCGTGCTCCCCACACCACGAAACCAGGTCTGAGCAGTACTGCTCTGAGCCACCAGAACCACCGGTGCTGGACTCCCTGCTCACAGCTGGGAGAGAAGAGACAGAGCCAGCCACTGCAGTCTCCTGTTGAAGGCGCATGGCAGGTGCGTGAACCAGGCTGTTCTCAGCTCATGGGGAGGACCCCCAGATGCAGTGCAATGAGTGGGCAGAAGGACAGTACCATGCTATGGCGTGTGGGCAATTCCTTGCCACACAGCTAGGAATGAAGGGCACACAGTGCAGGGAAGCAATTCCACAAACATGCTCATGTGTCAGATTTTTATCTTACATTCAAATTTCCTATTAAAACAAAATCTGATATAAAAATAGATACATTTGCAAAGTGATTTCTTAGCCAAATGGAGGCTCCACCCGTCTGTTGCCATGGCAGCAAGAAGGGAGGGAGTTTCTCTGCATGGCACAATACCACAGCTGAAGCAAGCAGCTCCAGGAAGTTGGGGTCCAAGCTACAGCCTCCTGCCCCTGCCCTGCAGCCATACACAGGATTTGCCACAGAAGACAGTGCACCCCTTTCCAGAGGAGAGTCCTGTGCAGACAGAAGGGCAGCCCCTGAGTCATTCCAAGCAGGTGCTGCCAGGGGGGCTGCAGTGAATGATTTTGCTCAGGTGTGACACTGGGGGGAAGGAGGTCCCAGCCTCATGCCACTTAGTGAGAGACAGCAACACATTTCACCTTTATTCCTAGGCTCCGAAGCATGCAGAGGCTGCTACTGCACCAGAATCAGCTTTCTGCCCCCCAAGCCTATAGCAGCAAACACTCACCTCTTCCTGTCGGATCACCACTGCTGTGACACCATTTCCACAGTAGCAGGAAGGGCTCTGCTAGCAATAAATAGAGCAAGAAAAGGGGAGCAATGTGAAGGGCAGAAAAGCAGCAGGTCCTGATGAGACAAGGGCGCAGCTGTCCACTCCAGGTATCTCAAGAGCCCCCTGCTAGTGCATGGTGAGGATGGCACAGGATACGGTGCTGTGTCCCAGAACACAACACAGCAGTTGGAGAAGTAGTAGTCCAACTATATCGACCTACAAGGTTTCCTCTCATGTGCAGGTGACCAGGGACTGGGCTGGGAACTCAAGAGCTGCTGGAGGAGAGTCACCCATGCGTTGGCCAGCCTGGCCCAGCAGCGTGTCCCAAAGCAACACTACTAAAAATGTCTGGGTTAAGGCAGCTTGTAACACTCCTGCTTGGACAACACCCAATGCAGGGATATGTTTAGATGGGGCTGTAGCCTGTGACCTCTCCCTCCATGCCCCCTTTCTCCTAGTACGCTCCTGCAGGAAAAGGAGGGCTAGGCCCAGTGTCTCTCACCTGGCTCCAAGAACAGCTTACATTCAGGTAAAGCTTTTGGCTTTGTAATTTGGGCAGACTGAAGATGAGATACGGAACAACAAAAAGGCCAAAGCTGGCACAAGCAGCCCTAAGAGCAAGGAGGAAAACAGGCTGCCCCTAGACCCCTGCAAGAAGATTGCAAAGTGACCCAGTGTATTTTGCTTCCTCTGTAAAACTCTTCCAGTTCTGCAGGCTTCAGCCCTAGCCAGGGCCCAGGCCTAGCTGGAACGGCTGATCATCTCTTTGCTATCATCATGGGCTCCTTCATCCGTGGCTGCCTCGCTGATCTTTGACACCTTGCCTTGTGGTCCTTTACTCCACGCATTGTCCTTCGTCAGCTCTGCGGCTAGCAGTGAGGTGACAGCACAGCCGGCTGTTCTCTTTCCTGCAAGAGAAGAGATTATGAGAAATAGCCCGAGAGGAACCCATACCAGCTCGCTCTCCACGGTTCTCAACTCTCCAGTGTTGACTGCTGAGACGCGAGCTGGTAAAACTGGGAGGTGATGTGCTGACATAATCCCAGAAATGCTTGTTCAATGCTCCTGAGGCATTTGGTGTCTCTAAGGCAACAGGAGACTCTTACCAAAAGCCTAGGAACACAAAGCATGCAGCGTTCAAAGGCTGAACACCAAGATGTGCCGGGAATCGATTAAAAGATGGGAGTGGGGTGGGGTAGCATGGGATACCCAGGAGTATAGGGATGGATTTAAGCAAAAGAAAAATCTCATCTGAATATCAGAGCACACTTCCTGACAGAAACACCTGTGAGGCTGGAGAACAGACTCCCACAAGAAAGAGTGGGAGTCCCATCAATTGGGAAATTTGTAAGTAGACTGTACAATACCCTGCAAAATGTGGTATAGGAAACCATGCTACAGGGCCTGATCCCAAGGTGATAAGTCCCTTAGAAAGGAGTAGAATACTTCTATGCTGGCTTTGCAAGGTAGAGAGGCTAGGTGAAAGCTAGATGTCCCAGATGGGAAAAACCTGCTGAGTCCACAAAATCTGCTTAGCACAAGTGTAGGCAGTTGGGTGGCTGAGGGCTGGAGCCAGATCATTCAGTACATATCTTATCGGTTTCTGCAGTGGTAGCCAATAAAGCCTGTACCCAGTTTTTGTCCCAGAAGGTAGGTGATGGAAGGGGACATTTATCCAGAGGTAAAATTCCCAGGTTGAGCACCCCAGCTGGTAAGTGCTGAAGGTTCTCTCCACACACTAGCATGCAGACTTCAGAGAACAGAATTGAACCAGGAACGGGATCATGGCAGAACAGGCAGTTCCCCATCCCTTGGGGCTGGGCCCAGAGCTTTAGAGCTTCATACAGGGGCATGGCACACCCAGGAGACAAGGGAGGCAGGCAAGACAAAAAGCCCAAAGGAGAATGCTGTCCCCTCTAGACTCTGCTCCCCTCAAAGTCACTCCATGGCCTTTTATGCTGCATAGGCAAATAGAGGAACCCCAGTGCTTCCCACTGAGGTGAGCCATGGTGCCGCAGTAACACAGCTCCCACACAGTTCTTATCCTTTAACACGCTTCTTTACAGCTACAGAACACAATGCCCCAAGCTTCATGAGGATCTCGCTTGAGGTAGGGACACCCCCTGTGTGTGGGGGGGATGGAGCTGTGGGGTGGGGGCAGCACACCCTGCCAGGCAGAGAGGAAGAGCTGCCCCTTCCAGTTTCCGCAGTCCCAGACCCAGTCAGATGGCAAATGATGGGCAGGGCAGGACTTCACAGGGTGGAGGGAGCAGGTACCACTGCCTCGCTCAGCCCGGCAAACAGCCCTGAATTAGAACAGCCACTGTCTCCAACTGAGGGTTCCCGCAGGCTCCAGGGCAAAGAATGGCTGAAGCTGGGGCACAATATCACATGGGGTGGACAATACACCAGCACACACCACAGACCTCCATGACGGCTGATGACTCCTGCCTTTGGGGAGGCAATGCTGGGCTGCCCCCTCAACACATGCCTGCTCCTACTGGGCCCCCTCCTCTGAGCCGTTTCCCTCCCTTCATGTCTCTGCCCCCTTGTCTGCTCTAGGAGCCAATGCCTGTCCCAGCTGACTCTGAGTCAGGCTCGCCCCTGCCCAGCGCTGCTCAGCAGCCCAGCCCCCAGGAATATGTTTTCCCCTGGGCTGGTGCTTTGGCTCGTCCCTCCGCAGTGCTGGTCTCTCTCTGGCGGCAGACGGGTTTGCCTGGGCTTGGCCCCCAGGTAGCTGGGGGGAACCTAGAAGACTCCCTCTTCTCACCTGGAAGGAAAGTTGAGGAAGGTGGCCCTTCTGTGTGAGGGGGGTGGATGGAGCAGAGGGGTGAGAAGGGGCTCTGCACGTGGGCAGTGCAGCCACCCCACCAGGAGAGGGGGAAGAGCTGCTCCCCTCCATGCTCCTGCCCCTGCAATCAGTGAGCGAGTTACAGGCAGATCATAGAATTATAGAATAATAAGGTTGGAAGGGACCTCACGAGGTCATCTAGTCCAACCCCCTGCTAAAAAGCAGGACCACTCCCACTAAATCATCCCAGCCAGGGTTTTGTCTAACCGGGCCTTAAAAATCTCCAAAGATGGAGATTCTACCACCTCCCTAGATAGCCCATTCCAATGCTTCACCACCCTCCTAGTGAGAAAGTTTTTCCTAATATCCAACCTTCACCTCCCCAGCTGTAATTTGAAACCATTGCTCCTTGTTCTGTCCTCTGTTACCATCGAGAACAGCCTAGCTCCCTCCTCTTTGGAGCAACCCTTCAAGTACTTGAAGGTTGTTATCAAATCTCCCCTCAGTCTTCTCTTCTGTAGACTAAATAAGCCTAGTTCCTTCAGTCTCTCCTCATAAGTCATGTGCCCCAGCCCCCTAATCATTTTTGTTGCCTTCAGCTGGACTCTTTCTAATTTGTCCACATCCTTTCTGTAGTGGGGAGCCCAAAACTGGACACAGTATTCCAGATGCGGCCTGACCAGTGTCGAATAGAGGGGAATTATCACATCCCTCGATCTGCTGGCAATACTCCTACTGATGCAGCCTAATATGCCATTGGCCTTTTTGGCAACAAGGGCACACTGTTGGCTCATATCCAGCTTCCCATCCACCATAACTCCCAGGTCCTTTTCTACAGCGCTGCTACTTAGCTGATCGGTCCCCAGCCTGTAGCAGTGCATGGGATTTTTCCGTCCTAAGTGCAGGACTTTGCACTTGTCTTTGTTGAACCTCATGAGGTTTCTTTCAGCCCAGTGTTCCAATTTGTCCAAGTCTCTCTGGATCCTGTCCCTGCCCTCCAGAGTATCTACCATTCCCCCCAACTTGGTGTCATCTGCGAACTTACTAAGCACGCAGTCTATTCCATCATCAAGATCATTAATGAAGATGTTGAATAGAACCGGCCCCAGGACCGACCCCTGGGGCACTCCACTCGTTACCGGATGCCAACCAGACATCGAGCCATTGATTCCTACCCGCTGAGCCCGTTGATCTAACCAGTTTTTGATCCACCTTACGGTCCTCTCGTCCAATCCATACTTCCTTAACTTGCCGACGAGAATGCTGTGGGAAACCGTACCAAAAGCCTTGCTAAAGTGAAGGTATACCACGTCAACGGCTCTTCCCGCATCCACAAATCCAGTCATCTCATCATAGAAGGAAATCAGGTTGGTCAGGCATGATTTGCCCTTGGTGAATCCATCTTGACTGTTCCTGATCACTCTATTTTCCTCCAAGTGTTTTAGGATGGATTCTTTGAGGACCTGCTCCATGATTTTCCCAGGGATTGAGGTGAGGCTGACCAGTCTGTAGTTCCCTGGATCCTCCTTTTTTCCTTTCTTGAAGAGAGGTACTATATTTGCCTTTTTCCAATCCTCTGGGACCTCCCCCGTTCGCCATGAGTTCTCAAAGATAATGGCCAGCGGCTCTGCAATCACTTCCCCCAACTCCCTCAGCACCCTTGGATGCAGTTCATCTGGCCCCATGGACTTGTGCACATCCAATTTCTTTAAGTGTTCCCTAATCTGACTTTCCATCATCGAGGGCCGCTCTCCTCTCCATTCTGCGTTACCCCGTGTAGTAGCCTGGGAGTTGGTCCTCCCTGTGAAGACTGAAGTAAAAAAAGCATTGAGTACTTCAGCCTTTTCTGCATCATCCACCATGAGGATGCCTGCCCCATTCAGTAAGGACCACCTCTGATCCTTTTCTTGTTGCTGATATACTTATAGAACCCCTTTCTGTTATCCTTCACATCTCTTGCTAGGTGCAACTCCAATTGTCCTTTGGCCTTTCTGATTTTATCCCTGCAGTCCCTAGCAATATCTTTATACGCCTCCCTTGTCATCTGTCCAAGCTTCCACTTCTTGTAAGCTTCCCTTTTATGTTTCAGCTCCCCACAGAGTTCCCTGCTAAGCCACGCTGGTTGCCATCCACATTTGCTGTTCTTTCTGCACATCGGAATGTTATCTTCCTGTGCCTTTAACAGGGTTTCTTTAAAATACAGCCAGCTGTCTGGGACACCTTTCCCCTTCAGGTCAGCCTCCCAAGGGATCTTGCCCATCAGCTCCCTACGGGAGCCAAAATCTGCTTTTCTGAAGTCCAGGGTGTGTGTTCTGCTTCTTTCTTTCCTTCCATTGATCAGGATCCTGAACTCTAGCATCTCATGGTCGCTGCTGCCCAGGTTGCCATTTACTTCTACTTTCCCAATCAATTCTTCTCTGTTTGTGAGCAATAGGTCTAGAGATGCAAGGCCCCTAGTTGGTTCCTCCAGCATTTGTACTAGGAAGTTGTCCTCAATATTCTCCAAAAACTTCCTGGATTGCCTGTGCACTGCTGTATTATCTTCCCAGCAGACATCAGGATAATTGGAGTCCCCCATAAGAACCAGGGCCTGCGATGATCTGGAAACTTCTGTTAGTTGTCCATAGAACGCCTCATCCACCTCCTCCTTCTGGTCTGTGCTGGGAGCAGCCGGCGTGACAGGTGCTGGAGAGGCACTGAGGGCGGTGCTCAGGGCTGGCCAATGCCTCTGCTTCAACTGACTTGAAGCAGCAGGGCTCCAGCCACTCCCCACCCCCAACATTGTTTCCTGATGGTTTCACCCCCTCCCTTGAGGTCCCCTGTGAAGAGGAATGGGGGGCAAGCTTCCCTCAGTGCCTCTCCTGCTCCTGTCATGGCAGCTGCTGTCAGTGGTACCTGCTCCCTCTACCCTGTGAAGTCCTGCCCTGCCCATCACTTGCCACGTGACTGGGTCTGGGACTGCGGAAACTGCCTCTGCTGGCAGGGTGTGCTGCCCCCACCCCACAGCTCCATCCCCCCCACACAGAGGGGGTGTCCCTACCTCAACTTTCCTTGCAAGTGAGTGGGGGACATCTCCTGGGACCCTCGCCACTGCCCAGGGACTAAAGGCAAGCCTCCAGGTTCTACTGGGAAGATCAATCCTAGCTGTGGCTGGGGGATGGGCCACAGCCAGGGGTGGGGCGTGGGCAAGGTGAGGGCAGAGCAGAAGCATGTGGTTGGGAAGGCTTAACCTTCCTCAGCCTATTTACCTGCTGCTTATGCTGACCTGCAAGTACAGAGCTCCAGAGGCTGAATCTCCACACACAGGCCCACTCTCACACACCCTGAGCACAGGTGCTTGGCACACTGTGACGTGCAAACACACAAGAAGTCTGCAGAAGTCAAGCACACAATCCGATGCCCTTGGCACTACGTGCTGTAGCCCGCGGTCAAGCAGACATACTTTGGCGCATTCACACATTCAATTTTGTGGTCCATACGTAGGCACTTTTTCAGGCCAGAATGTCCAGGAGGAAATCTGTTTGGGAGGAGAATGAAGAAGAAAGGGGATGCACACAGGAACACAAAGCAGACAGAAAGACAGCCATTTCCAACATGTAGCTTCCTATGCAGCCCCTGGAAAGTGAGCTCCAAACACTGAGAGCAAACATGCAAGAGCATGCAGAGGAGTCACGTGACAGGCAAGCACACTATGTAACTACAACTCTCCATTGGAGCCTCCCTGCACGTGGCTTACCCCTTTCTTAGAGCTTATCCTCAGTACAACACTCCCACAGAACTCGTTCCTGTGACAGCCACCCCAGCCCTGCCTTCACCTTGATTCCCCCTGCTACAGCATGCCTAGAGCTTCCCAGGTGCCTAGTCCTGCCAGGACGCTCACTACCTGCCTGCACCCACCACCTCCCTAGACCCTCAACCGCCCAAGCCAACGCCCTGCAGCCCTAAATTAAGGAGACAACCCCTTTAACTGCATCCCAAGCCTAATCACTAAACCATCTCATAACCCTGCAATACACTTCTGGTACCACATATCTAAGCTTTTCTTATGCGCTCCCTGCACCACCTCTTCAACCTTCATCTCTACTGTAACCCCTCCAAACAATTCCTGTGATCCATTCTTTAGGCATAACCTCTGTCACAGTCTCCCCTGCCCCACAAGCCCACATTCCCATCAGTTCCCCACCTCCTGTAATCTGCTGCCTCTACCAGAATCATCCCCACCCAGTCTCTTCCCTTAACACCGATCAAATGTAAGGCACAGACCCCCATTCCCCAGCTAAATCCTTTTGCTCAATGGCTTAACCTTGCTATAGGCACCCCAGGTTTCTTCCTGCATTTCCTTCCTAAGTGCACATTCATATTCCAGTCTGAGCACTGGTCTACACTAGGAGTTTACATCCACATCTCTCAGGAGTATGAAAACTCCGCAAGAGAGGGAGGGAGAACCCTTCCATCAACCTAGGTATCCCCTCTCAGGGAGTGGAGTGACTTACATCTATAGGAGACTCCCTCCTGCAGTGACACTAAGTGCAGACAAGTCGTGAACTACCTATGCCAGTGGTCAAGGGCTTACTTCCATCAATCCCATCAGTCCACTGCCTACATCTTACGGGTGTACACAGACACAGTTCCCTAGTCTACCTGAACTTCTTAAGAAGCAAAGCTTAGTCTGTGCTTGGACAGCTCCTATGTGGGAAGCAGAACTTGACCAATTGAAGCAGTAAAAGGATAGACAGGTGTCAGATAGCTGCACTCCCGTATGATGGATCACTGCACTACTTGAGTCAGGAACACAGGACATGCTGGCAGGAAAGGAGAGGAACGAGGAGAGAGACAGCAAGAAAAACACCTGCTGCAGCCAATTCCTAAGAACAAGGTGACCTAGCAAGCCCAGCTCTGTGGGCAAGTCCCAGGGTGGGCCATCCTTGTGAGAGGAAAGTGAAAGGAAGAACCAGTGCAAGATTCACACACTTCCGAAGTTACCATTAAAAAAGGCCCATTTCAATCCAACCCCAGGATACTGCAGGACCTGCAGCCTCAGGCTGCATGTGTCTCAGACTCCTCTTCTACCCTCCCTGCCTGCAGCACACGAGGGATTACACACACACAATGAGAGCTGGGGAGGGGAGAACATGCCCTTGTGTTACCCGCTCAGGTGTATCCTCCTCAACCTCACAGAGTGACAGGAGAGAGTCTGGTGAGAGGAAGCAAGAGAGGCACCATCAGATCTCCCCAGGAACACCCTTTCAGCCCCAAGCCAGATGACACAGTACCAGGTGCCTTCCCACCGCCACCCTTTGAAATGAGACCAGCTGGGTTTGACACCCTGTCAGAACAGGCTTTGTACTTCCAGCCATTCAAGATGGCTCAGGTGTGGATGGCCAGTTCAAGCCTTGGAGTTTTTGGGCACTCATTTCTCATCCACAAACACCAAGATGGGAAGTGAAGGGACATGTGCACAATCTAGTGATGAATGCTTGTACCGCAATATCTGTGAAAGCAGGCACACGTGTCAGAGACAGGGAGACAGCACAAGTGATTCTGCTGGGATGCCAGATCCAGCACTGCTGCTGGGGACAGGAACGACACAAAACCCCAAAATGCTCATCGGAGTCTCCTAGCCAGCCTCCAAACTGAGTTATCAAAGCTAATACAATGGCAGAGTCAATTTTGGTTTTAAACCCATCTTTGAACCTCCCTTCCCACCCCTGCCTCCCTCTCTGCACAGGGTCTGCAGTCCAGACACTGGAAAAGACTCTTTCAAAGAATGAGGCAAGAAGATAGGACCCTGTATCCAGTATATTCACTGCGACCGCCAGCAGGCGACTCCCCCACCAGGCGATCACACACTCTCCTTCTCTCTCATATCCCCTCCCCAGCAGGTTCTCACTCCCAACACACAATCCTTACTACGACAGGCTCTCTCTCCTCCCTCTTGAGTTTCTCAAGGTCTCTATTCCCTGGGGGCTCTCTGGTGCTGCCCCCCACTCTGGATTTTAGCTGCTGATGGCTGTGCTTGGAGCCCTAGTGCTAACAATATTCCAGGTTTCCCCAGCATCCAGTGCTTTGAGCTGCCAAGGCTTGCGGCATGGCTACAGAGTCACCCCCCAGAGCAGACCTCGTCTATTGAAGAAGAGCAGCTCCTTGGGTTCCCCCACTGTTCCAACATAAGTCTCCAGGCAGCTCTGCAAAGGATCAGTCGAGCAGTCAAGGCCATTCAGCTATTCCTGCCACCAGCCATAAAAAACTACAGATTCTTGCCCTGAACCCCATAAAACATGTGGAGGGATGGTACCTGAGGGCTGGGAGGGAAGGAATCATGGCTCTGTATTAGCAGGTTCCCCACTTTACCTGCCTCCAGCAGCAGGGCACTATAGACAGACACTGGCTACCAAGGAGGCAAGAGGCAGCTTCTCTGCCCTACAGCAGCGGCATGGTCTTGCCTGAGGGAGGGAGGGCCAACCCCCCTAGACAGACTAGCACAGGTACACCACTGCCCCCATGTGTCAGGACATGGCCTGGGAGGCATGGGCCACGCAAGAAGCGTGGCGGGGGAGGCAGGATTCCAGATGAATTTCTTTAGTTTCTTAATTTTATCCTTACTCGAGGAGCAGATGGCCTGTGTGACGCCAAGACTACAGAAAAGGAGACCAGCTGAGTCACTCAAGCCACAAACCAACCCTGAATCATCGTATTAAAACCATGACTACAAGACAATTGCACAGTCACAGTGCAGGACGACACTGGGCTATTGTGTGCACATATCCTGCCCACTGCAGTAGCCTGCACTCCTTTCTGAACAAACTGGCTGGAACAATCCCTCTTTCTGACTCGCTCCCTCCCCACAATGAGCTCTTTAAGCTATTAAGTGGAGCCCCCAGAGGGCTGTCGGCTTTTCGATTCCTTTACTTTCAAGCAAGGGGTTGCTAGTGCCTCTGAATAGAGCCAGCTGCCTCCAAGGGAACTGAGTCAAAGATCACAGCCAAGATTTACACACGGTTCTTTAGCTGCTGCAGTGAGCATGGCTGAGGAGTGATATGGGGCCAGCTCAGCTCACACTGTGTTGGTAGGGGGAGCACAATATGTCCCAGTGCAAGAGCACTGGAAGTGCTGTTGGAGTAAGTTTAGGCAGGAGATTTACAGAACGAAGGAAAAAGGCAGCACCTAGAGAGTTGTAAGTACACACCTAGAAATGAAGACCAATAAAGTCCCCCACCCGACCCCAATACAAGTTACTAATGAAACTTGCAGGGATGCAGATAGGCAAATGAGGGGAAATCCTTGGTAACATGCAGCCTTTAAGCCTTCAACACTGAGCAATATTTGTCACAGCCCTGCCCTTCACTGCTCCCTGGAACACCACTCCCATGACTCCTTCCTCAGCCCCTTGCTGCAAGGTTTACAAACCAGTCAAAGGAGTTGGCCTAGGTGTAACCCATATGGCTAAAAAAGGGCTAGCTCTTTAAGAGACCTACTAAGGGTGGGTTACTGTTGCTGGGCAGATTAGCTACCGACAGTTAGAAACTTCTGGAAGCAGAGAGTGGTAGCATTTTAAGCATGCTCCACAGGATGCCCTGCTGGTGTGATGTGGTGTGGTCAGTCAGATGACATGAGAGCAGCAATCTGTGCAGATAGCAGGCTAGAGCTGCTTTGAGAAGAGCCCATGTGCTCAGTTTTCAGGAGAGAAGCTGAGCCAGGAGTGAACAAGATGTTTTCTCCCTCTAATGGAGTCATCTGCAACAGATTTTGCAGACATGCATATGGGACTGAGGGCTGGTTGCAAAGGAGAAGGAAAAGCCTGCATGGAATGCTATAGAAGATTCCTGCAAAGAAAGAAGAGGACAGCTATTTCTTGCCACTCAAGCCTCTACATTCGAACAAAAACTGTAGCTGAGAGTTGGGTGAACTCCACCTGGACTTTGGGACTCTTGGGTATCTTTCATGCAGGGGTTTCTGTAGGGATTGTTCTTGGTTAATTGTATTTTGTTTTCTTAGGATAAGGTTTATTTAGTTAGTAGTTAATAAAGTTCATTGTTATGTTTGTTTTTAGTAGTATTTTAATGTGAGAGGGTAACTGAGCAATCTTTGCTGTGAGTCCCATACAGACTGGATCCTGGGTCTCCAGCTGCTTTCTCCACAGGGATTGGGGTTTATTTCTGTGAGGTACTGGAGAAGGGCAATTGAATTAATTTTAGCCCACCCGAAGGTTACATAGGCTTCCCTGATGCAGTGGCTACATCCCCTCTGCAGACCCCAGACTATCCACTAATGCTGACCCAGGTCTGCTCCCCTTATTCTTTAGTCTTGCTTGGAAGTGTGCGGCTAGTGCAACCCTACATTCTGTCCCTGATCCCCAAACTTTCATGTGGCATAGGGCACAATTCTAACACCATGTAGACATGGAGCACCATTCCCTTTCAGATCTTATGGGAGCTGAAGGGGAAATGTGCCGCCTCCTCAAAAAACTCCAAAGGGCCCTGTGCAGGGAGCTGCTGGTGTCACAGCAGCTGGCTGCCAGGGGGGAATTCTCTGCCTGAATCCAATGGGCATGCTCAGAAAGACTAAGTGCATGCGTTTGTGGGGAAGTGCTGGGAGCAGGTGTGGGGCACACTGCATCATGGAATGGCAAGTGGGATGTTGAGATGGGCACATTGCATTGTGGGATACTATTCCCACAGGCCCCATAAGTGCCTCCTCCATGCCTATTTGTCATGGATTCCATGACTAACAGTTCTGTGACTTCTTCAGCTTCCCACTGCCAGCCCCACTGTGACCGGACCCAATTTTGGACTTTTCTGCCATGACTGTTCTGGGAATTTTGCTGAATTTTTCTGCGACAAAATCATATCCATGCCCAAGATCATGCCCTCAGTCTCTTCAGCAGTCAGAGCCTTCTCATCACTCAGCCATGATCACCAAGCACTCCCTGAGTACATCATACTCTTTTCTCCACTGCCTAGTCCTTCTGAAAGTTACCATCACACTGCTTTCTCAGGTACCTCAGCTACATGGGACTTTCTAGCCTAGTCTACTCTCTGGCCTTCATTTGCTGATGGCTCCCCTGTGCCCCAGGAGTCAGTATCTATAACCCTCTCCAAACTGTGGAGCCTGAAATTCACAAGTCCCACATATATACCCTCTCTACCCAGCCTGAGAGCTGGAAATCTTAGCAGATGCTTCTCAGCTGCTCTCAGCACAGCAGACTCATTTCTCCTCCCTCACATCCAAAGCTGCTGGAGACCTGCCACCCCTCCAATAACTTTAACCATTTCCTCTACTAAGCTGCCCTTTCTTTAACTTTTCACATTTTTGGGGCAAGGAGTGGAAATTGTTTCTTCCTTTCTATCCCCTCTCCTCTTCATCATACCAGGACCACAGGGTTGACCAGTCCTCTCTCCTGAGATTCATCCACAGTTATACAGGTGTCTCTGGTACCCTCCTGTCATAATTCTGCTTCTACCTATGAAATCTCTGTTTGTGGAGGCAGCTCCACTTCTGACTTCAGACCCTCCTCTTTGGCAGTCCACAGGGTTAAATTTTTGGCCTTCTGCTTTTGTCTATAGTGAGAAACCTTAGCTATCACTTCAGGCTGATGGAACTGAATTATACATTTCCCTCAACCCTCTAATGTGCTCTCCTTATTGGCTATCTGCTTGTCTGAACCAGTGAAGCTGTGGCTTCACCTCAGCTTCCTTTCTCTTATGTGTGCTCAGAAGTGACAACAGAAATTTGTCTGTGTGCTAGACAACAGAAATTTACTCAACCCCAACAGCAGCTCTTCTCTCCTCAATCAACTCAGACATGCTTTCTCAGTAACTACAGTGTCATCCTTGACTCAGCTTTCCTTCTCCTCCCACATCTGTCTGCCACCATTTTGCAGGCCTTCAAGTCCTCTGCTTGGATAGCTGTAGCTCCCATTTTACAGCTTCCATAGCTCCTATGTGCCCAGACTCCAGCACATCCAGAACCCACTGCTATTGGTACACTCTCAAGCAAAGCAGAACAGCTACAGGCAACCATTCTCAAACAATTCTCTTGCAGTTCAGTTGTTCCTGAATCTGCCTCAGTTTCCTTCCATTTTTAAAAACTGCCCAGGACATCCTCATTGTCCCACTCTCTGCTCCTCTCTTCTCCCATCCCCTCATGTTTCTGTAGCATTAGCCTCCTTTTTCCACTTTCTGCCTGCTCTTGATACTCTGCAGCACCTGCCTTCTGGAGATATTCTCCTCATACCTCACCACTGCATCAATTCTCCAGATCTTCTCAAATCTCCACCTGCGACTATGGCTATAATTCTGGCCTGTCTCTTAACCAACCATTTTCATTTAACCGTGCAGTTGTATTTCACCATGCCTTCGTGAGAGCAGTCATCACTTTGCAGTCAGGAGAACTTCCATAGCGTAAGACATACCATTCTGGTGGTGTGCTGCAAACAGCACTGGGAACACACAGATGGATTGAAAGACACTGCATACAAACACCATTTGTTAGCATTACTGAGAAAAACCATTCAGGAGAAGCTGAAAATGGTTAGACATGCAAAGGAGCAGCATCTACAGAGCCATTATTTAACTCTGCTGTGAATTTTCTGGCTTCAGGGTATTATCAGCTAGGGTCAGGAAGGAACTGCACTGCACAGTCGAGAGCCACATGGGGGTTTTAATCTGGCATTGGCTGCAGTTGGAGGCAGGATACTGAGCCAAAAGGACTGATGGGAATTGTCATACCAGAACAGACCAATCACCCCTGGGCCTGGGAACTGTCTCAAGCAATGCTTACCCTGGCGGGGTCCTCTTTTCCTCCGGAAAGCTGCTCCTGACTGCAGGGCCTCCAACAGGCTGTCCATCACCCCTGTCTCATCACCCTCTGTACGGAAAAGAGAAAATCAAAGGGGGACACATGTAGTATGCTCCACTCAGTTCTGCCACCTCTCGTCCTCCATGGGGAAGAACAACAGTCACATAGACGGGAAGAGTGGGGTGTGCGGACAATAATCTCTCCCTTTCCCCTCCCCTGCCAGGGGAACAGAGAAAGAACACTCCATATCTTTCCCTGCATCCCCACAGGTGCTTTCCCCCTCCTAGAACAGAGAAGGAAGCTGCTGGCCTCTCTGGACTCCCCCATTCTGCACAGAGACTGGGGAGACAGGGTAGGGCCCAGAATTCAATGGGAATACCCTCCTTCCCCCACAGAGAAGCTGATCACCAAAGGTGCAGGAAATGGGTTGCAGGGAAAACTTTTGAGGTTACTGCCAGCAGCAAAATAACCCAGCAGCGACCTAGGGCCTGTAAGAGTATGGAGAGCTTCAGAGAACATGGCAGAAAGGCAGCCAGAAAATCACCCCCCTTCCATTCCTGTCGCAGGCATTCTCCTTGTGCCTGCCTGGCTCCTTGTTTCCCTGGTCCTCCCTTTTCAGAGTCTCTGATTATTAGTGCCATCCACTTCTCTCTAATCACCTTCTCACTCTCTCTACAGTCCTCTGGCCCCTAAGGAGATTAACCTGGCCTCAGCTGCTCTCCTTCCCTAGCAACAAGCATGTCACCCTGTTCAAATAGCATGTGCCTGCAAAGGCACATGTAGCACCTATGTAACGGGCCATGTAGCACCATTGGCCCCTCCTGTCCAGTAGCGAGCCCCAGCCCAGGGCCCAAATTGCAAACATGCACTTAAGTCTTTCCATCAGTGCTGAGCACCCTGTTCCTATTGGAGGAAGTCCTGGGGGAGCCCACATTGAACTCCCATGCAGAAGGGATGTTCAGCAAGCACGGAGAAAAGGGTTCTAGAACTAGAGTGAAGCCAAATGCTCCTTCGTGGCCCAGGAACTGGGGATTTAGCGGGCACCAGCAATCCCTTTCACTCAGGATGGAGACCCTGGCAGAATACATTTCAGAAGGAGAGCCCAGGAGATGCCCTCACAATATACTGTCTCACAGCTGTGCATAACAAGATGGGGAAGTGAGCTTGGGAAAGTCCTCTGCATTCTCCCTCTGCCCCCTTGCACTCAGTGGGGCACTGAAGGAGTTAACGGATGCATGACTACTCCAAGTCTGTTTCCATGACAACAGCTCTCAATGAAACCTAAATCTATAAAATCACATTAGAACATCTGTCAGTGCTTCCCTGTGCTCTGACACACTGCCCACAGCGCCACCTGCTGGCAGAAACAACCCACTGTGCCTGACCTACATTCTCAGTGCCCAAGCGGCTGGCTAGCAATGCCCACTTTCCAGAAAAAATGGTCAGCCCAAAACTAAGCTGCGAACGAAAGAAGAGGCACTACTGTGCTGGGGTGTGAACCATGGGGCTTGTGTGGCTCCCAGACCCCTAAAGCTAGTTTGAGGTGTCTAGGCAGGAGCAGGCTGGAGCAGAGACGCACAAGAACACGAAGAGCACTCATCATCCTGGCTGGGAGGGTTCGAAGCCATTGACCACTGTGATTCAGCCACTTAGTAACACAGCCTGAAGGAATAGCTGAGGATTATGTTCAACGGATCACTTCATTGGGCCAGCTGCTGCTCTCACTCAAGAAGCCTTTCCTTGACATGAAACTTGCTAAATTTTGCTGCCTTGAACACTCACTTTCTGGTGAAGAGACAGTGATGGCAGCAGGCAGTCATGACCGACTGCAGCCATGTTTTTCTGGTTTCCCAGCACCTTGTTAACCTGCTTCTAGGCATGGGCATGACACAGAGATTTCACTGCTGTTCAGTGCCCACATGAGGGGGAGGCTGCATGGCACACCAGTAGGTACCCCAACTATACCCCACCACTGCTATTTGCTGAACCAAGACAGGGTCCAGCTTTAGAGGAGTGGCTGTGCTAGTCTATTCCAGCAAAACATACACGGAGTCCTGTGTGGCACTTATAAAGACTAACAATATATTAAGGCATAAGCTTTAAGATAGCATTTTGGGTAAGAGGTGCCTGGTTTAATTTCACCCCAGACTAGACAACAAGAGAACTGGAAGGTAGGAGAAGCTTCCTGAGGAAGTGACTGGTTCGTTCTAATCTAATGCTCAGCCTCCAGCTCAGAATTTCACAATTCATTGCTGCTCCCAGATTTCCAGTTGTCCACAGAAACCTGTGTCCTTTCTCATTTTCAGCTAGCCCACAAATTGCAGCCGTTTCTCAATGAAATGGTCCTGCCACTCATCCATGCTTTTGTGATCCCCAGGGTGGACCAGTGTGACAGGTGGAAGCTTCAGCTGGCATAGAACACCGCTCTCTTGCTCCTGCACCAATTCTGTGGTATGGGCTGCACAGCATTCTCAGCAGAGGGCCAATGCCTTTGGAATTTGCTCCACCTTGAAAGCTAACACCAGCCAGGCTATAGCAGGCTAGGGGATTCCATACAACTCATTTATCCGACATCCTCTGAGATTGAAGAGATCTATTCCTGCAGGGCGAGGGCAGTAGCAATATGTGCAATACAAAATTCAATTGGTGTCAATGAGCTGGAGAACTGTGACGGGAACTGCACTAACTGGTGAAGGGGAGTGAAAAGGGTTCCTAACTGGCGATATTCTAACTGGCGATGAGGAATGTACAGAGATGCACATGACACTATTGGGAGGTGGGGGAATCTCATGTGGCATACAAAGCACAAGGTGTGAGGAGACGCCAGATCCTTCATAGCTTGGGCTATTCAGTGCCCTAATCCCTGGGACCCACAAGTGCCCTGCGATGACAGTGAACGCTACAGAGGTTTACAGAATCTTTCCCAGCATAACACTGACAGCAGAACCTTCTCTGAACATGCTCCTCTGGTTCTGAAGTCAGAGGCTCCTGTGATCTGACCTTAGTGCTGCTGGAGAGTTTTGCTGGGTCACTTGGTCCCTGAGAGAAAGAGCTGCCCAGAGATCTCTCCCATTCAGTCACGGGCAGGGAAGAAAGCAGCAAGACAAGCCCTGAAAAATGCCTTACTTCCCCACCACCGCTTCCCACTGCTGGGGGTGAAGAGGATGAAGGGGTTGGGAAGGACTGACCCCAGCAGCAGCCCTAGAAACCTCTGGCAGCCACAAGAGGCAGGGAAATCCAAAGGGGTCATGATTGAAAGCAGATGTGAAAGGAACATGCTCTTATTGCTTGGCACAGGCCTGTGGCCAGGCCTCCTGCTTCTGCAAACTGAAACGTGCCAGGGGAGCAGCTGGGACGCATTAACTCCAACTTTAACAGTTCCCTCCTCCTGCAGTTCTCAACTGAGGTCAAACTAACTTAAGTTCAAGCATTCAGCTGCCGCAATGCTACATTCCTGGGCCTCCCCAGGGACAGCTCAGAAACTACAGCCCTGCTCTACAGCAAAGGCAGTAGACAGGAACGAAGGGACCAATCATCAGGGAACCACCGCAGGAACTTGCAGGGAAATACCATACACAGCCTCTCTGGGGAGCCCAGGGGACTGCAAGAGAAAATGATAGGAAAGAAGCCTAGCAGAAACTCAAGAGCAGCCTGCTGTCTATCACTGTGTCCCCGTGAATCCAGGGGCTCAAACAGCCCTCCTTTTTTGGAGGGTGAGAGGGAGAGAAAGGAGGAGGAAAAGGCATGACGGCATTACAGATGGAACAGTTAGCCAAAATGAACAAAAGACTGAGTTTTAGAAGATGCTGAGGTAGGCAGGGATCCCTCTCGGATGAGAGCAGGAGCTGGGGCACAGTTAACCCTGGAAGTCACTGAAAATGCGCTTAGAAGGTTGGCCAGTTTGTCTGGGGAAAGCACCCTGAAGTCTCACGGCCCACAAATTCATCTCTTCGCTAGGGCAGCAGTGAGAGTTCACACTTATCAATACAAGCTCTGCAGGCAGGACTGTCCTGCTTGAGAAACTATGGAAATGGGGGCTGGGAAGGAATACAAGTGAGCCTACAGGGAGTTTCCACAAGCAGGAGGAGGGGATGAGTCTCAGGAAATGAAAGAGAGGCAGGAAATCAATGGAAAGGGCAGTAAGTGAGTCCATATGTTGTAACAAAGGAATGTGCCTGGTAGCACAGAGCAGAAAGTGCTTGTTAATGAGGAAGCTCCTGCTGTGGGGATAGCACAAAGTGCTCCTAGAGCAGGTAATTATTTCGTGGGCTAGAGCATTTAACAGAAAACCTTGCATGAGCCTGTTGGTTCACAGGCTTGCCCCTCTAGGTATGGAATAAAGTTTTGCCGGCCAGGTGGCAAAAGGCCCATGCAGCAAGAATCACAGCTGCATCTCAGGGACTATGGCTGCACACTCCAGGGCTGTGCCTGGCCTAACAACATATGTCAATGACCCTGATATTATCCATCTCCTTAATAATCCAGAGTAAACAGATCCTCTGGCAGAGGATCAAGGAAATAGCTAGTGATGTACCTACTACACATCAGGAAAGAAAATGGATGAAGCACCATGTGAAAAGGTCTGAGGATTCATTTGAGCACAGTAATACAAAGATGGGGTCTCCCTATTCACTTGTAACAAAGGCAGCCAACTGCACGAGAGGTTCATCAGAAGGGATGCAAGTGCATTGCCAGAAGGTGGCTCTCAAGCTGTGGCCCACAGAGCCCTTCCAGCTCCAAGTGTTTGGAGTGAGGTGAGACTGGTGCAGTGGCTCTGGAGGTTATTGCTCTCTTACAATGTGGTCAGCACAATCACTCCACCTGCAGCAATGCACCAGTCTAGGCTGCTCCATTAAACAGGCACATACCAAGTCTGGGGAGGGCCCAGCAAATGACTACGGTATCAGTGGTCTGGGGTCCACAGCTAAGAGGGCACACAGGGATCTTAGTCTTCACAGTTTGGAGAAGAGGTGTCTAGGGCAGGGGCAGGCAAACTTTTTGGTCTACGGGTCACATCGCTGTATGGCAGGTCATATACAGTGGGCAAGGGTGAGCCTGGGGGTGGGGGGAGTGGCTCCTGCTAAGCCCCGCTGGAGGGCCTGATGAAAGACTCCCGTGAGCCATGTTTAGCTCACAGGCCATAGTTTGCCACCTCTGGTTTAGGGGAAGGGGAGAATCTTATTGCTGTGTAAAGTACAGTGAGATCCTCTCTGGAGATGAAGCAGAGGAGGCAAGAGAGAGATCAGAGCTCCTTTTCACGTACCTATCAGCTGTCCTAAGTGACAGGATGTAGCAGGAGGCAGGAATATAGGAATTCCCTCCCCTTTTGTTCTGTGGCTCTCACCCAATTTGCCATGTTTTCTGTAGGTGGTAAGCTCCTCATGGCAGGCTCACTCTTTGGTCTGGGAAAGGAAGAACTATGCACTGCTGCAGGGACGGAAAATCAGAATAAACCCAGTGCCAAAGTTGAATGCTCTGTGCTGCTGCTGGAAGCCAAGGCTTTCACACAGACACTCACTCTGCCCCCTCAGAGGACCTCTGAGCTGAGCTATCTCCATCATTGAGAGCCCAGCGAAGGCTCCCCAGCCCTCTTCTCTCACATCTTACAGCCCATGCTACACGACAGCTTTGCTTTCAGACTAGAACCTCTGCTGCTCCTCACCATACCACCTCTAGTACCTGCATTCATGTCTATCAGCTGCTCTCTCTTCTGCTGCTTCTCCAGTCTTTCCTTCTCAGCCTTCTCCTTGGCCAGTTTAGCTCGGCGCATCTTCTCCTCTGTCTCACGCCGCTTCTGATTCTCCTTGACAGCTTGCTGCAAATGAGAAAAGCAACTATTTGGGAAGTGCTATATGGTGCAAAGGGCTGTTTGGGAGTCACTGTACAGACAGAAAAACAACAGAGTCCTGTGGCACTAAAAGACTAACAGATTTATTTATCGAACACTTCAATCTCTCTGCTCACTCCATTGACGACTTGCTAATAGCTGTGTTGAAACAGATGAATAACAAATCACAGCTTCAAAGAGAAACTGCAGAATTTGAATTTATATGCAAATTTGACTCAGTTGCCTTGGAGTTAAACAGGGACTATGGATTTTTCTCTCATTACAACAGATGATTTGACCTCACTTTCCTCTATCTGCTGTTCCCCAGTGTTTGAATCCTAACACCTATTTTGATTTGCTGTTACAGCCTGTGTCATACATTCCCCTGCATTTACTTTCTTCCCATTCTGTAAGTTTCCCATCTTCAAAGTGCCTGATGAAGTGGGATTTTCTCCCACAAAAGCTCATGCGATAAATAAATCTGTTAGTCTTTAAAAGTGCCACAAGACTCTGTTGTTTTTCTGCAACAGACTAACATGGCTACCCCTTTGGAACCTGTACAGACAGAGTTACCTTTCCAATGGGCTGGGATGAAAAAAGATCATGCGAGGACTGGGTGCACAGGATGGAATGCTTTGAGCTAAGTGGCAGAATAAGGAAAGGGTCCTTTGCTCACCAGAAACATGTTCTTGAAGTTGTGGAGATCCATGAAGAACTCCTCAATGGATATTTTCTTGGGATCAAACAGGAAGTACTGGCCCATCTCCTTAAAGAGGTTCTCCATGTTGGAGTGCATCATTCGCAGCTTCTCATACTGTTCCTGAGCATCTTTGACAAAGACGTGAAATCTGACAGTCAAGGATCACAGCTGGCTGCTTGGACGGGGTGAGGGATAATTCTGGGGCATGCACAGGCTATTTGCTCCACCAGTGGGCTCTTCTCCAGCCTGCACCATTCCTCTAGCAGCACAGACAGCTCCACTCCAACTGCAGTGATCCCCCCGCCCATACTCAACAGGGCGCAACCCAGGATCCTCAGCTCAAGAGGAGGTTAAGGGTTCAGTGTCGTGTGTTAAGGGAGGAGGTGGGGGAAGAGCAAGATGGGAATACAGAAACCAAATTAAACCCTATTAGAGAAAGCAGCACCCTTCCTGTGCCCACTCCATTTGCTGGACTTCCCATGGCACACTTCTGCCAGGTATCCCCTTACAAAACAAGACCTTACAACAGAACAGTGCTGCTCCTTCCCTATGGCCCACACCATCACAGTGCAGTGAGATCAACACGCACACATCCCAAGCCCATGCGACTCAACACAATTCCCTTAGCTAGAGCAGACTGACAGCCTGAGCAACACCGTGCAATGTACCAAGGTTCCCCTTATCTGCATCTGAGCACTCTTGTCTACAAAAACACATGGAAGTACATTTCTACACCCCAGTTCTGTCCCTTCTGTCTCCCTGCAGTAGTGTGGACATAGGGCAGATGTGAAGTACTAACTCTTACCTCACAGAACATTGAAATTTCCCTTGCCTGTGGCAGCAGCTCCTCAAGTCAATGTAGTAAACCAAGTATTCCTCTCAGTAGAGATATGCCTTGCATTCCAACCAGCACCACATAGCACAGAGAATTTTACTGTCAGTGGCATATGCCTGCATACCAACTTTCAGCAAACCCACAGAGTGCCAAGGATCTGTGGCATACATCCAAGTATTAGGCACAGGACCCCACAAGGCACTGGGGATCCCCTTTCATGCAGCATCCAAGGACCTAGAGTAGTGGAGATTTCCCTGCTGATGTATAAACAGTGAACTAGGGATCCCCTCATCCATGAACACGCCTTGCTCCAACATCATGTCAGAGATATCTCCTTCCACAGTACATAACCATGCACCAGCCCCCAGCCACATGGAGAACTCCTCTGCCCTAACACACCCATGTACAGGCCCCTCTCTCTAAAGGCAAAGGATATGTTCATTTTTTCCACAAATTTGTCCTTCTCATCTTCTGCAGCAGGGAAATTTTCAACATCACGCTGCACGTCTGAAATCTGTTTCCTCATCTGATCCAAATTCTTCTGTAAATTCTCAGCGGAGACTGAAAGAGAGAAAGGTGGTGTAGGATGTTCCCAACATACATATCAAAATTGAGACCTTGTCCACAATGGGATTTTAGCTACTTAACCTAGTCTGAAAGCCAGGCATGCTCCCCCAGCGCACACAAGACCTAAGCTCAGGGCCGGCCTTAGCAGTGGGCAAGCTAGGCAGCCGCCTAGGGCCACCAATTTTAGGGGCCGCCAAATTTCCCCCAGGGTAAAGGGGCCCAGCAAAGCCACAGGCTCGGGCGGAACACTTGTTCCGCCCTGTCCTGCTGCGGCCAGGCTGGGGAGTTTCAAACCTCTCATCCTGAGCATGCTCAGACAGAGCGTGCTGAGAGTGGGAGCGACCTGGCTCAGGAACAGCTCTGCCGGCCACCCCTGCAGCTCCGGGCCTCCAGCCAGGTAAGGGGGGCCGAGAAGGAGCCGTGGGGACAGGCAGAGGAGCCAGGAAATGGGCCGCGGGGGCAGGCAGAGGAGCTGGGAAAGGGCCGCGGGCGAGGATCAGGGAAAGCCCTGTGGGGGTTTGGGGAGGTGAGAGTTGGGAGGGAAAGGGGCCGTGGGGGGAGGGGGAGCAGAGGATCGGGGAAGGGGGGTTTGGGGAGGTGAAAGTTGGGAGGGAAAGGGGCCGTGGGGGGAGGGGGAGCAGAGGATCGGGGAAGGGGCCGCGGGGGGTGGGTGGGTGGGGGTGTGTGTGAGAGAGGAGCGGGAAAGGGGGCGTGAATGCTTTGAAGGGGGAGGGGGGTGGCCGCCAAAAATAAATTTGCCTAGGGCTGCCAATAGTTCTAAGGGCGGCCCTGCCTAAGCTCCTGGCACCAGTTCACACCATGAGCATGGCCCTATCTACTCATGGACAGTGTCTGCTCAGGGTGAGGGCAAAGCTCACTTGTTTTCTAAACCCAGCAGCTAGAAGATGTCTCCAGCATTCCATTTATGGATCACTCCTCTTCCCCCTTCCAACTGGCCACAAGCAAAGGATGATGGGCCAGATTCTTGGCCCCGCATTGCTGCCTTTGTGTCATTCATGTAATACAAAGGGGCCATATACAGGCTGCCTGTGAATTTCCCAGTGCGGCAGCTGAATTGGGGATCTATACTGATAACATAAAACCTTTGCCTCCCTCCCCACCAAACACAGGGCACTGAGGCTCCCCAGCCAGATGAGGGAAACTGGGTGCGTATCAGAAGAGAGCTGAGGGCTGAAGAGGAATATGTGATCAATACCAAGGAAAGAGACACAGAGGCTGGCTAGGGAATGCAGAACTGGAAAGGAACTCTGTTGAGAGCTCCCATTCCTGCTCTCTGAAGTAAGGATACATCCACAGTGTGCATCCTGTCACGCTCCTCTCTCCTTCCTCCTTGGACACTGACTCAACACATCTAGCTTTCCGCACAGGACAAACAATAGATATGACAACTGGAAGGACGGATGCCTGGGATTATAGGAAGCTTCCCCCACTATCCTGCACAGCACAGCCCTACCACTCCATCCACATCTCTCTTACAATGCCAAGTAAACCACCTACCACTGAAAACTAGCTTCAGACTTAACAGCAACCTCTTGGCCTGACAACCATTCACACAGAAACAAAAACTGTCTTTGTTCTACATGCTCCAGATCCAATCTCCCATTCCTACCCATACCCAGAGACAACACTCCACCCTCCCAAAGCAGGATCAACATTCCCTCACCTAACCTTATGCCACCTTTCACCTATTTTGACACATCTTTCTTTAACACTCTCCACCCACACTTCAATGAGAAATACCTCGGCTGGCTTTCTCCACGTGGATGAGTTCATCAGGGAATTTCAATATGGCAGGGTGCTGCTGCTCACACAGCTCTGCCAGGAAGTGCAGCAATGTTAACTTCTGATCAGTGGACTTGGTGTCTCGGAGCTGGTAACAAGAAAACTGGCTATGAGAACAGGATAGTGCAGAGAGTACTTGAAACTAGCCAACAATGGTTTACTGCCCACACAGAGATACCTGGAGGTTTCCTCGGGTGATAAACATAGAGAAAGCAATTCCCTGACCTGCCCCTGGAAAAACACTCACCTTGCAGAGGAAACTGATGTTGAAGCCAAAGGCACCAGCATTCCTGGAGCCTGCATTCATGTAGTTGCCCACCAGTAGGGTGACCTCCAGCAGGCTGGAAAAGCTCTGACTTTTGCGCACCTCCTCACAGGCTGCGGTTACTGAGACAATCTCAGGTTTTATGTTATCCACCTGCTCATTAAACTGCAGCTTGAAGAGGATGGCATTGAGGCGGGGCCGCAGACGAGAAACTGAGCTAATCTGAGAAGAGAAGGGAACAGGAACAGTGTCACACACAGGGGGAGGGAAAACAAGATGGTCTGAGAAGGGAAGGGGACTGGAAAGGAAGCCTACTTATCATTGACCATAGCTCATGGCAGATCCACTCTCTAGAAGTTGTGTCCTATGCCTTGCGAGTCCCAGAACCACTTAAGAGCAATGAACCATGGAAGACACACGTATTGATGCTTCAGTCAAACATTAGGTCCATTAGATTGCTTTAATTGAGGCTATAATGCCTACATGACTAACCATACTCAGTTCCACTCCATGTATAGAAAATCAAATTCTAGGCCACAAAGATGCAGGAAGTGTAGCTCTGCAGAACTTCAATGACTGGCCTGTAAATTGCCCTTCTCTCACATACAAATGCCACTGCAGATTCCCACTCCAAAGCCACAATTCCTGAAAGCCTGCTGGTTTCAAACACACAAAGGCTGGGCTTTAGTGCTTTCCTAAATGGGGCTGTTTTCCCAAATTGGAGTCTAACATCTTGACATCTAACATCTTCATTGCAGCAACGAACCTGCAGCAGGGTTACCCACAAATGTATATTTAAACAGAGACAGATGGGTCTGTCTCCCACGGTGAGCATCAAATCTCGATCCAATCTCAAGAGACCATATCTGAATATAGCCATGATCTTCCTGGCAGGCTTAGTCTCAAAGGAGCAGGCCACTGAAGCCTTCCCTTCTTATAACAACCAGGACAATAATAAGTGCTTTATCAAGTGCTGCCTTTCTTGAAGAACTGAGGCCTTTATGCCATGCCTGCTAGCCTCTTGAAAGAATCTTCCTCTACAGCTGGAAATTTTAACAGACTACAATGGCTTGTAAATTGATGCCTTGCATCTGAGGAATAAGCCCTCCTTCTCACCTGATCTAGTTTCTTAATCCTTCTCCTGAGATACAGAGAAGAATGATTTCCCTCTCTTGCCCCTGTTAGAAGCTGCTGGAAAGATGGGATATACAGGACAATCACAGATTCCTCTTTGTGCTCTGACAGAGAGATCTGTCTGATATGGGCAGACAACATTTCTCTTGAGAATGAGACACTTCAGCACCTCTCTTAGAACATCTGTGGGGAAGGTGGTATGGCGGTACTTCTTTCTTATTTCTAGCCCTTTTAGAAGGCTGGCCATGGCCACACTCAGTTCATTCAGTCCATGAGTGTGTTTAAAGCACATGACAGTTTATAAGGCCACATAGACTAAAGAGCACAAGACCCATACGGGCCATCAGGAATACACCCCAAATCATTTCAGATCACTACTGTACTGAAGGGAAGATGAAAGAGGGGCTCTCCCTCTCAAGCCAGATTAATTATATCACAAACTCTTAGGAGAGGAGAGCAAGATTCAGAATGTTGAATCTGAGACTGAAGTTTAATTATGAGAAAGTTCAAGGAACAGAATCAAGGAGCTTGCACTGACACAAGGAAGTTGGTCCCAAGAATCCCTAGGGTGGCAGCAAATCAGGAATTAGAAGACTGTGGATCCAAAGAGCCACCAGAATTTCCTCTGCTTACATGCAGGCAACAACAAATCTTGGGCCCACTTGAGAAGAAACAATATTGAGTGCATCACAGCCAAATGCCCAGTTACACATGTCCTTCCCAGAGTCAAGGAATCTCTTACACCAACCCTCCTCCAGCAAAGGTATCAAACTGTGCCGACAGGTGTCATACCCTAAAGTCCTTATACAGAGAGGAAATGGGCTCTCTACATCTGACCCTTGAAGTGGCCCTTCCTTGACAACTCTTTGGAAAACCCAGGTTTGAAATGTACTGTCTTTTAGAGAGAGTGGGACATGGACAATGAATTCTCTAAAATCCATGGGTCTGCAGATCTCTTTTATGCCCTTTTGACCTGAAGAAGGTTGTTTAGTCAGAAAGTTTGCCCCCCAGCTCCCTCATGCCCTGAGGTGAGCTGACAGCTTCCTCCATTAGCGTGACTTGCAGTCTATTCTTGAGCCTATGGGGTAAACCCTATCGCAGGCCACACAGCCCCAAAGAGCATGTTTAGTTCCCAGGCAGGCTAAGGACAAACTAAAATCTACTATCTTTTTTGACACATAACACACAATTTTTAAATCCATTTCTGGATGGCTGTGCTAATGCTAACGGCTATTTAAACCAATAAAAGAAGCAGTAAAGTAACATGAATTATTAAAAAAAGCACAGCTAACACTAACCAATCACAGCTGAAATGAGAAGCTGGGAAAGGCAAATATCACCAGAAGAACACCAGTGAGTAGCCATATCATGAGGTGGCTCAAGCTGGAGTGCCCTTCTGCAGCAAGATACACCACAGCAGGTGCACTTGCCTCAGTTTCCCCCTTCACTGGCAAGGTTAATTTAGGACAAAAGAAAGCTCCATGCACATAATCTATAGGGCAAACTCCAGACCCACAGTGTAGCAAGGGAAGCCTCAGCATTCCTCTCTGTACTGAGGAAGCTCCAGTAGCTCTCACCATTCCTTGTCCCCAGCCTGCAGACCTTTCTGGCCCCCCTGGCCGCAGTGAGCCAGCACACAGCTCCTTCTGCTGCCCTCTACCTCCTGTCCTCCCTGGCCAGGGCTCTCAGGCTTGGGAATCTCCCCAGGCTAGCCCCTCTGCTTGCTTCCTGACTTCATCCCATCTCCTCACTGGCAGGCAGCACTCACTTTCCTGACTGACTCACAGTGTTCTCATACAGCTCTGATTCTCCCCATCAACCTCCCACAGAGGGCTCAGATACTCTCTTTTAAGCCTAGCTGGGAGGCAGCTGACAAGTCACAGACCCTGCTCCCTCTCAAAGGCCAGTGTCATCCTGTGACCCAGAAACTACAATTTGTGACACACTGAGCATGGAGAGCAACCTGGACTGGAGAGGAGAGGGATCAATGTGTGACCCCCCGACAGTGTTTCAGGACTCAAGGCAAAAGGTACAAATCCCAGACAGGGGACATGCAGAGGCAGTGCCACAGACACAATGAGTGGGGCTGGCGAGGGTGGGAGATCAGATCTGGGAATGGAGGGGGACACAGCATCACACATTGCAGGACTGGTGGGGAGACTCCACATGTACCAGTCGAGGGGGGAGAGACTGCGACCTGGCTCCACCAGCAGGACACTCACCACAACGCCAAACTGCTCAGACTCAGCCAGCTCGTTGTACTCATCTTTCAGCTCCGAAAGCATCTTCAGCTGCTCTGGCTCTGGCATCTGCTTAATCAGGTTCTGAGGGAGAAACACGAATCATGAAGGAGTCAGACAAACTACGGCCCCCTGGCAAGAGAAGATGGAGTCCTACACAATGTGGAGTGAAGGCTGGTCTGTCAGCCATGGGCCCTCCCACCTAAGAAAGGAGGCAATACTCTTAAGAACGATTTATACCAGCAGCCATTTCTCCGAAGAGACATCAATCTAACAAATATAAGGAGCTAACTCTATAGGGATCATCACCTCAGGAAAACATGTTTGCCTGCCTGATCCTCACTCACCTGCACCATGGACTCAGTCAGCACAGCCTCATTCACCTCCAGGATCACATTTTTGATTTCCTCATAAGGCATACGGAAGGAGCCCAGAAAAATCGCTGCCAGGGTCCAAAAAGAGGCACAAATAAATCCATGGGAACAATGTTCAGCCAAGAACTAGAGAGGCAGTCACTTTATGCCTTAGTGTGCTCGCTCAATTCAGCCCCATCAGGAATGCTATGCTCACCTTGGGCTCATGGGCAATTCCCTAATCTGAACATACTTACAGAGGTTCTGTGCAGTCTTCGAATCCAACACTTTCAGCTCTTTGACCTTTTTCTTCTGCGTACTCCTCTCCTGTCCACCTTCCTGATCTTGTTTTGCTGTGTGCACAGGAAATCAGGGTGAGTAAAGACCTGAGGAGCTTACACCCACAACTGCACAGTGCATAGCTTTCCCACATAGCTGCCTACTGTTCAGAGCCCTGTCCAGTCCATGTTCCAGAAACCACTACAAAGGCCACACATATTTACACAGGACCGGATGAGGGCTGGGAAGCTATTCTCGCTAGCCTTCCCTTTTTACTTAGGGTCAGAGAAGCAGCCTTGACTCACCCCAGCAAAAGAGAAATACACTAGCAACAGGATATTTTTGGCAAGCACAGAGACCTGAGTGACAAAGCCTAGACTGAACCTTCCCCTGGTGCACTGGCAACATCTCTTACACCCTGACGATGGCTCTTTCCTCCTGTGGGTTGGGGGATTGTTCAGTCATTGCTCCAGGGATTTCATCTTAGGGGGTCAAGAGTCTAAAGCACTCTACTGGCTCCAGCCCCATGAGCCCATCCCTCTCAGATATGCAGTGCTAGCTCCCCTAAGAAGAACAAGAGCTGACTCAGATGTCACACTGCCCAGACACCTAAGAGCTCAGTCCATGGACTGCAAGTAACTATGTGGGTCAAAGTAGCCCCATGTCAGAAAGGCTGCACCCGCCGTTCATCACATTATCTCTTAAGGGAAGTAAACAGAAGAGATACTAATTCCACAAGACTAGCACCAATAAAGGCAAGTGGATGGAATGAAGGGAAGGGCTACTAACACCCGCAAATGGCAGGGTGGCTATGAAATAAAGATATTCACAGACTCCAAAGGCAGAAGGCATAGGTGGCTCATGAGTTTTCCATTTGGGGAGGCTCACACACAAGCTCCAGGCACTCCCTAGAAGTAGGGGGAGGCCCTACCTTTACTCCACTTCTTACCTGGAGGTCCACCTACCTGCTTAGAGGTGGGTGGAGGGAGCTGGGGAGAAGAGGTGGAGTAAGGGTGGAGCCTTGAGATGGAGCACAGGTGTGGCAACAGTGCAGGTGCTGGTGACCCTTCCACTTTTAGGGAGTTTTGTTTCTGGTGCTCCAAAGTCGGTGATGAGCCGGCGTGGCTCCAAAGGGAGGCAATCCATGCAACATTCACAGCATTTGTCTTCCTGCATGCAGCCTCTCCCAGCCTCTTATACATGCTGCCCATGCCAAAAGGGACCATTGTGATCAACTACTTTGACCTCCTTTATAATGCAGGCCCCAAAATAATTCCTAGAGCTGAACTTTGGGAAAAGCATCCAGTCTTGATTTTAAAATTGTCAGTGATGGAGAATCCACGATAACCCATGGTCCATTGTTCTAATGGTTAATTACCCTCACTGTCAAAGATTTATGCCTTATTTCCAGTCTGAATTTGTCTAGCTTCAACTTCCAGCCATATACCTTTCTCTGCTAGATTGAATAGCCCATTGTTAAATATCTGCTCTCCACATACATAGTTCTAGACTAATAAAATCATCTCCTCTTTGCTAAGCTAAATAGATTGAGCTCTTTGAGTCTACTATTACAAGGCAAGTTTACTAGTCCATTAATCATTCTCTTCTCTAAACCTTCTCCAATTTATCAGAATCCATCTTGAATTGGAGGCACCAGAACTGGATATGGTATCCAAGCAGCAGTTACACCAGTGCCAAATCTAAATGTAAAATAACCTCTTTATGTCCATTCCAAATTGCTCTGTATCAGTGACCTGTCCTCTTCATTATTCATCATTCCCCCCATTTTTGTATCATCTGGGAACTTTACCAGTGATCATTTTTTGTTTTCTTCCGGGTCACTGACAAAAATGTTAAATAGAGTAGGGCCAAGAATTGATTCCTGTGGGACCGCACTATAAACACAGCCACTGCATGATAACTCCCTGTTTATAGTTACATTTTGAGAACTACCCATCTTCAAGCATCTGACGAAGTGTGATTTTCTCCCACAAAAGCTCATAGGATAAATTTGTTACTCCTTAAAAGTGCCATTAAACTCCTTGCTGTTTTGCTGAACTAAACTAACATGACTACCCATTTGGAACTTATATCCATATTTTTGCCATTATCAACCGAAACTGTATTCTTAACATAAAAGATATCAAGTTAGTTTGACAGGATCTATTTTCCATAACCCCCATTGATTTGCATTAATTACATTATACTCCTTTAATTCTTTATTAACTGAGTTCTGTACCCGCTGCTCCATTATTTTGCCTGGCACTGATGTCAGGCTGACAGGTCTTTAATTACCCAGGTCATCTCATTTACTCCTTTAAAAACTGGCACATTTGCTTTCTTCTGGTATTCTAGAACTTCCCCAGTGCTCCAAGACTTATTGAACATCAATATTAGTGGCTCAGCAACCTCCTTGGCCAGTTTTTTTTTTTTTTTTTTTTTTAAAGTCTTGGATGCAAGTTATGCGGATCTACTTATTTTAGAAAGTCTGACTTCAGTATCTTCTGCTTAACATAGAACAAGAAATGCTTTTTGAACACGTCTTCCTTTTCTGCATTTCTGTTGATAATTCTGCCACCTCCAATTAATAATGAACAATACCATTGTTAGGAGTATTTTTGTTCTCGATTGATTTTAAAAAACTCCCTTTTATTGTCCTTAACTCTGTAGGACAGTTTCCCTTATTAATTTTCTATAAATTACTAACCTCTGATTTATATTACTATCAACTTCCCCTTCCTTCCTTCCTTTCATTCACACACACACACGCGCGCGCATGCGCACACACTTCATAGCTGCCTTCACTTCCCCTCTAAACCAGGTTTTTTTTTTTTTAAACCAACACAGCATTCTTCCTCAGTTGTAGCTTTCTGGGCATCTAGGCAAGATTCTTAAATCATTCCTAATTATCATTCACATTTTGTCAGGTAATGTAACCTTTCAGCTGGTTTGGCTCCAAGGTGACTAACTACAAAGGGCAGGGCCAACCCCCACCCTCATCTCCCTGTCCAGAGGAGTGCATGAACCATAGTATAAAGCTGCAACACTGATCTCAGTAACAGATATAGTGAAGGGAAAGCTATTTTGCAAAAGAGGCATTAACTGCAAATCATACTCCCTCAGGGCTTCGCCCACTAGCCCCAATGCCCTACTCTACATTCACAGTGGGATCACACTGCCCGCGGTAACATGGGGAGGGAAGAGCTGCATCTCTCACCTCAGGAAGCATCATCATGGGTTGGCTCTCTTTGGATTCCCCCCTCCCCCAGCCATGTGCTCACACCCTAGGCTAGAAGAAAATAGAGCTCAGTACAGCTACTGAAAACAGAGTCACTGACCTAATTTTCTGTGTGTGCAAGCATGCACAAATGAAGGACACTGCAACTCAGAGAGGCTTAACGGGTAAGCAGCTTCTATAACAATTTCCAAGAAGCACTCACACTGCTCTTAGGGAGAGCTCTCATGAAGGACAGGGAGGGGCAGGGAGCAAAGATAGCATCGATTAAGAAAGGGAAAACATAAAATCTATTAAACTGTGCAGTTGAAAGTGATGAGTCAGGATAGGAATCCTACTGCTTAGGACTTTTAAGATTAGAACGGTACAAAATACACTGGAGAATAAACCGGGTCTTGGAATTGAGGAACCAATGGGAGAAGTGGAAAAGACCTGTTAGGTCATTTCTAGCTTATAGTTCAACGACAGAGTCAGGAAGGCACCAGAAAATGGGGTTAAGCAGCCTAGACAGACAGACAGACAGACAGACAGACAGACAGACAGACAGACAGACAGACATTGAGAGCAGAGATCAGTGCCTCCTCAGATACTACAGCATTAGGTGCTATATTGACAGAGGATCCTCAAGTCACTTTCTTCTTGAAAAGGACCTATACATGAATCCATTTGTTACCAAACAGCTAAACTTAGGATACAAAAACAGCCTCTGTAGCTGAGGACTCAGCAACTTCCCTAGAGCCAAACCCAGCTGAGACCCTGAACAAAACCATTATTCTCCAATGTGCTGGTCCACTGGGGAGGTAACATAGCTGCTCTAAACCTCTCTTGCCTTCACTCCTTCCACACAAGTCATTGTGGTTCATTCTCCTCTGAGCTATGGCAAGTGAGGTAAAAAGGCAGACAACTGGAACACCTATGGTACAAACCCAGATCAGCTACAAACCATTAACTTTGAGGCCATATACAGACACGCAGCGATCAAGCCATGTTCCTCTCTCAGACAGTGACATGAACCCACTCACGAATTTTTCCATGCAGGAATAGTTAACTGACCCACAGTGCCACACAGAGACAGGGAAACCTTCCCTAAATCGGGGAATGCTTCTACCTAACCTGCCTTGACTGAGTTCAAACCCATCACCCAATTAGAAGCCCTGGAAACTCTGACCCATCTCTCTTCACAGCTGACATAGGCCAGTGATAGTTATCAGTGACAAATGAGAAATACCAATGCCTCCTTCAAAGACGGGTAGGCTCAGAAGACCTAGCCACAGAGATCTCTTCCTTCATCCCCAGCAGGCTAACCGGCAACTGCTACAAAAACTTTAGCACAACATAGATCATTAACAACGATAGCCCATGCAAAATATCACAACCCTCATGGATCCCCATTAGCTCCAGAGCAAAATTCAAAGTCCTGGTCCCCTGATGTACAAGGCACGTGACAGACCAGGACTCAGCTCCCTCCAAGATTATCTCATCTTCACAATCCCCCAAATCTACTATGCTTCATAGGAACAACATAGCTGGAGACTCCCAGGTCGTGGGAACGGGACTCCCTGTTGCAGGACTATTTACTTGAAAAAATGCCCAGACTAACCCCGGGATAGACAGACTGAGCTCAGACATAAAGAAAGTCTCCTCTACAAACCCACACTAAAATGATTCCTCCAGGAACAGTTCCATCCACACTTCAAGCCGAAACACCTCACAGAATCCAGAAAGCATGCTGAGGGGCTATGCAGAAAACTAAGATAGATGGAACACATCCCCACTCTCAGAGATGCACCTTTCCCTGGGTCTGAACATGGCCCCCTTCCGAGAAAGATGCCTCTTCCCCTTCTCGCTCCCTCTGGGATAGGACATAGCCCCCTCAACAGAGAAATGCCTCTTCTCTCCCCCACCTTCCCTCGGTCCCACTAGTATAGATACAGCCCCCTCTACAGAGAGATGCCTCTTCTCCCTCCCCCACAACTTCCCCAGGTCCCACAGGGATAGGACACAGCTCCTCCCGCAGATGCCAGCCACCAAGACAGAACACAGCCTCCTATCCAAAAAGACACCTCTTCCCCCCAACCTGCCCTGGATCCTAAAGCCCCTTCCCGAAGACCTCTCTTTGTCCTGTGTGATCCCCTGCTCTTCGGACCTTAAGGCTATGTGAGCACTTCTCTGCTCTAAGCCACAGACCCCCAGAAGCCCCATTTCTCTGGCACTCTGGTTAACAGAATTCACCTTCAGACTATACTACAAACACAAGGTCACTAGCATTATAAACCGCATCTCCCTCCCGCTGACTTGTATAGGATCTGTGGGAGAAAGGCTAGGGAGTTGGTGGGGGGCAGATATCACAGGGGAACTCCTGTTGCACAGCAGGCAGAATAAAGCTTTCCATAGCTTGGCTCACAACCTGGTGTCTGCTCCTGGCCTGAGCAAGCCCCCACCCCCATTCCGTTGTACACTTGGGACACAGAGAGGGAGGAGCAGACTATCTGAGATTCAATACAGATTATAAAGATAGATGGATGCATAAATCATTACTCACATACACTGGAACCATTGCATGGACTCCCCCTGTGGCTGGGGAAGACACCCCCTCTCCCCACCCCACACAAAAAGAAAAGGCAATTAAAGCTGGCGTCCCCAAAGAGCTGGGATAATATAGTAGCTGAAGGGAGAGTATGACTGCTCCATACTCTGCACCGCTTATGGGGGGGACAACCCCTTGCGGCAGATATGTAGGCTGCATGTCCTGGTTCAGCTGGGGCATCCCCATCCAGTAGCTGTCTTGAGCAGGGCAGGGCATCCCTGGTTGGGGATGGGAGTCTGGGGCAGGTTAATCCTAACTCTGCTCCTCGGACTAAACAGCAGAGGGGTTTTGCATTCTGAGCTCTCCCACTTTCCCCAGTCTCACTCAGTGTATACAGCAGGGAACAGCAGCTTGCCCTGGGCCCCGCACTGTGCCAGTAAAGCCATGATGCCTTGGCTTGCACTGAACCCTGTGTGGCTGCGAGGAGTGCAGCAGCGACAGCTCCAGCAGCAGCTTTGCCTCTGCTAGCCAAGCCTCGCTCTCCACACAGACTCCTCCCTTGCTCAATCTTTATTTTCTGCGTCATAAACACAAAATGGAGCCGACGGAGAAGAAAAACATCCTGCCTAAAATGGCTGAATGCAGCAGGGAAGGCAAGCCAACACCATGACAGTGCAAGAGCACCCCCTGCTGCTGGAAAAGAGAAAACCAAGGCACAGTGCGGCCAGCTTGCTAGCTCTGAAACAATGGGCTGACGTCCCCAGAAAATCCTGTCCGGACATGCTTCCTGCCTGCACTCTGTAAGTAGTGATAATCCCTGGGAGACAGCTTTCTGGAACTAGCTGGATGCAGCAGTTATACACACAGGCTGTGCCTAGGAAAAATTACGACATAGCTGGCCTACTCTGAATCACTGCACGCAACCCACATAGCCTTAAGGTCTGGGGAGCAGGGGCATCACACACCCATATTACACAAACTCACCCACTCCAGGCCTCTCTGCCCAAGACACGGCATCATGACTACTAGAGTCACTGTGCTTTGCCATTATGTTAGCCTGAAATGCCCTCCTCCCTTTAAGAGGCTCTTAAAGGTCACACGCACTTATCCACAGCAGTCACCCCATCCTTAGAATAGAAGCTGGGTTAGAGAAGAAGAATATCTGAGGGGTAAGAAAAGCAGATTCTAAACAATAAGTACATACCTATTTTATATGCAGATACAACCACACTGTAGACAGCACAAATCTCAGTAACCGCATTACCTTATTAGGAGACCCCCCTGCTCTAGCATCTTTGAGCTCACTCGCTGTATTGTGTCTAAAACAGAAATAAGATCCTCAGGCCAAGGATTGTGTTCCATTTGTTCTGGAAAGGGTCCAGAACCTTTCAGGTAGTACACAACCTGTAGCTCTCTTATCTCAGTGCTGGTCTCCTCCACATCCCCAAACACTCCAGCTTTTAGAGACACTGCAGACTGCATCTGCTTTTGCAGTAGTGTTGAGGAATCTTTCATTGTTGGGTCTACTTCCTGTGCTAGGCTCTCCTCCCCGCATGAACACAGATGTGAGCAGAAAGGGTTTGGGAGGGAGAGAATCAGGCACCCATTTCTCAGGCAATCCCAGAGGACAATGGGCAAACAGAAAGTTTGGCAAAGGAGTAGGGCTTGGGCCCATTTCCATGCTCCCCCAGTTCGCAAGCCAAGGAGGAGCTTGACTAGGACCAAACCCAGCAGAGTTTTAAACCTAAGCCCACCAGAGAGTCCTAACTAGGGCCTTCCCAGCTTGCCTCAGGATGTGTTCAACAGCAAGCCGTTCAGCCAAACATCAGTTAAAATTAGGAGAATGAGCAAAGGATTCGGGGCCTAAACCACATTTCCATTCAGTTTCTACTATTACAAATACCAGGAGGCAATAGGAGGGTCTGAGAAGCAGGCCTTTTTAAAAGGGTAGTTTACTTTTATATGTCACGGCACCTAAGCCACATACCCAAAGTAGTAGTAAATGCAGCCAGTGCCTCGGCATCCAGTAGCAGAGCTCTCACTGTAGCACCATAACTCAAAGGGCCCCCCTTGCTCCACTTTTGTAGAAAGCACACTCAGAGCATCAGCACTCAAATGCTGTACCCTAATAGGAGAGAGGGCCACACAGTTTATTTACAGTGTGCAGTCCAGGAAGAGAACTCTGCATGGACCATTTCGGCAGCAAATAGTAATTTCTTTCCAGCACACAGACTATCTCAAATGAAGCCAGATCTCTGCAGCCATGCCTGTGTACCTATCTAATAGCACACACAAAATAGGAGAGGGGGCAAACAGGTAAGACTCAGTTCTACAGCCATTCAGCTGACTGCACCAGTTGCAGAATCATAGCAATAAATTAGACATACAAAGAAAATCCAAGGATTTATGATTGTATGCCCAGAATAGCAAGGGGGGACTGGCAGATCTGGGCAGAAAGGGGACAGGACATCACAGATTAGATCCTTTTACAGAATTACTGCATGGGACAGAGAGGGTTACAACAAAGGAGAACCCGGGCGTTTTTGATCACATCAGCAATGTAGGACTGTGTCTGAATGACTAAACACATTTCAGTGACTTGTAAATGCTGGCCAGCATATCCCAGCACACCCTAGGTGACTCAACAAGGGAGTGCTGGGAAAGTACAAGTAACCGATTTGGGTGGTTCCTGGATTGGAAAAGCAGACACTGCTGCAGGGCAGGAGTGAGGTACATTGGCAGAACTGTGTGGGGAGCGCAGGATGAATAGCTGCATGAGACTGAGGGAGGCGAACTGAAAGTGCTGTGTAGGCACACAGGCCTGGAATACGAGGGGGATGTCAGCACAAGAATGAGGTACACTGGCAGATCTCAGGGCAGTAGTGAAATACAACAGCAGTAGTGTCTGGGGATACAGACAGGGCATGCATCTTGCCTTCCTACAACTGTGCCTCTTTATGAGATCTGAGTTTCATTCACCAACACAAAACCTATCAATATCTCCTCTCAAACTGCATAACAGGGAAGTGTCCAAAAAGCCTGCAGGAGCCGACGCTCCCTGTGAGAGATTGCAGGTGATGGCCCCTCACTGAGCCAGCCCAGTAGCAGATGGAGAAACTTAGAAACTTCCCTGCTTGTCACCTCAGACACACACAGAAAAGGAGACAAAGCTCCAGTGCCAGGCTCAGAAGAGAAACAAAAGGCCCCTGAAACATGAGCTGGGCTGCTCCTTTCAGGGTTTCTAACATAAAAAAGAGGAACAGATGGGAAGGTGAGAGGCCTGCCAGCTCCACAAAGCCTTTGTCTGCATGTAAAATTAAACTCTGTTTTTCCTCTCTTTGTCTCTGAGGGGGCCAGCTGACTTGGAGGAGAATGGGGGCTGTGGGTGGAGAAGGAGGCTGCACCATTGGCTGGGTTACAGATTATCTGATGACAACCTCCTCCAATCCAGTTTCTCTGACATCACTGCTAGTAACAGGAACCAAAGCAGCTCAACTGCGCACATCTGGTGGCTGTGAGGAGTAGTGCAGGAGGTTTAAGAGAAGCATTGAAAGAATTATGTAAAGCATTAAAAGAAACAAAAACTTTCCTAAGGAAACAACATGGGATTTTCCAAGCTAATAGGTTCTAGGAGATGCTCCCAGAAGGCACAGGGTTAAACAGTAAATCTCAGCGAGGAGTTCACTCAGAATTCCTCTGAAGCCCCAAATAAAATGTTCTCAGTAAAAATCATACCCACAATGGCCCTGATACTGAAGCAAGTACTGGGGTCATTACTCTGGGTTCTATGGAACCAGGTCAAAGTACCAAATCCCTCCAGGGTCATGTACCTGCTGTTGGGATTCAAATAATGTGGGGAGTTGCTCATTGCAATAGGGGGCTATTGGTGTTGAGACTTAGACCTAAGGATAATCCTAAGGAGAGCAGGGAGGAGTGCCCATTGGGCTGGATATGTTTACCATCCCTTACAGCCACAAACATAGCGTGTGTGCACAGACTCTGCATTTTGCAGTTGGGAGCTTGGTTCTTATTACCAGCTTCTGCAGGGATGGGAAAGAGGGGAAGATGTTTCAGTATGTTTAAGGCAACAAGGTGGATCTGGGTCTTGGACCAATCTCAGTCCCAACTTCCCTCCTATACTCTGTGCCCCATAACCCAAAAAGGCTCACCTCCCACAGGTAGCAAAATATCAGCACAGCTGGGTTCAGTGTCTGAATTTGTGGCTACCTGAGATGATCTAAGGTATTGTATAGAATGCTCTCTGCTGGACGGTGCCCTGGCCACCATGCCTAGATTGTGTGTGAATGCTGTGTGAACAGCACGACAAGGGTCTGGTGCTATCCACACATGATCATATTACACAAGGACAGCTTTAGGAACATGCAGAGAGCACTGTAATCAGGCATGAGATGCAAGCACAATCTGTTCAGGTTCTGTGTGCCAAGGACAGCACTATGGGAGAGATGGCCTCTGAGCGTGGCTCAGGTACTGTCTCTCTACTGTAGTATACCTGCCTGGGGATCTGAGTGAGGTACCATAGGAAGTGGTGCCAGTGCTGTATCACTGGACTGTGTGCTTTAATAAGAAATGTCCTGCCTCCCCAGCAAGAGCAGACTGGAGAGTGTAGGGCCTGAAAAAAACACTGGGAATGTTTTCCTGGAGCACTGTCATAACCCTCAATTCTTCAGAAATTAAGCTCTCATTTTAAAACCAGTTCCTAGCACCTGTGGTTTGAAAGAAAGCCTTCTGAATGGGAAAGTCACACCTGGGCCATCTCCCTGTGCAAACAGAGCTGTAATTCTCCACTGGTAGTAACAATGGTGATATCGTATTGTAGTATTGTACGCAGGGCTCAGGCATTTCTACCACTGGGTGCTTAACCCCATTCAAAGCAGGACTAACACAACGCAGTGATAAAAGCAGTTGAGACCACCTGCACTAATCACACTGTTGCCCTTACCATCAATGAATAATAGATCTGTTTTCCCAGCATATGACCTGACCCCTAAGTTAGCAGACTGACATCTCTGCTAAGAGATTTTCCTGGCACCAAAGTAAAACTAACAAAATTCTGCCCATTCTACTCCTGTACAGATGACATTTGTACCCCATGCAGCTAGTTGGGGAAGCCATAGGCAGCAGAGGTAGGAGGTGGAGGACTCCCCAAAAAGAGACAGCTGAAAAGGTGGTGGAACAGACTGTCATGTAAACAAAGATTTCTGGTGTTCTGGGGTGGAAAGGAAGGGGGTGGGTTTCAGTTTGCTTCTGCATGGAAGGTGTCTGATCAGAGAGGAGAGACAGCTCCCAGCTTAGTCGGGATGCAAACATTCCTTTCTGCACAGCAGAGACAGGGTTCTCAGAGTTATTTGCTGAACCTCAGTGGAGCACTCTGCCCACATTTTTGGATTGGTCTCCAGTTAAAGGGTGTCTGGTATAATTTCAGCTGCCGGCAGGGAGGACGACCAACTGGATTCATTGAGCCAGTACTATCTTCTAATATTTTCTCAGCAGAGTTGCCCATATAAGACGACATGTAAGCAGGAGTGACTGGGACTGATGCAGCCTATGCACTGTGTATTTGAGGACGGCACTGTACGAGCATGTGCAGCCCTCTATGTTTAATGTGTTCAAACCCCTGTACGCAGAGAACCAGCTGAGTAGCAAAAGCAGCACTGCCCCCTGGATCCAGACATTGGGCAAAATTTTCCAGAGCACCTAGTGGCTTAAAGGCCTAAATCCCATTTTCAAACATGACTTATGCACCACTGACTTTCCATGGGACTTTGAAAATTTCCCCTGCCCTGTGTCTGGGTTACATCCACCTGGGAATGGCAGCATAAAGGTGTGCAAGGATTGCTGCCCACACAGCAGGTGTTATCTTAGCCCAGCTTGGTCCAGGAGGGCAGCATAAGGATGTCAGGAGGCTGTTTGTGTGGCTGTGTGGATTAGTGTGCCTAGGAGCCAGCTCATGCTGGGTTAGTGGTATTCCTGTGGCAGGTACTATCTGGGAGTGTAAGCAAGCAGGACAACTTGTACCCATATGACTGGAGCTGCCCAGTGTCTGTGGAGGACACAGCAAGGTGTAAGGATCACTACCCACAGAGCAGGTACGATTTGGGGTACTGTGCTCACAGGAGCAGTGCTGCCCATAAGGATGGCCCAGAAAGGGTGTTCAGGGAGCACCAAGTGTGTGGTTGACACTAGCTGGGTGGCAGCCTGATGCTGAGCCTCACACAAAGATACTGTGATATGGTGTAAGGTTTCAGTTAATGTTTGAAATGGCTGCCCTGGCAAGCTGAGTGGCTGCATCATGGATTCTGTTATGGGGAACCTGGAACGGGGCTCAAAATCTGGAGAAAACTAGCTCACTTCTGAGTTGTTGCTTCAAATTCTGACTCCAGCCTTGAAACAAACCCTAAGGCAAAACCCAAATGATCCGTATGCCACCTGGCATTCAAAGGGATACCTGCACGTCTCTCTTGATGAGTCCTAAAGAAAAACTGTAAGATTAAAAAATCTCACTAAACTAAATTGACACAGTTACTATAAGATGTGTGCCAGTCTGAGGAAGCAGCACACTGCCTACCTTCCTACCACCTCCTGCACCAAACACCTGCAGGCTTCTCCACAGCTAAGGTCCAGAATTCCACCCAGTGTCTGAAAGAGTTAACACAGATCACATCTGTTTCCTTTGGGACACTGCCTCTTTGCTCTCTCACACCCCAAATCCTTCTGAAACAAGAGCAAGCTCTAGCTTTTGACATCTGATAACATGAGATTTAACTTGGACAAATGCAATGCCATACACTCCAGGAAAAACAGTCATCAAGCATGAAATCCAATGGGAGGGAAAAAGTGAGAAAGCAGGTACCCCATCACCAACAGACAGCAGGTTGTGACTTGAGTTTGGAATGCCACACATCATTTGAATGAAAAGCCAATGTATTAGGAGCTGCCTATGCAAAGACATCAACAACATGGCACAGGGAAGGAAGAGTCACTCTCTACAGTTCTGCTATAATCACAGCTGGGTTCAATTCTAAGCATCACATTGACAGAAAGATCTTTATAAATGGGAAGGAATTTGAAGAGCAACAAAACTGCATCAGCAGGGATGGACTTAGAGCGAGGGTAATACAGCTAATGACATACAGAGACCAGCTAAACCTTTTGTAGGTTGTGACACACTTGGCGGCATGTTATGCCCCTACAAGACACACCAGCCCATCCCCTGCAGGCCAAATCCAGTCATCTCCCTGGCTCTCCACAACACATTTACCACTGTGTGGTGACACAGTAAAGTGTCCTGACACAGTGGTTGAGAACCACTGAGCTAAGCAATTTGCCTAAGGTGACGCTGGTGACATGAGCCCATGTTTTGTGCTGTGCCTCTCAGGATGTGCAGCACAGGAGTCTGAATCCAGATGGCAAAGATGGCTGCAAACTGCTGATGCCTTGGAGCTGACACGACCCACAGAACAAGGGACTGCTCTAGCGTATGGCAGCCTGGCACTCTATAGCCCAGAACAGCCAGAGTGGAAACTGCTCTGGCTATTCTCTCTCCTGCCCCTAAAATGCCCTTATGCCAGGGGATGTACTGCCTGTGGTGGCCCCTCATTGCTTCAGTGTGTGGCAATTTCCCAGACCATTCTACTCTGCTTTACAGCTCCTTTATACTGCCAGAATCTGTCCATGAGTCTCTGAAAGATGCAAGCTAAAAGGAAGGAGGGGAATTGATTATGGTGCACCACGGGCAGTAAACAGAAGGAACAGGAGGCCAGGGGAAAGCAAAACTTAGGCTGAATGACGATGTTTTCCCAAGTCGCTCCAATGGAAGGAAGAAACTGTACGCTGTGGTCCTGTGATGGCCTCTGAAGAGGCAGGCAGTGGTAAGATTACACCCAATGGGTCTGTTACTGGTAATTTGTTCCTGGACTCAGCAGAGGAATGGAGGGAACAAAGAGAACTTTACGACATCTTTCCTTTCTCTCAGCCTGCCCATTCCCTGAAGTAGCCAAGAATGCAGTAACAGCCTGGCTCTGTCCCATGGCCTGCCCTCAACACACTTTCTACACATGGGGCTAGGATGGGGGGCACACAGAGTAACTGAAGCAACCAGCCCTAGCTGGGGGATATTCAACTCTTGAATTCTGCCAGAGCAATATAAAGGGGACGGGTGCAATAGAAAATCTTGGAGAGATCCTCCCTGAATTCTGCTTGCAAACAGACAGCACCAGCAGAGCGGACAGAGGAGTACATAGGCCAGTGATCAAAATACCACCTCGCTTAATGCACTACACACTCCTTATGCCAATGGCAAGGGAAGTGTGAGGTCTCCTTTACACGTCTTAAATGAATTCAGTCTACAGAACCTGGCTAGAGAGCTACTAAACGTCTAAGAACATCAGAAGGGAGTTAGCTCTGAAGACAGGGAGGGACTGCTTTAGATATGTAGAGAGTGGGGGTGCTAACCTCAAGGCCAGGGAAGGATTTCTTAGAGCGTAACTAGCATTTCTGTGATGAAATGAAGGCTGACCCTCAGCCATCACTTCCTGCATCGCTCTGCAAAACCATTGCCAAAGGAAAGGCTGGGGACATTTCAACACAGATTAAATTAAGCTCCAGAAAACGTGCTGCAGCAACCAATCCTGCATTAGTCCCTGGGAGACTGACGAGGGAACTTAATGGGACCTTTTACCCTCCAGAGTGCTGAACGGAGCACTGTTTTGCAGAGCATTTCCTAAATTAGGCCTCACCTGGTGAGTCTGCACCAGGAATACCTAAAGCCAGATCAAAGCTGTACTGTGCTGTTCTAGCTTTCCTAATTAACAGGCACCATATCCCAGGCATTGTAGGCTACAGGCGCCATCTGCTGATTGAAACAGGAAGGTGAGACGAGTCGAAATAGATCTGAGGTCCCATTAGCTGTGCTGGGAATGAATTGTCAACACTGGTTCCAGGCTCAATTTCTTTCTGTGAGTGTGCACATTTTGGGCAAGGAGAGGGGGTGTCTCCTGCCCCTCAAAAATTAACTATCAGCCAATCCCACAGACAGGACCCTAGATTAGATGGGTCATTAATCTAGCTATGTGCTCTATACCTGTCTCCTGTGCCCTGACCAGGGTCACAACAGAGTGCATTAGAATCATAATCAGTATGTCTCAGAGGATATGGAATTGGATAGTTTCGTGTTTAATGTCCCTTTTTGTTTTTCCTCATTCTCAGCTGCTCTTACTGACCCTCTTTGTCACATTAAACTTATTCAGCACTCCCTGAACCCTGGCTCCCTTTGTTTAATTAATGGGGTGGACAGACATCTGGTTCCAGGTCACAATGAGAAGGCCCCATCCCCTCAACTGAAGATGGGTATGACGGCTCCATTATTCACAGTCGTGGGGGTTGGGATACACCCTTAAAGCAACTGGGAGTGTACCATGTTCACAGCGGTGGGACTGAGCGAAGATATGCTCCAGACAAAGTCAAATGAGCAATCCTGGGTGAGGAGGACTACCCCAGAGTGACTGATGGGTCAAGAGGAAGAAGCAAGGAATCACTTCCAGGAAACTCAAGAAGTGTGCTGCTTACCTGGAGCTAGAACTCAGGATGTGATGGAGAGTCTGCCATGACTCATCCAGCCCTTGGACCACTACCACTTCCTACTTCTCCACGTGAACACCAAAAATGACCTTGAGCAGATCACTGCAGACTATGTGGCTCTGGGAAGAAGGATAAAGGAGTCTGAGGCACAAGTGATGTTCTCTTCCATCCTCCCTCTGGAAGGAAAAGGCCCATTGAACTGCGAGACCATCCAACTGTGAAAGTAAATGCGTGGTTACGCAGATGATGTTGGAGAGAGGGCTTTGGATTCATCGACCATGGGATGCTGTTCCAAGGATTGCTAGGAAGGGACAGGATTCATCTAATGAAGAGAAGGAAGAGCATCTTTGCAGACAGGCTTGCTAACCTAGTGAGGAGGACTTTAAAATAGGTTCACTGGGGGCATGGAGATCTAAGCCCTGAGGTGAAGTGGGACACTGGGAGGAAGGGCAAGGACTGGGGTGCGCTAGGGGAGGCCTTTTGATTCATACGGAGAAAGTAGGTCAATTAGCTACTTATTTTAGATACCTATAAACAAATGCATGAAGTCTGGGAAACAAGCAGGAAGATATGGATGTCCAGGGACAGTCATGGAAGTATGATGTGATTGGAGTAACAGAGAGTTTGTGGGGTAAGTCACATGACTCACAAGCACTGACACAGAAAGATATAAACTGTTCAGGAAGGACAGGCAGGGGAGAAAAGGTGGAGGGGATGTACTGTCTGTAAGAGAGCAACATGGCCGCTCAGAGATTTAGTATGAAATTGGAGAAAAGCCTGTTAAGAGTCTCTGGGTTAAGTTTAGATGCGAGAGCAACAAATGTGATGCTACAGAGCACCAGACTAGGAGGATGAGGTAGGTAGATGAGGCTTTCTTCAGATACCTAATGAAGTTTCCAGATCACAGGCTGATTCTCAATCACTTCAATCACCCTGACATCTGCTGGGAGAGCAATACAGCAGGGCACAGACAATCCAAGGAGTTTTTGGAGAGCGCTGGGGACAAACTCCTTGTTTGTTCTAAACAACTGACTTTCATTATCTCTATCTGGCAAGCACATAAAAGGAAAGAAGTATAAGATGTTCTATATGTCTGGGTGATAAAAGCACCTGTGCTCTTGTCAAATACAGTACACAAAGGGCCAGCAGAAATAACATGGATGAGGCTGAGGCTGGCATTTCCTCACACCTGAGTGCTTAATAGGGCAACATGAACATTTTCTCCAGGTAGTGTCTCTGGATTTTCTTTGGCAGCTCAGACACGCCTAGCATTGTACAGACAAGTTCCCTATCCTGAGTAACTGCCAGTCTAGTAGAGTTTGAGATCTTCATTTTGCAGTTCATTTTAGCAAAAGGATTTGTTTCTAGAAACAGTTCTAAGGCAGTGGTGGCAATTTTACACAACACCCTTTCCACTGGGAGAAGTAGTTCCTGGCTTCAGAGAACAACAATTAACAGGTTACAAACTCCTTTTCCTTTCAGTCATTCCAGACTGACTGGGAAATATATCTTTTCTATTTTTAGATAAAGGTTTCCTAGATCAGTGGTTCTCAGCCTTCTGTGGGTTCTGACACACTTGGTGGCATGCACGATCCTACACACCCACTCCCCCCCTGCCCCAAGGATGAATCCAGCTCCCGCTCTAGCGTGCCATGACATACTTACTGACACAGTCATTGAGAACTGCTGTCCTAGACTATTTGGACCTACCCCATGCCATCTCCCCCGTGGGACCCAGAGGTTCTTTTGGTAACCGCTAGGGATCTGTCAGAAAAACTGTATCAAGTACACTGAACAGCTCACAATTTCAGCCTTACAGAAAAGTAGGACTTAGAGTGAAGAAAGAAAGAATACTATTAAAATGGCTGTCCTTTCCTTGATGCTGGGGCTCTCTGCCCCATACACACAAGAGACTGATTAATGGGGGTCAGGGATGAAAGAGTTCCTTAATGCCCCTCCTTCCCCCCCAATTAATATGGAGAGCAGGAATAAGGTGTGGGTGGGGGAAGCCATCTCCCTTTCTCCCCCAGGCTGGACAATGAGTGGGGGTGCTGCACACTGTCCCCTGCTCCTGCTCTTTGGAGAGAGGGCAGCTCAGCAGAGACTTGGGTGGTTTATCCCCAGTTTGGATCAAACAGTCTCCTGCTCAGTGCAGTAACACTTTGAGAATGAGCACAAACAGCAAGGAAAATAAATACATCTCTGAGTTCTCTCAGTATTTCTGGTGCAAAGCACTGGGGTGAAGTGGCTTTTTGGGACCCTGGAGAGATACAGCACTGAAGAGCAGCTCCTCAAAGGGTAATGAGGGCAGAAGTAGCAGGAGACGAAGAAAGCCTGGGAGTTCTCCTGCCCCTGTGACCCTTGCAACAGCATGAGCCTATCTGGATCAGAACAGAGCCTGGGGATGGAGTAATTAGGCTCCCAGCAGTAAATGGCAATTCTGAGATATGCACTTGGCCCTCCAGAAGAGGAGGAAGGAGGTAGAAAAACTAGAGACACCAAGGGCATAACTGTCTGACCTCTAAGCCAGACAAAGCAGCAGGCACAAAACAAACCTCACGAGAGCAGGGCAGACACAAAGAGTCAGGTCTATTTTTATAATCTGAGGTAACGCAAGTAAGGCTGCTGGGGGAAGGAAGAGTTGTGGTGAGTGTGCTAGCTAATGTGGCAGAAGGAGCTGTGCCTGACAGGTAATGAGGCAAACAATGGAAGATGAGGAAACCCTGGTAGTCCAAACAACTTCCCCACTCTCAGAACTGAGTCATCCATAGCACTGACAATATCTGCGTACATTCAAGCTGTGCAAAACAAGCATACTGCTCCTAGCTCCTACAGCTCTGCAGCAGCTGTACACTTCACAGCCATTTCCTTTCACCCTGCAGAGCCAACAGGATTCCCCATGGGGCTTGAAGAATACCACTCTTCCTAGTCAGTTCTGGCAGCGTCTAGCTATACCCAAAAGTTGGCCATTTCAGCGACATAAGTGCTTGAGTGACAGAAAAGACACAGACACAGAGCATGTCTTTCCCAGCTCCCAACCCCACAGCATGGAGATGGCCCTGGAAATGGAACCCAGTCCACATGGCTGAAGTGTTTGGGGTTTGTTAAACAGCCAAAGATAGACTCTGTTACTCAAGTCTCACTCCTGCTGGCAGACCAACTCACATCTGCAGGATGAGACTCACAATTTTTTTCTGGCAGACCCCCCCACCCTCTACAATACTTACCGCCCTCATATGCGAAATAACCAAGGCAAGCACTGTTGCTTCCCAACCCATGGTAAGAAAACATGACGGCATTAGAGAGAGAGAATGACAAAGGATGAAGTACTGGAAAAGCAGACGTGAGGGAAAGAGATGCTGATGAAGCCAGATGAGCCACAAAGAGGGCCAGTAGAGTGGAGGGGATACCGCCTCAAACAAAGTTAGTTTTATCTATGATTACTTCTTGGTTCACTGTTAGCAAAATAATCTGAAACTGCCCTGGCTTAGGTTAGAGAAGGGGCATTCTTCAAGCCCCTCTAGACCAGTTCTGCTTTCCTTGAAAAGAACCAGTAAGAATGCTATTGAATCCTCATGCCAGAGCTACAATTGAAGCAGTACAGGGTCTCACACACTCAGCTTGAAGAGCATTACAAAGGATCCCCTCAAAACTACACTTAACAGGGTGGTCTGCTCAAAGGTGTCTGACTCCACTTAATACCTGTGTCAATGGGGTAAGTTAATTCACCTCCTCCCCTCACCATACACTCAGATTAAAGGCTTTCCTCTGCTGGGTTATGGTCACAGCATGTCAGCTCAGATCAGGCAAACAATGCAACTGAAGCAGAAGGACAAGGGCTTTCCCCTGGCCCCCACCAGACACAAGGTGCTGAGCTGCACTGCAGCTACTGGAGTGTGAGCTACAGTTCCTGTGTTCAGCAACAGCAGACACCAGCACTCCCCAAACACATCAATTTTTCAGCACGTTTTCGCAAAGATGGATTGTGCTTACACGTGTTTGCAATTACCAGTTTAAGCGGTAGGTCGAGAAGGGCTTTTACCACAGCTGTGTGGGCGAGGAGATGGGAGTGGCCTGAAATATTCATGCTCAGGGACTGAGCGTGTCTCACCTGGGAAAGTGGCACCAGTATCCCAGCCCCACCCTCCACTTTACCTTGAGGAGAGACGTATCCACAGCGCCCTACAATCCAAAGGGCCTTCACAAACAATCCTAAGAAAATCTGAATCCAAGTCAAAATTTAGGAGCATCTTGGTTCAGAATGACAGGCACCAGCTTTTGAAAGGTTTTGTTGCAACACTGAATTGCTGCCATCATTGTACCAGGTGCAAGAGATGAGCATCAATGAAGTCTCTACTGGACTTCTTGGAGTCTTGGGCTTCTCTCACTGTTCAGGTTACAGGAAAGGCCCTGCTCAGGGCAGCTGGTTTTTCTATTTCAGAGTGGAGATTAGGTGGTTGACATTGCAAGTGTCACTGTTATAATGGAAAAGAGTTCAATTTCTGCATTTAATGGCACCTTGAACAGCTTCTGTTTACAGGGCTTAGAGCCACAAATGCTGTGCCACAGTGGAGGAGGATTCCACAGTTGCAGGTTCCTGTATAGCACACACACATTGCTGGTAATGGACTTTAGGAACAGAGCTCTCCAGTGGGAGTGAAACCTACCAGCACACAGACCCCAATCTGTAGAGGAACAGACATTCAGATGGCTGGATTCTGCATTACTTGCAGTAAAGAAGGTGCTCCTAGTGACATGGAAGTATGGCCAGGACTGAGAAGCACAATCTTCACATAGGCTGCCTGAACAGCTCTCTGCTTCAGTAATTTCACCTAGCCAGCATACATTAACTTCCTCCTCATTAGATCGTCTCACTGAATTTCGTGTCAGTTTTATTTACAAAGAAAAAAAAAAACATTTGCTATTATATTTTCTAAAGAGCCTCTCTTTGCAAATCTGTGATTTGTATATTTTCCAGCAGTAACAAAGGGATAGTGTGTTTGCAAGAGACCCAGTGCTACTCTCTCTCTTTTTTGGGAAAGGGGCAAAGGAGTACCCAGGGATCACTGTTTATAGTTCTACCACAGCATCTAGCAAGTGCTTCCTATTTGCATTTCTCCTGTGTTCACAAGCCATAGCAACAATTACTGTTAGGATGGAGCACAGCTATAACCCCTCTTCTCAGAACAGAGGTGACTTCCCCAAACTAGATGAGAACTGGAACTTCTAGAAGGAGGAGGGCAAGGCAATATCTCCCAGCACGCTTGGATGGAAGCTGTCCCACCATACAATGGCCATACCCCCTTGTCTATCACATCGCAAGGGATCCTGATATCCCAACACAAGAGGCTGAGAGCTCAAAGGGAGAAGTGAGGCTGATCCTGGGACGACTGCTGTTCTCAGCATTCATTTGGATTGCAGTTCATTTCAGAGTCAGCTAAGAAAGCAACAGATCTATCATGAGCAACCTCACCATAAAAGCTTGGGAAATTTTCACAGGCCAGGAGTCTCTGAGGAGAAAAACCTGCCTTGATCCAGAGAGAGGAGAGTGCCTTGCCTTCCATTTGCTTTTAGCTCCATAAATATTAACCAGTTATCAGAAAGATCCTCTGCATAGAGCACTCAGTGAGATGGGGAAGAGAGGCCTAGCATCCACCTGTTAGAACAGGAAAAAGGAGAGGAGAGATGCCAGCCATGGGGACGAGTGGATGGCCAGTTATTGCACATTAATACTGCACAGTCCTCTCTGCAAACTTTGAGGGCAAGCCCCTTCCATTCACTCTGTTCTCTTAGGACATGCAACCAGAGCAGGGAAATTTCAGAAATGAAGCATGGGGTTAGAGAAGTTGATAGGAAGGTCCACTGGGGATCCAGTTGATGGGAAGGTCTACCAGAGCCCAAGCTCTGATAAGGCACCCCACACATATGCAGTACACTACTACCTCTCCGATCAACAGCACATTGACACAATGACAGGCATGCCAGAAATGGATGGCAAATATCAGTGGTACAAGCATTCTGGTTGGCCCTGTAAGCCATCGCTCTTCCTGCCAAACCACTCACTCCCTGAGAAGGATATTAAAAACAAGACCCACAGCATATAAATAATTGAACTGTCATCAGCTGTTTGACTAATTGAAATAAAAAAATCAGGAAAAGTTGGAGTCACTGAAGCAGGGAAGAACAAGTGGAAAAAAGGAAGGGCAGAGCCATTTTGCTGACATTTCATCCCAAGTCTCATTTCACATCTAGAGGAGAGATTCTTCGTCACCCTCTGGGTAAAAATGATTAAACTTTGGAAGAAAAGCATGGCAGCTGAAAGGAAGGAGGGGAGATAAATATTTCCCAGGCAAGTGCAAGGGGTGGGAGAGGGAGGATGGCCAAGTGCAGTTTGTACCTTTCAGAGAGCAGGGCACAGTGTACTGCCAAAGCCATTAAACAGAACTAAGTGCAGTTGTGTAGTTTTAATTGAGAGCCGGTTAAAAATTAGAGACTGCCCTGCTCATATTAAAGTGGAGTCTGCCTGTAGAACAGAGTGTGTGAGGTGCCTCTTTGGGAAACTTTAATGCCTAATAGAGACTTTGCAGCCTTAACAGCATGCCTTCAGCACAGTGAGGACCAGTAACTCTTTCCTGCACAGTTTCCTAAAATTGCCCAGCTCAGCCATTTCATTTCTGCTCTCAGAGGACAACCTCCCAACTCCACAAGCAGGAATTTGGAGATGCTGTCACTCAGAGCAACACTTCCTGTAGTCCTTGAATGCTAATGGCCCCAACAGAGATTTTTGACCACCAAACCCTTTTTTACCAGTACCATCCCGTTAGGTAACCCAACACTTCAGCCTGAATCCTCTTCAGACATTGCCCACTCTAATGAGAAAGGCAGTTACCCTTCCCCAATCACTACCTTGTGGCTGCATTCAAACTTTCTATTAGCACTGTCCAACCTGCCTTTTACTATCATCATTGCACATTACAGCACCAACTGTACCATTGCCCAGATTCAACAACTGATCACCCTTGTCTCCTCCTTAAATCACAAATGCCTTGGGCTGGGCTGATTCCAGCTGCTCAGTATGAAGAGTGTACTGAGGCTCACCTGGACAGCATCTTCTGGTGCCTAAAACCAGCACTTTAAGCCTGATTTATAATGGATCCCTTGTGCATGGGATCACCAAACTTTGCCCAAATATGGGAAAATGTAATAGAAGTTCAAGGACTGCACTGAATTTGCATTTGAGTGCATACTGCAGATGGCCTCATCTTTCATAGGGAAGGAGGACCAGGAACCAACAGCCCCACCCTGGATCAAGAGTGCATGGTGAACCTGTGATCTGTGGAAACTGTGTCTCTGTACTACTGAGGGGACACAGCAGCAGGATACATCAAAGTCATCCACAGACTGAACCTGGCCCCAAGGGCTACACATTATCCATGCCATCCTGGGTTTCCCTGTATGCTTGCTGGACCATGCGATTGCATAGCAGAGTCTAGGTATGGCCTCAGCACAGATATTTGCCTGTGAAGAAAGACAAGCCTGCACACTGCATCTGAGGCAGTGGGTTCCCAACATTCCCCAAACTAGTGGTGAAGCTTTGACTTAAAACACCTGGTTCCTGACATGACAAGCCCTGAATGCTAGAAAGCGAGGAACCAAGAGGTCTTGTTACAACATTTACTTAGCAGGGGATGGAGTGTTCCTGCCAACTTCAAAACACTTGTAAGAGGCTCTGAAGCCATAAGTGAAAGAGAGTCAGCCTGTTCAACAGAAGAGTAAAACGGTTTCTGAAAAGGAGAGAGGCTCATTGCGGTAAACAGTGGTTAGGAGTTAGAAGGGGATGGAATGGTTGCCGTTGCGAATACAGAATCTGCTAATCTGCCACTTAAAGAGTCACCATAGAAAACCCATGTGAGACTAAAGCTAGAACCAAGATGGGTAGCAGTGAGAGTTTTGGCCACTTTCACCCACGGCAATGCAAGGATGAAAGACAGCTGTCTGTATACAGGAGGTGGGGGTGGGAAAAGATCAAGGAAAGCATATTACAACACTGATGGACTCCAGCAGTCTACTGTCATCCTCCCCACCAAGTATTGCTGTCCCTTCCTCTGACAGATACAATAGCCCACACTGGGACGATTATTTGCTCTCTTCCTAGGTGGGACATATCTGGGCCATGTGGCTCTGGAAGAGCATCAATTATAGGAAAAAGTGGTCCTTTCTCTTCTTTCTCAAGTGGGCACAGGTATCTACTATGGGAAGGGACAGTAGTCCCTCTCATTGCCTCCTACACAATTATTCCAAGCCTGTGAAAGGTTTTCACCCATCTGGGACCATGACCACCCAAATGCCTTTGCAAGAGCACTGAGAGAATTGTGAACAGCTCAGGCAGCTGCTAACGGGGGGTGGGTGCATCTGAGAGTGATATGGCAGCAGTAGGCAGGATCCTGAGCGTGGCCAGTTCTCCTGCGAGCAGCAAAGGATGTTGGACAGGGCCTCACTGCAGCACTGCGGGAACTTTTCTGTTATGCAAATATGTGAGTCACTTCCTGAAAGCTGCCTGAGGTGCCCGACGGCCTGTCAAGCTTCTTATTGAAATAAATTAAAGTGCACCCCGGCACCATCAGATCAGCTAAAGAGGAAAAATGATACTATCTATAAATATACTAATTATGCTAGGGGAGGGGAGAGGGACAGAATGTTTGAAGCCATGTTTATTAGTTTCACTCATCAGGGGTCGAGATGAACATCTCAATAAAACAAAAAAGCAGAGAGGAGATGAAGCAGCCAATATATCAGCGACACGGCAACCTCAATCAATAACATGACAAGCTCTTCCAATCCACTGCACCCCATTCCAGGCAGGGGCCCAGCAACCGCCCCTGCCCATTACAGACAGGAGCAGGGGAAAAGCTTCATCCCAAACTCCAGAAGGGGGTCTAGCGCTCCAACCACAGACAGAAAGCCCAGTGAGGAGGAAGAGTAAAGTTTCGCCCTTACAGACAAGGAACCTGTGTCACTGATGGGGTAACCAGTGTGAGAGTTGAGTTACTTATGTCACTGGTGGGCGAGTTAAGCTTTGCCCTCCCAACACAGACAAATTATTACAGGGAAGGGAGAGCAAAGGCCTGGAATAAACAAGGAGCTAAGTTCACAGAGGACACAGGTGACAGCAGGAACGCATAGTGGATGAGCCCTCTAACTAGATAATACGGTAACATCACTACTATGTTAGACGGGAAATTGAGGTTCAGCAAAATCTGGGCATCCTGTTCTCAACTCCTTCAAAAAGCTAATAGCAGAGGGGAAGGGAGCCTGGGGCTCATGGAGGAGGACGCCACAGACCTTGGGTGAGGGTATGGGCATTTCAGCTGCATTCAAATAGTAAATCAAAGACTCAGGAACCATCATCAATACTATTGCAGTAAGTGGGAAAAGGCCTGCTAATGGGAGGAAACCACCTCCAGAGTCCTCTTTCTGGGGTTCCCACTCCTGGCTAGTCATCCCACCCTAAGAGCCCTTTTCCCTGAGCAGAAATCACTTCCCCACTTGGTAGAATTGCTTTTCAGACGGTAGAGAGTCTCCCCAAAGCAGTCTCAGAGAAGCTGATACTACTCACCCTTGGAGGCTACAGGTATCATCCCGATGAATCCACAGAACAGGAAGCAGGGATGGGAAGAGGAGAGAGGAAAAGCAAGTTAGACTGAATGGACAATATCACATTCTAGAATGAATTCTCCTCCCTCACATGCTCTCATGCCAGCACAGTGATCAGGAGCCAAAAAAAGGATCACAAAATCACCATGGAGAAACTGGTCAATCAAGGTGTTCAATCAACTGCAAACAGAGAAGTCCCCTATGCCTAACTTCCTTCCCATTACACAGCAGATGATCTCTTTGCAGCTAGCTCCAATGCACTCCTTCTGAAGGCAGCTCAGTGCCTCCATTATGGACTCCCAGCTCCCTGTCAACTCCTCAAAACTCACTGAAGAAGCTGGAGTGACATCGTGCACAGCACTTACACTTAGTCTGGGCAGAGAAGGTAACTGCTAGCTTGGCAAAAAGCTCATCATTCTCAAATCGATCTTCTTTCACCTTGGTCCAGAAACAGTCTTGGGAGAGCTCTTCAACCACAATCTGCAGGGGAGGCAAAACATGCTGCATGGTCAAAATGTGTGTGTGCATATGTACGTGTACACACACAAAATCTCATCCCAATCCCATTTGTTCCTGCACCATCTTTCAAGGAGTCCAGATCCTCCCCTCCGAATCTTTGCAGGTGCCCTACAGACCTCTGTCCCAGGCCCTCCTCAACTTCCTTTAAGCATTCTCTCAGGATGATCCTTGTGCTCAAACAATTTCAATTACCATCTTAGAACCAATGACTCAAATCTACTGTCCCTCCTACTTGCTTCCCTTCCCTCAGTCTGCGTCCATGTTCCCCTCCATGTCTTGCCATCAAACTTAAATCAAATACGGCTAAATACAAACTCCTAACTTTTCCTCCCAAACCCTTGAGTTTTCAGTCTCTCAGTAACAGGGTGACCAAACTGTCAACAGAGGCCCAAATTCTGGGGCTCACCTTTGACAGCTTCTACCTCTTAACCCACCAACCAGGTTGCGTCCAGGTCTTTCTCCATAAACCCCTTTAAGATCTAGCATTTTTTTTCTAGCCACACAGTTAAAATGTGCATCATCCCCTGTCCTGGCGATTGCAATCTCTCTCTCCAGTCCCTCCAAAACCCACATTTTACCTCTCCAGCCCACACAAAATGTAGCTATTGAGATCATCTCCCTTGCCAGTCACTCAACATCTCTCTCCCACACACATCTGGAATCCTCCTACTGGGCCTCTCTTTTCTACCAAATAAAATTCAGGCTTCTTGATTCCACCTTTGAAGACCTTCACAGCTGGACCTTCCTCCTCACCCCCTGCTTGATGGCTCTTTCCTCTTTATCACAGTACTTTCCACAACAATGCCAGCCCTGTGTCCTCTTTTTCACCTACATTATCTTCCATGTCACCTACCCACCTGCTGCCCTTTCCCTGAACTGATCCCTCAGGGCCTTTATACTCTCATTCTAATCACTTCTCAAGAGACACTTCCACCATGTCCTGTCTACAAGAAGCTAAATAACTAATGGTACACAGAGACCGGGGGGGGGGGGGGGGGGGCGGGGGGAAGGTAGTTTAAAGTATAATTTTGGAAAGTATGTTTTATCCCTCTCCCACACTCATCTTAAGCTGCTTGACATCTTGTACTGACCTCTTGTATTGTAAGCTCTTAAGGTCAGATACTATGTCCTTGTAAAAGTGGGACAGCATCTGGAACTTTGTGGGCACTACCATGACATAATTACCTTACACCCAGCATCGTGACTGGAAAGCCTAGTCATTCCAGTAATTCTGCCTGTTTTTCCAGCACTTTTGGTCATAAAGCTGAAAAAGGACCCTAGAAACATGTCTGCACTGGCCAGAAGGAGCAAACTGGTTCCACTCCTGGATTAATTTGTTACTTTCTGACCTACACACAGCTCTGCCAATGCCCCGTAATCCTGGCCTAACACACAAAGATATCCCAGTCTTGACCTGTACATAGCTCTGTCAATTCACCTATATTCTGAACTGCAGCAGACTTGCTCCTAGTCCTATCCTGCATCCTCACACTGCCTTTGCCAATTCCAATTTTGGGCCACTCCTGAGCATATAACAGCAGTTGGGCTGACCTGCGCATCTATTTTCTGACAGACACTGAGACCATCAGACTCTGTTACAGTGCTGGCTGAATGGAGTCGAATGCGGACCCCTCCACTACATGCAACGGCTCTGTGCTAATGAACCAAACAAGCAAGCACCAGCCTCCTCCTCTCTATGCCCACAAGCTCTGGTGTAATTTTGACCATAGTGAACACATTTGCTCTTTGCTTGTGGCAGATGCCTGCAGGGCAGCAATTCTGCTCACATACACATTCATTATCTGTGCCCTGGTTCAAATAAAGGAGAAAAAAATGTAATTTAAATGACAAAAACAGCCTTTGCTTTCTAGAGGAGGGTAATTATCTGCTGCTTGCATATTTTAGAAGGGCTATGATTATTAAATTGGGTGTTACCATGGTGCTGCCTTCAAAACACTTCCTACAAGGCAGAGGGCAGAAACCATTCAATAAATAATACAAGTGAAATTAAATGAAATTAAACACCGGAGAGACCATTAATCAGCAGCTGCAGGCTAAAGAGGAACCAGAGTGCTTCTTGGCATCACAACTCCAGCAAGGGGACACTGCCACACTGCAGGGGGCCTAACCCACAGAGAAACTCTTGCTCTTCTTTAGCCACCAGACACTTCTGTTCTTTGAGTGAATTGTTCTCCCCTCCCACCCGTGCCACAGAGGCAGGTCAATGAAGCCACATATTTCTAAAGGATGGAGAGAAATGGACTCAGCACCTGACATAGGAAGGCTCTAGAAGACAGACAGGAGGTCTCACCTTGCACCAGTTAGGTCTCCTCAGCTGCACCTCCGGTTTATATTGTTTCTTTGGAGCCAATCCATAGGGGAGAACTGGAGCTGCAGGAGCTCCCCAGCCTCCAAATCCAGGGGGCAGAGGAGGAGGGGCACCCACTCCTGGAGGAGGTGGTGGGATCCCAGGACCTCCAGGGAAAGGCGGGGGAGGCGGCGGCATCCCAGCCGCGCCCGGGAGAGGCGGGGGAGGTGGCGGCATCCCAGCCACGCCCGGGAGAGGCGGGGGAGGCGGCGGCATCCCAGCTGCGCCCGGGAGAGGCGGGGGAGGCGGCGGCATCCCAGCTGCGCCCGGGAGAGGCGGCGGCATCCCAGCCACGCCCGGGAGAGGCGGGGGAGGCGGCGGCATCCCAGCCGCGCCCGGGAGAGGCGGGGGAGGCGGCGGCATCCCAGCCGCGCCCAGGAGAGGTGGCGGCATCCCAGCTGCGCCCGGGAGAGGCGGGGGAGGCGGCGGCACCGTAGTCATGCCCAGGAGAGGTGGGGGAGGCGGCGGCATCGTAGTGACGCCCAGGAGAGGCGGCGGCATCATAGTCGCGCCCGGGAGAGGCGGCGGCATCACAGTCGCGCCCGGGAGAGGCGGGGGAGGCGGCGGGATCCCAGCTGTGCCAGGGAGCGGAGGGGGAGGCGGCGGGGGAGATAAGGCAGATGCAGCTCTAGAAGCAAGAGAAGCCATTTCCCTCTTAGTATCTTCAAGCTCCTTCGACAACTTTGTGATCTGCAGAAAGAAGAACAAAACAAGCAAAATTGGCCGAATATTCAATTCTGAGCCCTGTAGGAATATGAACACTAGCATACTAGTGCCCTACTAATTTCTTAAGGTCCTACTCTCTTCATCGCAGATCATTTGCATCAAAATTACTGGTACCTATTTGTTTTCTCAAAATACTGTTCCTTTGAGAAAGTGGTTTTAAGACGATGGGGGCCAATAAACAAAAATGGAGACTGTGGGAGCTGGCCAGACCATCCAGATGAAATCCCAAACGGGGGAAGTGAGCCAGGGACCAAAACAACAGTTGTCATTGCTGATCTGCCAGCCCAAAGCATCACCCAGTACTGACCGTTCTGCGTCCTGAGAACTTCTACCAAAAAACCCCCAAAAATCCCTGTATTTCCCCCACTTTTACTATCCGACCTCTCCTCTCCTCTTCATGTCTGTCTGCTGAGAAAGTAACCATCATTGATAATGATGAACTCAAAATTCAACAACAGAAATAATCCTTTCTTTCTCACTAAAGAGGCTGTTTGACAAAATAAAAAGAGGCTATCCGATAAGCTTCTCTCTGAAAAAGGGACTTCTGCTAAGTTGGGTTTCCTATTTACTCATTAAATACATTTAATGTACATAATTTCTTATATTCATTAATTGCATTTCATTTACATAATTTAATTACATTAACGTTAAATTTAAATGCTATATGTTTTGTTTCTGACTCTTTTTCCATGTCTCCCAATCATAAAATTTCCAAACCTTGGCATGAAGTTTCTTACATGTTTGTGATGGGACTAGGCAAGTCAAAGTCTCTTTACTCAAAACCCCAAATCAAACCATGTATAGCTGTTTAGTGTTTTACAGTGTCAGAGTTGTATTAACATTTTTAAATCTCTGGGCCCACTTATTACATTGAAATTAACACAGCAGTCCAACCCAAGAGGAAGCAAGGCATGAGCTCCAGGTTGGTGGAAGGAGATCTAGGATGGCAGAGAGGGATGAGAAGAAAACTGATTAACACAAAAAATAATGTGCAATAATGGATGTGTGCATCAGGCCAGATGGAAAGATAGGAGGAATAGCTGGGGTCTCAGAATTGGAACTGAGGAGCTGCATGTTCTATTCCAATCTCCATCATACACAATGGGCAATTCAGTGATATGACACTAAGCATCCCTGTATTCACACTCCACACACACTATTGTAATAATCTTTGTACAAAACATGCCTTGAGAGATCATAGAATCACAGAAGATTAGGCTGGAAGGGACCTCATGAGGTCACCTAGTCCAACCCCCTGCTAAAAGCAGAACTACTCCCACTAAATCATCTCAGATAGGGTTTTGTCTAAGGGCCTGAAAAGTCTCCAAAGATGAACATTCCACCACCTCTCTAGGTAAACCATTCCAGTGCTTCATCACCCTCCCAGTAAGAAAGTTTTTCCTAATATCCAACCTAGATCGCCCCAGCTGCAACTTGAAACCATAGCTCCTTGTTCTGTCCTCTGTCACCACTGAGAATAGTCTAGCTCCCTTCTCTTTGGAGAATCCCTTCAAGTAGTTGAAGGTTGCTATCAAATTCCCCTCAGTCTTCTCTTCTGAAGACTATATAAGCCTAGTTCCTTCAGTCTCTCCTCGTAAGACATGTGCTCCAGACCCCTAATCATTTTTGTTGCCCTCCGCTGGACTCCTTCTAATTTGTCAACGTCCTTTCTGTACTGGGGACCCCAAAACTGGACACAGTATTCCAGATGCGGCCTCACCAGTGCCGAATAAAGGGGAATAATCACAACCCTTGATCTGCTGGCAACGCTCCTACTGATGCACCCCAATATGCCGTTGGCCCTTTTGGCAACAAGGGCACACTGCTGACTCACATCCATCTTCCCATCCACCATCACCCCCAGGTCCTTTCTTCAGAGCTGCTACTTAGCTGATCGGGCCCCAGCCTGTAGCAGTACATGGGATTTTTCCATCCTAACTGCAGGACTTTGCACTTGTCCTTGTTGAACCTCATGAGATTTCTTTTGGCCCAATGCTCCAATTTGCCTAGCTCTCCCTGAAGCCCACCCTACCTTCCAACGTATCTAACATTCTCCCCAGCTTGGTGTCATCTGCAAATTTACTGAGCATGCAATTTATACCATCATCCAGATCATTAATGAAGATGTTGAACAAAACCAGCCCCAGGACTAACCCTTGGGGCACTCCACTCATTACTGGTTGCCAACTAGACATTGAGCCATTGATCCCTACCCGCTGAGCCCGATGATCTAGCCAGCTTTCTATCCACCTTCCGGTCCATCCATCCAACCCATACTTCCTTAACTTGCTGACAAGAATGCTGTGGGAAACCATATCAAACGCTTTACTAAAGTCAAGGTATATCACATCGATGGCTATTCCCACATCCAGAAAGCCAGTCATCTCAACACAGAAGGCAGTCAGGTTGGTCAGGCATGATTTGTCCTTGGTGACTTCATGCTGACTGTTCCTGAATACCCTGTTTTCCTTAAAGTGTTTCAGAATGGTTTCTTTGAGGACCTGCTCCATGATTTTTCCAGGGATTGAAGTAAGGCTGATTGGTCTGTGGTTCACCAGATCCTCCTTTTTCCCTTTCTGAAAGACAGGTATTATATTTGCCTTTTTCCAATCATCTGGGAGCTCCTCTGATCACCATCAGTTTTCAAAGATAATGGCCAGTGGTCCTGCAATCACATCAACCAACTCCCCCAGCACCCTCGGATGCAGCTCATCCAGCCCCATAGACTTGTGCAGGTCCAACTTCTCTAAGCATCCCTAACTTGACCTTCCATCACCGAGGGCAGCTCTTCTTCTCCCCATTCTGTGTTGCCCAGTGCAGTAGCCTGGGAGCTGACCCTGCCTGTGAAGACGGAGGTAAAAAAAGCATTGAGTATGTCAGCCTTTTCCACATTATCTGCCACTAGATTACCTGCCCCATTCAGTAAGGGACCTACACCAACCCTGATCCTCTTCCTGTTACTGACATACTTGTAGAACCCCTTCCTGTTACCCTTCACATCCCTTGCTAGTTGAAACTCCAATTGCCCTTTGGCCTTTCTGATTTTATCCCTGCAGGCCCAAGCAGTATCTTTATATGGCTCCCTAGTCATCTGTCCAAGCTTCCACTTCTTGTAAGCTTCCCTTCCATGTTTCAGCTCACCGCAAAGTTCTCTGCTAAGCTACACTGGGCGCCTTCCAGATTTGCTATTCTTTCTGCACATTGGCATGATATCTTTCTGTGCCCTTAGTAGTGTTTCTTTAAAATACAGCCAGCTCTCTTGGACTCCTTTCCCCTTCATATCATTTGAAAACTAATAACTCATTGACCATTAATATTCTTGCATGATGTATGCATGCAATGGGTATTGAATTCTGAATATGTGTTGGAATTAAACTAATGTGGATAAGCCAGGTATGGCAGGGAAGTTATTAAACAAGTCTGTTCTAAAAAAAGGAATGTGTGTTTACCTTAGTTTACATACAAACAGACCCATGAAGCTAACAAGGAGTGGAGGCAAACTTCACACTAACAAGTCAGGGTGAAGACAACATGGTGTCTACACCCACTGGAAGAGAGGCAGCTTGGTCTGGGTTTTGCTTTTCAGAAGAATCCATTTCAAAGATTTACTGGTATATAAAGATGGGGATAGGGCTGAACTTACAGTGATAAAAAACTGAATCAACTGATCATATACAGTATTACTGTATTATAAAAGTGCACAGAGTTTTTTCTGAAAGCTAATGTCAATGATTAATATAGTGAAATGTACATGCTAACACCACATAAGGAATTATGGATACTCATTAATACTAAGCAGTACAGTCTGCCCAGATAGGAGGGAATGTCACAGCTATCTACCTGTTTGCTATGTAAATTGAGGATGGTGGAATCCGAAACAATGGAGCACCTATTTACATAGCAATCATACAAGGAGATGGGAAGCCCAGAAGGAGGGAAGAACAGCATGTGGTAATTTTCCCTCTAAAAACAAGTTCACTGGATATTAAGCAAGGACCAAAGCCACCTTGGCATCCGCACTAGACAGGCACAAGAGGCCAGAACTCTTGCAAGCTGAGAAAGATGGGTCCTTCAATCAAGGTGGTGGTGATGGTGGTGGGAGTAGCGTTGAAGTCTCTGCAGCTGAATACAGGTGAGAAATCTGCTTAGGTAAAGATCCTTCACCTAAGACAAGAGAAGCCAGTACTCTGTACTCTTGTAGGAAGTATTGACTGAGGAAAAGTCAGGCTTGGATGGGATGAAAGACTGGTGAGAGAAACCTTCTTGAGCAAAGCCTGTATCTTGCTAGATTAAATTTTAGACTTTTAGATGTGTTTTCACTTATTTGGCATAACCCTTTCTAACTTCATTCCTTTTACTTAGTGTCACTTAAAACTATTAATTGGGGGGGGGAGGGAGTATTTTCTATAAACCAACTCAAAGTGCAGTGATGAAAGGAAGAGTGTAATTACCCCAGTTAAGTTAATAAGCTGTCATGTGCTTTTATGGCTTTAGAGGAACAAAGAAAACAATTACTTCTCTGAGCCATCCAGGAGAGGGCTGGACATTTCAGGGTAGTGTTTCGGGAAACTCAGGACTGGGAGTGTGCTGGGGGTCACCCAGGTGGTTGTAACCAAGATTGCTGGAAACCTGAGAGGGGCTGCAGACAGGCTGCTGGGGTCAGAGGTGCTGGCCCGTGTACCACTGGTATGACACAGGGTCTTCATAACAATGACTAAGAATTCAGTCTCCCTCCCACTGATCTGCCCTGACCACTTGATCCAGTATCATTATATATAAACCTGCTCACAGCAAAATTTTACAGATCCTTGAGTGACTTGGAAAGTTCTTTGATAGAGTGACTGGTGGGACGCAAGATACAAAAGTTTGAGAACCATTGGTCTAGCACACAGACACTTAGGATAGGATGACCTGTACACCAGTAGGCTGGTCATGAGCAGCCCAGGTTGGCAGCTACAACAGCGAAGCATTGTATGGCACCCAGGGTCACAAATGATAAGCCCTCACTGACACGGACTGTCCCTGAATCATGACACCCTGTGACAAAAGAGCCATTTAATCATTTTGGTCCTCAGTTCCCTGTCCCTAGCTACGAGGATAATACTTTACTCTTTCCAAAGCTAAATCCATTAACATATGTGAGATGCTCATGTACTTTGATGACAGAGAAACATAAACATGCCTTTCAAAAATAGACAATGGAAATATCAGCAGCCTTGAGCTGCAGGGCAAACATACAAGAGGTAAAGAACAGCAGGCGGGATCACACATTGGGGCTTGTGCTCATAGAATGAACCTTCCGAGAAGGTAAGTGGTGCCTCTATACACCACAATAATCTTTAATTCCACAAGTCACAAACCTTGAGAAATTGTTTATCTTTTTGCAGCCATTTGAATAAAAGGACTCAATTTTTAAAGGGCTTATGGAGCTACGTGGAAAGAGGAAGTCACCTTGAGAAAGAGACAGGAAACTGCTTGATGGGCTGGTAAACCCAAGAAAGGATTCCAAAACAACAGCTCATAAACTTCCCCATTCTCCCAGTGAAGTAGATGACAATTAGCAAGACAGTTTTAAGAGTAAAAACCCTCTCCAAGAACTACTTTGTTGATTTAAAAGAAGCACCTCAACTGAGTGTGTGTTAACCAACTCTTCAGAGGCTATGTACACACGATCACTTTATTGCGCGATAAGGCTCCTTATCACGCAGTAAAGCTGACTGTGTACATACGATCATTTCTCTTGTTGCGCGGCAACACCATCTTGCCACGCAACAGTAAAACCACTCAAAACCAGAATGGTAAGCATTACTGCGCAACAGCTGTTCCACAGTAATGCTCGTGTGTATGCTTTTTCCGTGGTAGACAGCCTCCGGAAATGCCCCAGAGTGACAATAGAGGGCACTCTGGGACATTGGAGCTGTCAAATATGTCAATTTCACTGCTCTGGCTGAGCAGTGAAATTGACATGAAATTGACTATTATAGGAGCTGCCAGATTTGGTGGCTCCCCTGGACTAAGCTAGGGGGCTGGCCCGAACAGGCGGTTCGGGCCAGCCCCCTAGCTCAGTCTAGGGGTTCGGATGGCGGCAGGGGCTGCGGCGCTTAAGCGCCAGAGTCTCTGCCGCCACCCAAGCCCCTGGACTGAGCTAGGGGGCTGGCTCAAACCCTCGCCAATTCGGGCCAGCCCCCAGCTAGCGGGGGCTGGCAACGAAGCCTCCACCGCCATCTGAAGCCATGCAGCTGGACTAGGGGGCTGGCCCGAACTGGTGAGGGCAGCCGGTTCAGGCCAGTCCCTTAGCTCAGCCCCGGGGCTTCAGGTGACAGTGGGGGCTGGCAACGCAGCCCCCGCCACCACCGGAAGCCCTGCAGCTGGACTGGGGGCTGGCTGTGGGCAGTGCATGGTGGGACAGGTGCCCACCACACACTGCTCTTCTATCGCAAAGGAGCATTCACACGGGTGAATGCTCCTTTGAGATAGAAGCAGCACGTGTGTACACAGGAAAGCGCTTTCCTTGTCCCGCAATAACTTATTGCGGGACAAGTTTATCGTGTGTACATAACCAAAGTCTCACACAAGTTGGGTAGCTGGGGAATGGTAATGGTGGAGTGGACAAAGGAGGAACATGAATGGCTCCATTCACACCAAGATAAGGTTGCAACCCTCCATTTGTTAGAGCATACGAAAGCTCCAGAGTATACAGAAAGCAAAGAAATAATAAATGTCTCCCTAGGAGGCACCTTGTCAAGAATAAAAGACTTTTTGGAGGTGGGGATAATTAATCACTAGAGAAAAAAGGTGATAACCCAAAGTCTAGTTCAGCCAACCACTGTCTGGAAGAGCGAAAGCAGTGACCAGCTGTTCTATTTCTCACAATTCAGCACTTTTCCTATTCACGCCTGGTGATGTGAAGGGTTATACCAATTGTGGGCCAACCCAGAACGATGTGCGGGAAAGACCAGATGTTACTTGCTCTCCAATAATATCTATGTGTTGGGATCTGCTATGCCCCAGTCTATATTCCCATGACATAAGAACACAAGAATGGATACACTGGGTCAGACCAATGTTCCAGCTTGCCCAGTATTCTGTCTTCTGACAGTGGCCAGTTCCAGTTGCTTCACAGGGAACAAACAGCAAAGCGGATTAAGTGATTTATTCCGTCATCCAGTCCTGGCACTCAGAGGTTTAGTGACAGCAAAGCATGGGGTTGCATCCCTGACTACCGTGACCATGCATGGACCAATTCTCCAGGAACCTATCTAATTCTTTTTTTGAATCATGTTATACTTTTGACCTTTACAGCATCCCCCAGCAATGAGTTGCAAAAGCTGATTGTTGTTGAATGGAGAAATACTTCCTCATGTTTGTTTTAAACCCACTGCCTATTAATTTCATTGGGCCCCCTTGTTCTTGTGTTATGTGAAGAAGTAAATAACACTTTTTCATTTACTTTCTACACACCATTCATAATTTTATAGACCTCTATCATGTCATCTCTTTTCAAAGCTGAACAGTCCCAGTCTTTTTAATCTTTCCTCACATGGAAGCTGTTCAATACCCATAATCATTTTTGTTACCTTTTTCTGTACTGCTTCCGATTCTAAATACATCTTTTCTCAGATTGGGCAACCAGAATTGCACACAATATTCAAGGGGTGGGTGTACAATGGATTTATATGATGGCATTATGATAGTTACTATCTTATGTGTTCCTTTCCTAATGGTTTCCAACAATCCATTACCTTTTCTGATTGCTGCTGAACATTGAGCAGATGTTTGCCGATGTTTTCGGAGAACTATCCACAATGCTTTCAAAATCTCTTTCTTGACCGGTGACCATTAATTTAGATCTCCTCATTTTGTTTATATGGTTGAGATTATGTTTTCCAATGTGCGTTTATCAACAATGAATTTCAACTGCTCAGTGATCCAGTTTTGTGAGATCCCCCTATAAAGCTTCAGTCAGCTTTGGACTGAGTAATTTTGCACTGTCTGCAAACTCACAGTTTACACCATTTTCCCAATTTTTTTCCCATATTTATGAATATGTTGTACAGCACTAGTCCCAGTACAGATCTCCTATGGGCACGAATGCTTACCTCGCTTCATTTTGAAAACTGACCATTTATGCCTAATGTTTGTTTCCTGTCTTTTAACGATCCATGAGAGGACTTTGCCTTTTATTCCGTGATTGCTTACTTCACTTAAGAGTCTTTGGGGTCTTTTTAAAAACTTGGTGTCATGTTATTCTCCAGTCATCTGGTGCAGAGGTTGATTTAAGTGACAAGTTATAAGCTATGCTTAGTAGTTCTGCAATTTCATATTTGAGTTCCTTCAGCGCTCTTTGGTGAATAATCTAGTCCTGGTGACATATTACTGTTTAATTTATCAATTTATTCCAAAACCTCGTCTACTGACAGCCCCATCTGGGACAGTTCCTCAGATTTGTTACCTAAAAAGAAAGTCTCATGTGTGGCAATCTCCCTCACACACTCTGCAGTGAAGAATGATGCAAAGATTAATTTAGCTTCTTCGCAAGGGCTTTGTCTTCCTTGAGTGCTCTTATAGCACCTTTTTTATCCAGGGACCAACTTATTGTTTGACAGGCTTCCTGTTTCTGATGTACTTAAATAAAATTTTACTGTTAGTTTTTGTCTTTTGCTAGCTGCTCTTCTAATTCTTTCTTGGCCTGCCTATACTTTTACACTTGAGTTTTCGGAACTTAGTCTTTTTTATTTTCCTCAATTACAATTTTTAAAGGATGCCTTTTTGCCTCCAATATCTTCTTTCACTCTATTTTTAGACATGTTGGCATTCTTTTTTGTCCTCTTATTAGGTTTTTTTAATTTGGAGCATACATTTAATTTGAACATCTGTTATAGTGTTTTGAGAAAGCTTCTATGCAGCTTGCAGGCATTTCATTCTTGTGACCGTTTCTTTTAATTTATGTTTAAATAGTGTCCTCATTTTTTAAGTTAAATGCTAGCAGGCTTCTTCGATGTTCCTCCTCAAAGGATGTTAATTACATCATGTTCATTAGTACCGAGTGGTTCAGCTCTTGGACTATATTCTGTGCTCGATTTAGGACTAAATCAAGAACTGCCTTTCCACTCCTGAGTCCCAGGACTAGCTGCTCCAAGAAGCGCTCATTAATTGCGTCTAGAAATTTTCTCTCTATATCCTTTCCTGTGGCAACATGTATCCAGTTAATATGGGGATAGCTGATACCAGGGGCGTTGCTGGATAGCAAAAAGATCCAGGGCTGTGGCCCCCAGCCCACCCCCTGTTAGCCCCCTTTTCCCCCCAGCTAGGCCACACCCCTAGAAAGAAGAGAAAGGAAAGAAAGAAGGAAGAAAGAGAAGGAAAGAAAGAAAAGGAGGAAAGAAAAGTAAAGCAGGAGGAAAGAAAAGTAAAGGAAAAGGAAGA
>ML686217.1:187779-198756 GCA_007922175.1 Pelusios castaneus
GAAAGAAAAGTAAAGCAGGAGGAAAGAAAAGTAAAGGAAAAGGAAGAAAAGGAGAAAAGAAAAGGAAAAGAGAAGAAAACGACAAGGCAGCCCTGGAAGAGCCCAGTCGCTGGGCTCGGGGGGAGGGACTGCGGGGGTTGCTGCAGCAAAGCGCAGCCCCGGAGGAGCTCTGCCGCTGGGCTCGGACTCAGGGGGGGCCGTGGGGGCTGCTGCAGCAAAGCAGCAGCCCTGGAGGAGTCCAGCCGCCCGGGTTGGGAGGCTGCCGGGCTGTGCAGGGGTCCCGGAAGCCTGCGTGGGTGTAGTGGCCACACACCCACGCACGTTACAGGGAATACTGCTCCCTGGCCTGCCCAGCCCCTACTGGCTCCCCAGCCCGCCCAACCTTCCCAGTACCAGCTCCCCAGCACTCCCCCGCCCGGCCCCCCCAACTTACCTAGCCGGAGACCTACAGGGGCGTCCGGTGTTGGGCTGGCCCCCATTCCCCATCGGCTTGCCGGCCCCTGGCCCCCAGTTTCCCATCAGCTCCCCGGCCCATGCGACCCTCCCGGCCCCCAGTTTCCCATCAGCTCCCCGGCCCACCCAGCCATCCTGGTCCCAGCTTCCCCCCGCACGCCCTCCCCCCCCCCAACTTACCTGGCCGGAGAGCTACAGGGACATCCGGCGTTGGGCTGGCCAGGAGGCCGCTCCCGCTCTGAACATGCTCTTTCGGAGCATGCTCAAGGCGGGAGATTTGAAAACTCCCCAGCCCGGCTGGCGGCCTCTGCTCCCAGCTGAGCAGCAGCCTGCCTGCAGGGCAGAGCGGAACATGCGTTCCGCCGGAGTTTTCTGGGTTCCTGGGCCCCAGAATAGATTCGGGGCTCAGGCTTTTCTACCCGGGGCCAGTGCCCTGCCAGCCCGATGCCGCCGCCGCCTCTGGCTGATACCCCCTTTACTGAGTTTTCTATTTTTGTAGCCTCTCTAATCACCCAGCACTTCCATAATCACCACCATGGTCATGTGTTTGGTAGTATATTCTTACTGCTGTGATTTCTGACCATTGATTTTCTAAAGCACCATTTGATTAATTTAAGATTCTATATATATTTCACTCTTCTTTCTGTCACTTATAGTGCCATGCCCCCACAGGCACAACCTACTCTGTTATTCCAATACATTTTGTACCCTGGTATTATTGTGCCCCTTTGATTATCATCATTCCACCAAGTTTCTGTGATGCCTGCTATATCAATCCCTTCATTTAATACTACTTCACCCATCTTAGTATTTAGACATTAGCTTCTGTATACAAGCACTTATAAAATTTGTCAATATTTAGTTGCCTGCTTTCATGTGAAGTGATTGACTGGGACGCTCTTTCATCTGCCTGTTTCTCTTCGGCTCCTACCTGTGCACTATCAACTTCTATCCTCTCCTTTATTAGGAGATAGAAAATCTCTGTTAACAGAGCCTCCCCCACAGGGTGTCTCTGTCCAAACCGTGTGCTCTTCTGCACCTGTGGGTTTTCCCCCAGCCCTTAGTTTAAAAACTCCTCTCTGATCTTCTCAATTTTACATGCCAATAATCTGGTTTTGTTTTTGGTTTAGGTGAAGCCCAACCTCCCTGTATGGGTTCTTCTTTTCCCAAAACATTCCTCAGTTACTAATAAATTTAAATCCTTCCTCCAAGCACCATGATTTCAATCACAGTGGGACTATGCAGGTCTACCTGTCTTACTGCCCTGAACATGGAACTAGCTATATTTCAGAGAATGCTACCAAGGAGGTCCTGGACTGTTCTCTCTTACCTAGAAGCCTAAACTTAACCACCAGGACCTCTCTCCTATCTTTCTCTATGTCACTGGAACCTACATGTACCACGACCACTTGCTCCTCCCCGGCACTGCAACATAATCTGTCTAGATGTTTTGAGAGATCTACAACCTTCACAACTGGTAGGCAATTCACCATGCAGTGCTTCCAGTAATCAAAAATCCAACTATCTATATTTGTAATGATCAAATCACCCATTACTATTACCTGTTTCTTCCTAATAACTGGGGTTCCCTCCCCCAGAGGAGTAATTCTGAGTGTGCGAGATACCATTACATCCTCTGGAAGAAGGATCCCAACTATGGGATTGTTTCCCTCCATTCCAGCTTGCTATTCTAGAACAGGGGCTGTCAAACTGGGGGTGCAACTGTTCTACTGTATCCCAGAAATGGAGGTTACTCACCTGCGGTGCAGTAACTGGAGTTCTTCAAGATGTGTCCCCCCGTGGGTGCTCCACTTGGAGTCTAAGCGCGCCCTGATTTTACAAGCAGCGCTCGTCAGCCTGCATGCGTATCCCAGTAGTATCGCGCCAGTCTTTGGCGCCTTTTTGTCTCGCGCACAACCCGACCGCCGTCAGTTCCTTCTCTAATCCAGAAGCAAACAAGAGAGAGAGAGTGCCGAAGTAGAGAGGGGAGGAGGGCGGGTAGTGGAGTGCTCACAGGGACACACATCTCGAAGAACTCCACTTACTGCACCACAGGTGAGTAACCTCCAGTTCTTCGAGTAGTGTCCCTGTGGGTGCTCCACTTCAGGTCACTCCCAAGCAGTGTCCTATGAGGTAGGCGGGACTTCTGAGCATTTGTTTGTTAAGGTAGAGAGAACCGAGTGTCCAACAGATGTGCCGGATCTGGCTATGGCATCTAAGGCATAATGTTTGATGCCAAGTTGCCGCTCTGCAAATTTCTTGTAGGGGCACGTTGTGGGGAAAGGCAGTAGTAGTAGCCATGGCTCTTGTGGAATGAGCACGAATTTGTGCAGGAAGAGGGGTGTTGTTTAGTTTGTAGGCATCAGTAATATATCCCGATATTAGTTTGGATAACCTCTGTTTGGAGGTGGGTTTGCCTTTGCACCTGTCTGTTATGAAGACGAAAAGCTTATTTGTGCATCTAAATGGTTTTGTTCTTTGCAGGTAGAATGCTACAGCTCGGTGGACGTCCAAAGTATGGAGGACAGCATGGTTTGGATCGGTTTGCGGTTTCGGGAAAAAAACAGGTAAGTTTATTGTCTGGTTCATGTGGAAGGATGTTGAAATTTTAGGTATGAATTTTGGGTGTGGCTTTAGGGTTACCGTGTCCCTATAAAAAACAGTGACGGGAGGGTCAGCCATAAGGGCTCCTAATTCATTTGCGCGTCTGGCTGACGTTATTGCTATCAGGCATAGGACTTTCATGGATAAGTGGGTTAATGAGCATTTGGCCAGGGGTTCGAAGGGTGGTCGAACTAGTCTGTGAAGTACCAATGATAGGTCCCACAGTACAGCAGGAGCGTGTACCTCTGGGTATAGGTTCTGTATACCCAGCAGAAAGCGTTTCATAATGGGTAAGGAAAAAAGTGTAGTCTATGAGTCCTTCGCATAGAAAGTAGAAATTGCTGCCAAGTGTATGTGTAAAGAACTTATAGATAGGTTTGAAGCCTTCAGAGAAAGCAGGTAGTCAAGTATTTCTGGAATAGAGGCTGAGGGTGGATGTATGTTCTTGGTCTTACACCATGAGGAAAATCTGTTCCACTTCTGTAGGTAAGTATGTCGAGTAGTAGGTTTTCTGCTGTTTATGAGAACGCGTTGAACGGGTTCAGAACATTGGAGTTCCTGTTGATTGAACCATTGAGGTTCCATGCTGTCAGGTGTAGGCTCTTGACATCGGGGGGGGGGGGGGGTAGCTTTTCCTCTGTTCTGAGAAAGGAGATTGTGTGTCATTGGTAGGTGAAAGGGTTTCTTGGTGGACATGTGCAGGAGAAAGGGAAACCATGGTTGTCTGGGCCAATAGGGTGTTATGATAACCCTTGACCTGTCCCTTCTGATCTTTATCAATGTTTTGAAGATTAGTGGTAATGGTGGAAAAGGCATAAAAAAGGTTGTGATGCCATGGGCGAAGGAAGGCATCTCCTAGAGATCTCTTCCCTATGCCTGCTCTTGAGCAAAAGAGGGGGGGCATTTGTGATTCTTTTCCATGGCAAACAGGTCTATTTTTGGATGACTACATCGCCTGAATAGGAGACTTGTGATGGATGGGTGAAGTTCCCATTCGTGGTCCCTGGGGAATGTTCTGCTGAGACGGTCGGCCAAGATGTTATGGGTTCCTGGCAGATAAGAAGCAGAGATCGTGATCTTGTGTCTTATGCACCAGTTCCAGAGTTTGATAGCTTCGATGCAGAGGGAACTGGATCTGGCTCCTTGTCAATTGATATAGAACATGCATGCGATGTTGTCTGTCATAATTTTTACATGTTTTTCGATTATATGATGTTTGAAAATATTGGCACGCTTTGCAAACAGCACAAAGCTCTAGGATGTTGATATGGAGAGTCGATTTGTAGTGTGACCATTGACCATGGGCAGTCATGTCCTGGAGGTGTGCACCTCATCCAGAAAGGGAAGCATCTGTTGTGATCATTATTGTTGGAGGCTCCACAAAGTATGGGACTCCAGCTAACAGGCTTGTTGGTTCCGCCCACCAGAGGAAGGAGCCCTTGATTTCCTTTGGGAGCAACACGATTTTGTGAATTGAGTGTCTGTTGTGTCTGTATGCTCTGGCAAACCAGAGTTGCAGGGGTTGCATATGGAGTCTGGTATGTTGTACCACGAATGTGGTTGATGTCATATGACCCAATAATTGGAGGCAGGACAGAGCATTTGTGGTTGGAGATGTACAAATTGTGTGAACCAATTCTGAAATCATTGTGAATCGTTGGAAGGGAAGATATACTCTCGATGACTGAGAATCTGGACGGGCACTGATAAACTCTATGGATTTTGTGGGTTGCAGAGTGGACTTCGACGTGTTTATGAGAAGCCCGAGGTATTGAAATAGGGACATTGTGCAGGTTAAGTGCTCTATGGCCTGTAAGTGGCTGTTTGCTTTTAGAAGACAGTCGTCTAGATATGGAAATAATGTGATGCCTTGTTTGTGGAGATGGGCTGTCACAACTGATAGTACTTTTGAAAAACACCTTCGGTGCCGTTGAGAGGCCGAAGGGAAGGACAGTATATTGGTAATGCTCTGTGTTGACAATGAATCTGAGGAATCGTCTGTGTGATGGATGAATGGATATATGGAAATATGCATCCTGAAGGTCGAGGGCCACGTACCAGTCGTCGTGTTCCAGAGCTAGGATAATTGTAGCTAGGGTAATCCTTCTGAACTTTTGTGGGAGAATATGTCGGTTCAGTTTCCTGAGGTCTAATATTGGTCTCCACCCACCGGTTTTCTTTCGTGTCAGGAAGTATGGTGAGTAAAAACCTCTTCCCCGGTATTTCATTGGTACTTTTTCTATGGCTCCGATGTTTAATAGTTGTTTAGGTTTTATTTTCAACAGCTGTCTGTGATTTGCGCCCCCACCCCCCCCCGGGGGGGGGGGGGTGTTTTGGTTTTGACACACGTGGTATGGTGTAACCTGTGCTTATGATTTTTAATACCCACTTGTCAGATGTTATCTGCGCTCAGCGAGGGTGGAAGGGGTGGAGTCTGTGTGAGTATGCTGCAGATGGTGGTGGCTCTGGAAGAGGTATGAGGTTCTGTGGGCCCTCGACTGTACCCTCAAAATTGGGGTTTAGGTGGGGGACCCTGAGGGTTGGTTGGTAGACTGTCTTCTGCACTGCAATCTCTGTCTGCCTCTGTATTGTTCCTGTTGCTGATTGTTAATTCTGTAGGGCTGTTGTTGATATTGATACCTAGAATTATAGGGATTGTATCTGTATTGATGCCTTCTAATGTATGGGGTGTAAATTCTGAATGAACGTAAAGTTGCTTGGGAGTCCTTTGAGGTGTGCATCATATTGTCGGTCTTGTCTGAAAATAATTTCCTTTTCTCAAAGGGTAAGTCTTCGATTGCCGTCTGCAACTGTCTTGGGAGTTCCGCAGCATGAAGCCAGGAAGCTCGCCTCATTATGATTCCAGTAGCTATGGTTCGAGCAGCAGTATCAGCTACATCCAAAGCTGCTTGGAGTGCTGTTCTCGAAATTAATTGGCCTTCCCGAATGATTGCTAGAAATTGATGTTTACTATTATCTGGAATCTGATTAATAAAGTCCACTAGTTTTAAGTAATTATCGTGGTCGTAGTTTGCGAGCAAGGCTGAGTAATTTGCGATGCAGAGCTGTAGGGTGGATGAGGTGTAAACCTTTCTGCCTAATAAATCCATCTTTTTATCCTCCTTGTCCTGCGGTGTGGATTTGTTGAACGTTTGCTTATGTCTGTGGTTCGCAGTCTCCACAACCAGTGAATTGGGGTCTGGATGTGAAAAGAGATATTCTGAACTCTTCGCCAGGACATAATACTTTTTGTCTGCCCTTCTGCAGGTTGGTGGGATTGTAGCTGGTGTTTGCCAGATAGTTTCAGATGGTTCCTTTAATGCTGAATTCATAGGAAGAGCGATTTTTGCAGAAGACGGTGTCTGAAGTATTTGGAGCAATTTATGTTGGGGTTCAGCTACTTCCTGGAGGGAAATTTCCAGGGAATCAGCGACTCTTTTAAAAAGGTCCTGAAATTGTTTAAAATCATCAGCGATGGTTGGTGGGGATGGGATAATAGCCTCATCTGGTGAAGACGATGAATTATGAGGTGGTTATGGAGAATCTACAGTGTCCCGATGTATGGTGTCCTCTGCTAGTTGCGTTAACCCCTGATCAGACGTCACTTGGGTGCATTGCTTTGCAGCATGAATAGAAGATCTGCTGCGGGATGAGTATGGTGAATAAGGTTCCCATCTGTGCCCTCTTGAATGGTAATGGGCATGGGGGCCATACTATGGAAGGCCATACCAGAAATGTGGTGGTAGGTCCCTACAGTGCCGTGATCTGTGCCTCAACTCGTGAGTAGAATGATCGAGGTAAAAGTTGTATTTGTGATGTTCTATCCTCCTCTTCTCACTAGAATATATTGATGGAGGTGTGGAGTGCCCAGGAGATCTCTATCCTGAAGAAAGGTCAGATCTGGAAGCTGGAGAGGCCTCTTGTATTTCAATATGTCTTGTCTTTCTGGAGTGTTTCCTCGGTGCCACGTGTGCCTGTGGTTGAGTTGGCAACAATGGAGATAGCAGTTGTGGTGCCGAGGCTCCTGTAGGGTGTACTGTCAGTGCCACATCCCTGATCGGTGCAGTGGTAATTGTCGGTACCGGTGGTGTTGGGGACCGTGGCAGTGCCGACAGAGGTGCAGTCTGTTGCGGTTCCAATGGCGCCGAGGTTGTTATCGATACCGTTGACAGCATCGGATCTGAAATGGTTTTCAGCAGTTTAACGGTCAGGGATTTTGCGTTAGAAGACCTATGTCCCTGCGCCGGCGGTGCCGTGGAAGATCGCTTGACAGATCTAGTGGTCAATGTACGCGAGGAACCAATAGTCTCTTTAGTATGGACCGATCTAGAAGAGGAAACTGGTGTTTTTCTCCATTTTTCCAAAAGTAATGGAGAGGGCCGATCTTGTGGTCCCTGAATTTTTTCAGGGTGCTGACCCGGGTCGGAAGCCGGTCGTAACAATTTCTCTATCAGTAGGAATTTTAATCGTAGATCTCTGTCCCTCCTGGCACGGGAACTCATGTTCTTACAGTTCTTTGCTGAAATGTGTCCCTCACCTAGACATTTTACGCAGGAGTCATGGCCATCATAGCGTCCCAGCATGAACTGCATCTTTTAAACCCGGGGGAGCCAGGCATGGTGAGGTTGGGAGGGAAGAAGGGAACGGGTTTGGTTTTTTTGTTTTTTTTTAAATAAGGGTGAAGAAAGAAGAAAAGGGGATGAGAGGACACGGTTTTCAAAGCTTTTTAGTCGTTATTCAGAGTTTCCTTCAGTCGACGAGTGAGGTGGAGAGAGTCCCTCTGCAGCCACGGACAGTTGAGAAGGAACTGACGGCGGTCGGGTCACACGCGAGACAAAAACGCACCAAAGACCGGCGCGAGACTACTGGGATATGCGCACAGCCCCAACAAGCACTGCTTGTAAAAATTCCAATCTGCAGCGTGAGGACACACTTAGACCCGAAGTGGAGCACCCACAGGGACACTACTCGAAGGAGAAAGTCTCATCTATGTACCTCTCCAACTCCTTTAACTTCTTTTAGTATAGCCATTCTGGTTTCAAGAGCCAGTACTCGGTGAGAGGGCCACGAACTGCATGCACCGAGTGCATATATATATGCTACCTGCCCACAAGGCAGGTAATCATACATATACTGCATTCAATGCAATAAACTAGACAGCTCCAACTCTGCTGTTGCACTTATACCTGCATTACTTTTACTCATGCAGCTTTGTTTGTTTTTCTCTTTTTTAAGGGGTGGAATTTTCTGTAACAATTTTAGGAAGACTTCATGTGCTTCACTTTCCTTCCATAAGAATCGTATAAGATTAGGGTTGGAAGGGTCCTCAGGATGTATCTAGTTCAGTGTTTCTCAACCTTTTTTATATCAAGGAGCGGCTTCCTATACTATGTCAGGAAGATCTCAGTGACGTTCAGAAACAGTGATCTTGTCCAACCCTCTGCTCAAAGCAGGACCAACCCCAACTAAATTATCCCAGTCAGTGCTTTCTCAAGCTGGGACTTAAAATCTCTAAGGATGGAGATTCTACCACCTCCCTAGGTAACCCATTTCTGTGCTTCACCATCTCCCTAGTGAAAAGCCTTTTCTAAATAACCAAACTACAACTCCCCCACTGCAACTCGAGACCACTGCTCCTTTTCCTGTCATCTGCCACCACTGAGAACAGCCTAGCTCCTTCCTCTTTGGAACCTCACTTCAAGATATTTGACCCCCCACTTCCCTCTTCTGCAGACTAAATAAGCCCAGTTCCCTCAGCCTCTCCTCATAAGTCATGAGCAAAAGGGTTAAGTCTGTTCTCAGAGCAGGGCAGGATACAAGAGGTGTATGCCACATAGCTATCTGGGTGGAATGAAGGGTCATGAAAGAAATGGTTGAAATCAAACCAGATCAGAGGATCTAGAGTGACAATGGAAGTGCCAGCATCTAAACACTTTGTATTTAACAGCTGTATGCTTCGGCAGGAGGGCTGTGTGAACACAGCATGACTCTGCATTAACAAAGGACTGAGAAATGACAGAAAGAGGATAAGAGCTGGATTTTTGAAGCAGCTTAACTGGTCTCAACTGGAACAAATAAAGAGAAAGATGATTAGAATGGCGTTCATAGTAGTTGGCTGGCTGATTGCTCTGGCTTGGCCAGATGGACCATGTCTTCTGTCTTTATTTCTCTGTGTTAACATAAGAACTTCCAATGCTCTGCTCCACTTGACTAATAAACCCTACTCTGTTTTATGAAGACTGCCAAGTATCACTGCAAATACTTGCTGAGGGACTCGAGTCCCTGAAAAGCATACAAGTCTCTGACCAGGCCTCTTTCAGTTGGACTAGTTGGGCAGAGCCCACAATATGAAGCAGGAGTGCTCCATCTTGGGCGTGTTGAGGCTACATGGCCTACCCTGAAGGAAGAGTGACCCTTGGGGGTACGTGATACAGAATAGCCTTTCCAGGAGACTGTTCAAAAGCTGGGGGATAGCTCAAATCCCACGGAGCCATGTCAATTTCCACTCACTCCACATATGCCAGAGTGAAAATTGCCTCTGCCCAGCTGCAAGATGGAATTCTTCAGAGTGCGGCACAGGCTGTTTAGCAAGACAGAAATGCTCTCCAAGGTTCCACAGTCCTTAACCCCAGCCCAGAGCCCAGCTTGAACATTACCTCCTCATTCATCTCGGAGACTTTGCTTTCCAGATTTTGCTTCTCTACGGTAATTTGCTGGTTTTCCTTGTCCAAGTGCTGCTTCTTTTCATCTAAATCCTGAAGTTTCTGTTCAAAGTCATTTTCCATCTTCTTCATTTCAACCTGAAGCTCATGCCGGGCAGTCAGTTCTGAATCCAGCTGAGACACAATGCACATTATGGGTTAGAAGTTGATGTGTATGAAAAAAAAACCCTGCTTCCTCTTGCTTTCCCTCCAATCTTCCCAAAGTCCAGAACCACTAATGACCAGGAGTCTGGTGGCACTTTTAAGACTAACAAATTTATGTATCACCTGAGCTTTCATGGGAGAAACTCCCACTTCATCAGACGCTTGAAGATGGGGAACTTTTAAATTTGTTAGTCTTTAAAAGTGTCACCAGACTCCTTATTTGTTTTGCTGAACTAAACTAACACAGCTACCCCTTTGGAACTAACCACCTCAGAGAAATTTTTATACTTTGATGATCAGATTTATTCTACTGCCCAATCCAAAAGGCCAAGAAGAACAGGAAGGAAGGTCCTAGCCTCCAGTCTGATAGTCACAGACCCCGGGACAGAGCGCCCAAGTGAAGGAGTCTGTATTCACACTGAAATGTATGCAAATAACTTCCTCACATGGAGAAAAGGCATTATACATTCTTGTCACTTTCTGAAGGCAGCTGTTTTCATGGCCATGACAAGAAGTGAACCTTTCAATTACATCCTGTCACAGCTTCAATTAACGCCTATCAGGCAAGATCTGCAGGTGACTGACTGTGAGTGCAAGAAGTGTGTGGGCCCTCATGCCCAGCAGCAGAGCCCCAAACACTCCCTCCCCTCACTGTGACAGCTACATCCTTTTTTAAATTAAAAAGTAAACATGTGGCTCTTCCCTAGAGATAAAGGGCAAATGCAGAGCTGAGGGTCTATTAACTGCAACTCCGCTGCATGGAACTAACGGAAGGCACTGTCTGATGGCAGCTGCATCCCAATCTCAAATCACACTGCTCAGGGGCCTATGCCACTCCCAGCCAAACACCTTTTTCTCCAGCTCCACTGCTTTGGCCTCACTTTTCTCCACCTTTGTTTGATCAATCAAGTTATCTGCAAAAAGGGAAAACCCAATTAGGCACACAATAGTCTCCAAAATTATCCCTTCTCCCCTCCCCCCACAACACACATAAGAACATAAGAACAGCCGTACTGGGTCAGACCAGAGGTCCATCTAGCCCAGTATCTGTCTA